>OY829915.1:206749752-206812137 GCA_963691935.1 Nephrotoma guestfalica
CCGGAGCAGACACTTTTTTTGGTACTATATTTACAAAATTAACAGGAACTTCGATTCTATCATCAATTTTAGTCTTCGAGGGGGATATAATTTCATACCGACCGAAATAATCTTCATTTGTTCGATCAACCCCAATTTTTTTTTTATTATTATTATCAGCAGCTGAAAGAGCCTCGTTGTTGCTTGCTTCGAGCCTTGGAATGCTTAATTCCGATTGATGTTTGGTTGCATTCTATCAATAAAATGACAAAAGAAAGAAAGAAAATTTTAGTTACGTGCACATATTTGGTTTATATTTTTTGGTTTATTTACTTTTAAATTCATATTAAAATTGCACAAAACGCCTTATACAATTTTGGTTTATCCCTCCCCTATACGGCAGAAATGTGTGCGGGAGTCTAAAGAAAGTGTCGCGATTTTTTTTTAACTAAACCAAAGGTGGTAACTTCAAAAAAAAATTCTTTGTAGGCGATTCCAATTAGAAATAAATTTTAATCATCTTTGGTTCATGGTAAAGATAGCCCCCTAACGACACTTAAAATGCGAATAAAAATTAACTTTAAATCCTCGTACAAACACCAAATCAAATTATCGGTTAAGATATGTCCGAGTTCCATAAAGCACCGCCTGTATATTAGAGGAATTCCTATAAAATACATGTCACAGTCTCTATATATATTAAAATACAGAAAAGAAATGATCGAGCACCGTTTAGTGCGATCCATATTAACCCTATATTAGAACTAACAAATTAATATACAAACCAAATTTGTTAAGCAATAATAGAACTCATGCTTATGTGTTCTTTACAAAAGTAAGAGTACGTTGTGCAGGTTCGATAATCATCTGTGGGATCAATTTCTCGTGAGAAAACTAGTGCTTAGTGTTTTTTCCTTTTCTCAAATTTTTTTTTAATGTTTTGTTATTAGCTCTCACACTTGAAGAAGTTGTGCAAGCTCGATCGGAATATGCAACAATAGACGTAATTTTTCTTTGTAATAATAAAGTTAAATTAATAATCTCGAGTCTAGTTTTGTTTGTTTTTAAATATTTTAATCGTATATTACAGAAACAATTTAAATAAATCAGATTATCCATAATAAGTAAGTAAGTATGACAAAATTTTGTGAAATCTGTTGCAAAAAGGAGAACTTTATATACATACATAAATTTGTAAACGAAATCTTTCAAAACAAAATACGGAAAATATTTGACGTTGCTTGATTGTGGCAAGGAATATATTTCACTACTTACATCCTGCCGTGGGATTAGATCGCTACGAACTATTGTTTGATCAAACCACGTAAAATGAATATTATAATGATTTGGCTAATAAACGTACTTGGGCTAAACGTTAATTCAGCGCAAAGTGGTCAGTTGTGGGTTATGAGAAATTATTGGGGAAATCTACACGGTAATTCTTTTGCATTTAAATCAAAAAAATCTATGGACGTTAATTTTGTGGTGGGGATATTTATAATGTATTTTCGTCATAATATGTTTCGGAATTCTCCAGATTGTTTCACTAACCCAAATATAAATAAATAAAAACGGGTTGTTAAAGTTACTAATTTGTAGAACGAAAACTTTTATGTGATTAAATTACAAAGTAAAACAATACAAAATCAGTGATGCAAATTTATTACATGTGTAAAAGTGTGGGAAAGTGGGATGCAAAGAATCACCGTTTAAATTGGCCCACTTACATTTATGAAATTGATAAGATCTAAGTTTAAGTATTAATAGTTTTATAACAGATCAGTGTGCAACAGAACCTTTGTGACTGTTCTGGTGGCATCTAGGTTGTTCATCGCGGTATATGAATACTGAGGCAATGAATGCATACGATGAAGTAATAGTGAGAAAATTATTGATGGTGTTTAATAAAGTAAAATTAGTTGTGTAAGTTAAAGTAATTTCAAATGGTGTAAAGTAACAAAAATAATAATAGTAGACATTATTATTGTGGTGTTTATGGTTTAGTAGTGGCGCAATTTAAAATACTTATTATTGTAAACCGTTAAATATTATTCACAATCCAGTGATACGAGCCGAATTTGAAAATAGGTAACAATATTATGATAATATGGCTTAAGTAAAGATGCTTAAACCTGAAAAATTGATGCAAACCATGAAAATATACCAGCTCCATTTAACTCCAAAATTAGGCGTGAAAATGATGATGTAGGAAACTGTTATTCAAATTATAATAATTGTTCTAACTTTGTTAAGAGAAAATTTTATCAATTTCTGAACTTGGAAATTTTGGTTTATTGGACATCGGCATAATATCAAATCAAAATAAAATAAGATTATTTATTAATTGTAATGTGAAACTTGCAATCAACGCGAAGAAATAGCGAAGAGTAAAGCCTAAGATACATGATTAAAAAATAGCGACAAAAACAATTTAGATGTAAAGGTGGAATTGTAAAAGAATTAGGTAATGAATTTCTTATCCTCGACACCATGTAATTCAACCTTACAACACAAAGGATTTTAGAATATTTTATTTAGAATCTGTCTTAGAACCAAATGTTGGGTCACGTTGGGAAAAGCTAATTCTATCTCCAAATTATACACAGCGATTATGTTGATTTTTTTCCCCGAAGAAATTGAAACTAAAATTTACACAGCTGAAATTTTATTTTCCTGCCAAACAAAAATTAGTGGAAAGTTTGGGACGATTAGTTGTGTTACCTTCGCTTAGCAATAGGTATTTTTCAAATTTAAAGAAAGAACCCTGTAAAAAAGAAGCAAACATTACTGTTGGGTTATTTCCTTCTACAGTTTATTATTTTCCCTGAACTGAGATTACCTACTGACAATTGAGAGTAATTTTGCCACAAATTTCCTAGTTGTTAGAGTCATTAAATAATAGAAATAACCTGTACTTAATACATACATTACCAAATGCCTGATAAAATATGGGGCTATGTCCATGGACGCAGAGAGGTATAATGAATCTAAGCCTTTAGGAGAAAAACACAAAATGTAAGGCAATAACGAATACAGGTAACTTCCGAGTGGTATGTCCTTTTTAGAAATTTGATCTCATCGACAAGAGATTTATTTAAAAAAGTTTTGTATTCTGTAAGTATTTTATATTAAATTAAAAATTTCACTAACCGTGACAGGAAGTGATGTACAGATGTGCGGTTGACTCGTATTTTGAAGTCCAATATTTTTGTTCCCCATTGCATTTCTCAATTGCATTCTTACTTTGGGCAGATCTATTTTAAATATTTTTGGTTCAGCCTTTTCTTCAGGATTTGTTAAATTTAAGGAATCATTTTCGATTTTGATTCGTTTTGCCACTGGAATCGTACTTCCTTCATCTAAAGTAGGGGCACCTAGAAGAGTATTGGTAAACGTATCTGTTCCAAATAGTTCCGATTCTTGTTTGATTTCAATCTGTAAAATTATTAAATATAAAAATAAATTAAGCTGTAACGTATTTCATATATTTGATAAAAATAAATTTAATCACTTACCGTGTCAGGGACAAATATGGTGGTGTTTTCGTCTATGGCCGCCAATCCTTTAGACTTGTAGTGATCCTCACAGACGAAATGGTTATAACCCGGTGTCCCATCTGGCCAGTTTATAGCAATAAGCCATTTTTGCAAAATTTTTTTGTTGGTTGGAAATCTGTTGGCAAGATTAATGGAGAATTTAAAACAAAGATTATATTTTCCCAATTCTGCTGACAAGGAGCGATTTTCCAACGGATTTGCAATGATATTTTAATTTACATTTGAAATCTAATTTTAATTATTTTTTATTGAATTAATGATAGTTATAATGAATCTAAATGATTAAAATTTTAAAAATTTTAACCGTGGTCAAATTTTCCGAGACCACACCAAAATTTGTATTACCTAATTTTTTATGCGGTATTTTTTCGTTTGGCTCACATTACTTTTATAAACATCTTTCGAGTTTGACTTACTCGGCTTTTATGTCATGAATTTTATTTTGAAATAAAAAAGTAAATCATACAAACTGCATCTTTGCAGCAACCAACAGAAACTATTCAGAAAAGAAAGGCAGGTTAAAGACATGTGATTGGTTATTTTGAAAGGGGTATGGGTAGGCTTTTGTCAAATTTATACTAGATTCCTATCGTCGATAAGGTAATAGAATAATACCATACTATTTTACTATCAATCCACCACTGCCGGTTTCCCGTCGTACGGTTTGACAAGCCTTTTGGAAATGAGCGTTTGATAAAAATGGATATTATTTATTTGATACATATTATATGCTTAGTGATTTATAAAATAAATATTGCAAACAATTACTGCCTCCTGCGAAACGCAAGAGGTGGTAATGTCATCCCATCACAGGTAGGTTACGAAAGCTGTGGAATGGTTAACTCTTGGGTCTTATCACACACATTATTGGCAAAACCATTTGAGCTATTTGAGAAAGGGTATAATAGTTAATTTGAAAATGGATGAGCGATACTAAACGTTGACCTTTTCGAAACTAGCAAGGGAATAGTAATCATAATTTTAGTTGACTACTTCTACTATAAATTAGATTGAACGTAAATGTAAAACCAAACAATCGAACTTTATTACTTACCGATAGTAAATCATAGTATTTTTCACAATTTTCGAACCATTTAAGCATCCTGGAACAGAACAAAATGGTAAACTGTTCATTTTATGTGATAGTTATTACTATTAGTAACAATTTTGATTTATAAACATTTAAAATTGATTATTAAATTTATACGCTGCACTGCACAATTCAAAACTCAGAAATATGAAAATATATTCAACATGACATATGGACACCCTTTAGACATTGCGAATCGCTCACAATGGGAAAATTATGTTTATACAAAACAACTATACCCTAAAAACCAAAAAAGTAAAGTTTCCTTATGGTATTATGACACTGGCTTGAAAAAAGTGCAATAATAAAGCAAACGGTGACTAGGACAGAAACTACTAAAATGAAAAAAAAACAATTTTTCACATGCCATGTGCATGTTGGTAAACAATCATTTTGCGTACCAATAAAATTGTTAAAATTTACTTGGAACGGTTATCAAATCACTTCAAATAGTATTAGAATAAAAATATTTGTTTTGACTGTATTTGTACAAAAAAGGCGGAAATGTCAAAAATAAATATTACTATATAATGATATTATGACATTGGCTAAATCCAAATAAAGTGAAAAAATATATATTTTTTTATATTTCATTTGTTCAGGTCAACTAACACTTATAGCTGTTTACAACTTAACTATTTATTTTTAATAATAAATATGTAATACGACTTCTAAATTGGTGTATACGAGTGTGGGGTACTTAACCACAACTGAAAAAATAATATGTATACAAAATATTAATAAGAATGAGTGCATAAAATATATCAGAAAAATGTACAAAAATTGAGCAGAAAAATACGCGTATCGAGCAATTCTAGCAGTTTAGGATTATTGAGTGTTTTCGTTTATTCATTCTGTTGATTCTGAACCTTCCAAAACTGACATAAAACGTACTTTTATTCGTTTTATGTATTATGTTTTTTTTTCGTTTGGTCTTTTATTTATTTAGAATTTTCGGAACGCATTCCTTTTATACTACATCGAAACGTAGAATGAAAAGAATATTCTGTTTTGAAATGTCAAATGCGATAATGCGTGTGCAAATAATTAAATTGTTTTCTTTTATTTTAATAAAACAAAATAATATATATATATTATATATACGTATATATAATATATATATTTATATATTATCTATGGCTCTGTTTATTCTATTTATGTTCTTTTATTACATCTCGTTTGGAACGTTCTTAGGTCACGTGATCAATTCTAGAGAATGAATTAACGAGAACGCCCATTTTGTAATATTTTTTTGACATTTCCGACTTTTTTTTATCAAATACAGTCGAAACGAATATTTTTATGCGAATTCAGCAAAAATATTTTCGTCTAAAACTATTTAAAATGATTTGATAACCTGTTCAAATAATTTTAAAGATTTTTATTGGTACACAAAATATTTGTTTGCCAAGAAAATGTACATGACATTTGAAAAATTATGTTGTCTCTTTCGTTTTAGTTATTTCTGTCCTAGTCATCGTTTATTTTTTTATTGCACATCTTCGAGTTAGTTTTATAATACCATTAATGGTACCATCACTGGCTATTTTTCAACGTTTGAAAAATTCAAATAAAGTGAGGAAAATAAAATGTATACGTAGTGTTAATAAGACCAAAAAACATATGATTTAATCGACATACATTACATTTTTATAAAAGGGTTTGTGGTCGAACACGAGCAATAAAATAAACAAGGCCACTTATAGTCAATTGTGCTACGAAATAAAAATTGTCAAATTGTAACTAAATGTGTTATTAATGTAAAAGCTTAAGCTGTTTAATGTACGTATTACACTGATAAATTTATTTTATTTTTACAAACAACCTTACTGAAGGGATTTAGCAAACGAGTCTTAAATCTGTTTTTCGGACTCTTACTTAAGCTCATATAAAATGACATTTTAAATAAAACGGGACGGGCGGGACGGATGCCTTGTGTTTGAGCCATTAGGCATTTGGGCTAAATGTCAGTTTAAAATGTTAATTGGCCACTTCCAACAAAAAATGTATAAATACCTCAACTACGTAGATGGTGGTTGGGGACGAGTAGCGAGATCGATTTCATTAATTTTACAAAATACTAAAAGAAAATTTACAAATTTAAAACACTGTAAATTTTAACTGAACGAATTTTTATAAATCGTACAATTATTTTATACAATTGTAGCACACGTACAATCAAAAATGCAATACAAATCTGTTTGGTCGTATATCGTAAATTTTTTAAAACCAATCTAATTCAATTTCATAACTTAAACAAATATTATTTTTAACAAAAATCAAAAAGTCGTTTTACTACTCACATTTATGTGGTACGTATTATCCTTTCAAATTCAATTATTATTTATTTAAGTTCATGAACCTAAATGTAACTTTTTATAGCTTTACACATTTCTTTTTTTTCCTTTATTAATTACAACTGAGACTGTGCTCATCAAGCAATTTATCTTTCAAATTTTTATAAATTTTACATTTCTTAAACAATTCTGATTTGTTGGGGTGAAACCTAATGGTTAGTCCCAAAATCAATTAAACCTATTTAAAATACTAATTTTAATTTGGTATGTTTACTAGGTCAAGTGGCCTCGTTCTTTGAAGTCTTCTTTCAACGACAGGGCTATCTATCATATGGCGACTATAGGGGTTTCCATATTCCTGGAGCCTTATTTTGTGTTTGGCGACATGCTTTTTTATTTCATCTTTGATGTATTACATCTGTAAGTCCCTGTGACGGTCTTCATTTCTTGTGTGCCACGGAGCATTTACGATGCTAGGAGAACCTTGTTTTGAAACGTCTAAATCATTTTGGCGTTTGCTTGCTTAATACATTCTCAGAGTTGAATACCGTAGGTTCATATCGGCTTCAGAAATTGGCGATATAGCAGTAGCTTGTTGTGTATTGTAAGGTCAGAGCCTCTTAGTCCAGTTACAAACCGCATTGATAATCTTCTGGAGTTTGCTCGTTGCAAAGATGGTTATGGTTCCTTCATCTCCTGCGGGACACCGGCAGCGATTTTCTCTAATTCGGAGTATTCTTTCTCATATTTCACACGAAAATGTCTATTGGATAAATAAGATCTTAGTATGGCAAAGAATTGCCTCGGCAGATCTCTATGCAGCTTAAATTCCAGTCCACTGTGGCAGACTTTATCGGTTGCTTGGGCGACGTCCAGAAATATGCTGGATCATACTTTTTTACGTTCTAACGTTCTTTCATAATGTTGGTGATTCTATGCACATCTGCAATTGTGGAGTGCTTTTCTTCAAATCCAAATTGATGTGGAGGAATTGGTTGTAAGACAATGGCTTTATAAATGAAAAATATATTATTTTGTTTGTATAATTAGATATATGAATTTGATAGTGTGATACGTACTTATTCGCTAAAGCATAGAATTTTATTTGAATTTGTTGAATAGAGTTTTCTTTATGTACCTTATTACTTAACTAATTTAAGTGCAGTGTTTTATACTTTATTACATAATTTATAACCAGCAACTTCATTCCAATCTCATTCTTCCAATCCGCACTAGGACTTTTGAGTCGGGTCTCACTGCTCGTTTTCCCCCTTACTATAAAACCGGTTTTGTTTGATGGTAACGAAGAATAAGTCCTGACCCAGAAATCCTATAGTGTAGATTGGGCGAGTATCATAATTTTAGCTACGTTCATGAATTTTAATTTTCCGTTTCTTTCAAAAATTGTGACGCTCGAAATCATCCCCCCTAGTCCTGGTATGCCAGTAAGCCTCATCCAGTTGCAGTATGCAAATGCACTTTCCAACAGCTCTGGGACCTGGCTGAATCAATGAACCAATCATTCATTAATCTGAAATTAAAAACTGATTATGTAACCTGTATTATGTCGAAATAGGGCGGCCAAAACCCTTAATGGGTTATACTACCAGCAAAAAAACTAAATACTCGTTCTCGTTTTGGCGTATATAAAGAACCTAGAGAAAAAATGCGTTTTTCGTTTCATATTCTGACCCTTTGTCCCTTCTGACCCTTTGTCTTAAGTCGTGAGTGAATTTATGTGTGGCTCGAATTCGACTGTTGAATTGGTAGTTTAGGATTATATCATATTATTAATATCTACACCTACCTAATGTTTTTTGCTTTTCCGGCAAAAATATATAATTCGGCAGAGTCCAGTCATTTTTACTTCAGTAATGTGATGGCAACTTTAGCTATAATGGTGTTAGGAAATTGTATAGTACATAACCATACTTCACATATAGCTGATACCCGTATGAATATGGATCTGAACCACAGAATAGAATTCTGTATCAGAACATGAAGTGTTATGTGACTTTCTTGCTTCTGTTGGGCTTCAGCAAGGCTTTTGGTAGCATCAGTAGTGGTCTCCTGTATGCCAAGCTTTATAAGGATTCCAGTTCGACGACATATACGAATTGGACTGATGGATTTTTTTTAAAATCTCGATTTTCGTCCTGAAATAATTTTATTCCAACAACTTCAATTATTGGTCGTTTTACGAGATAATATTTTTTAAATATGTTCTAAATCGATATGTTCATTTTCCGACAGTTTAATTGTTTCTTTTCTTTCGTGCCTTTACCGTATCCAGCATTTTAATAGTTTAATCCCGCTAGTCGAGTCGTTCCAAGTCACTCTTTTACTATGAAACTACGAAATATCTAATATGTATACGTCGTTGTCAATTCAAACGGCAAACGACGTGTTTTACACCTTTTCTAGACACCTCAAAATTTCACACAACTCAAAATGACAGTTTTTAATTGGTTGTTTGCTTCAAATCGCTTATTAGCTTGGCAACTGGCAAAATTTTATACAAATAAGAGATTTTTATAGTCATCTGAAAAAAATTCGACTAGCGGAATAAGAAGGCTTTAAATTAGTTTTTTGTATCGATTTATGATAATAAAGGTTGACGATTTAGGTAATTAATATTTTTAAAATAATTTTAAATGTATTAATTGAACAATTCCACATTTTGAAAAGGTTTGTCCTTTAATTCCGCGTTGGTGAAATTATTTTTTGAAATTATTATTATTTATTGAAACGGTATTTAAAAATCCCACTTACACAAAATTCCATCCCATTAAACAATTCCATTAAATCGATATCCATGTGCTGATTAGGGATTCCCATATGCCGAGCGATTACGCTCTCCGTTTTTATCTTAGGTTTCACGCAGATTATTCTTTTAGGTACGTCTCAGTGTGCTGTGATTGTGAACAGACGATCCTCGTTTTGAGCTATCTTCCAGGGTTCCATTTCAGAGTTCGTTTCTCGGTTGTTTAACCCCTTCATTACGGACCTCCTCTTAATTCTAAATCTTTGTTTGAGTCACCGTTTTTGCAGACGATGTCCGTGGGCTGCTAGAATCTATGGTAATTGTAAAATCCAAGTTGTTGTCTTTACTCGCTCACCGGTTGGACCCTATCTCGATTAAAAGTTTCAACATTCATTTTGCTTCGAAGATAGTGGGCTAGGGCTCCACTTTAGATGAAGCGGTTTCCTGGATCGCACATTTCAACTCCGTTATTTATGGAATAATTATATCGTCTCACTTTTATTTTGGCCCTGAGCTTTATTCTCCTCTGGTACTAACCTTGGCAACCTTCATCGCTAAGCTTGTGTGAGGTTAATTTTTTTTTAAGAATTACGTGAAGTATTAGGTCTGAACCCACTGATGAAGTTAAGAAGAAGAACAGTAAAAATTAAGTAGCCCGTAACGTAAATGTTAAATTGCTTAATTCCTGTTATACAGAATATGTTAAAGGAAAATAATCAGTATATTACATGTGGAAGAAGAACATAGTTCTATTTGAAATTCAAGCCGCCAAACAGGGTAAAACATTAAAGGTTTCCATAGCTGGTGTTTTACATTTGGTCCTGATATGAACAAACAAATACCTCGAAGACCGTTCTATCTCAACCATTATGAATGCGAAAGTCATACGGCATTTTTCACTGGAATGCCACAGATTCCCTAGGACTATCAAAATGTATCCGGGCGAGATGATGAGACAGAGTGGCGCCGAGCAATCCAAGAAGAGTTCGTTTAATTGGGGGAAAATGATACTTGGGATGTTGTTAAGCCTGAACATGGTGTAAAGATAATAAGGTCGAGATGGATATTCAAAACTAAGCCGGATGTTACTGGAAATTCAACGCAAAAGGTTACATACTACGTTTAGGTCAGGATTATGACGCTTATTCTTCCGAACCCGCACTTGCTACTATACGTGTATTGATGTCTGTGGCTGTTAAATTCATATTCAAAATGCATCATCTAGATGTGCCTTTAACTGATTTTCTCAATGCAATGTACTGAAATTGAAGAAATCCTTGTACGGGTTGAAGCAGTCAGCAAAGTTCTGGAATAGCCGTTTTCATTCATAAATCACTACACTGAAAGTTGAACGATCAAAGACTGACTACTGTAGATTGCTGATATTAAATCAAATTTACGATTTGAGTATTGTTACGCAGTTCGTGGGACTGAATGTTGAAGTTGATGTGAATGGAAATCTTTCAATTGATCAATCACACTACATTAATGCCATACGCGAACGTTTCGGAGTGTCTGATAATAATTCACTCTCTCTTCTTGCACTTACCTACCTAAGTTGTTTCCAAGATTGTGCAACCGATGAACATTACCAACACTTAAAAAGGATGCTTCGATATCTAAAGGGCACCTCCGAAGATATATTGATTGGGTATGTTAACGATCAAAGGAGTGAGGTGGAATTTGTTGCTGCTTGTACAGTAATGAACGAAGCATTATTGATGAAAAAGTAATTTATGATATGAAATAAGAGATGTCTCTCACAATTAAAATATTCGAATACAATTTGGACACGATTATGATTTCTAAGAATCCTGAAACTCGTCGGAGAAAACATATTGACATCAAGTTTCATTTTCTGCGAAGGTTGAAATGGGATGGAATCATGAAATTGGATTTTCACAAAAACATTGGACAAGCAGCTACATGAGAAATTTCTGTAACGTGCTTGTTGATATTCGTGTGTGGTCTGTCGGAACACACGCTAGTAGTTATTATATTCCCTTGATAATAAAGATATTATCACAGACAATTTCTGATAGTTAGATGAACATTGAACTCTCAGTATATATTCCAGCTCTAATATTAAGTAATATAATTTTTAAATGATATTATTATAGAATTTACTGCTTTTTCGATTAACGTTTCACGAAAAAAGATATCGAGGAAAGTCATCATTTATTTCATTATACTGCCGTCAATAGTTAATGTCGATGACTCCAATCTTTAACTATAGCAAAATTATTTAAGCAATGCATCTAGAGTACTCGGCAGTACTGCTTGATACACCAGTAAATGTATATCGACAGTTTCTTTTCTGAACTGTAGATGACAGTAATGTTTATAATATAATTTTTAATTGATATTGGAGTATTTACTGTTTTTTCATTGCGATTGACGTTTCACTTGAGTATTTATTAGATTCATAAATTTGTGCGAGCCTCCGGGCACCAATAGATCCACATTCAAGTCTCCTATAACTGATGTTAATAACTGATTCCAAATCGCTTATGGATAAGTGCTTATGATGCAGGTTATCTAATCACAAGGTAACCTTCGTTTGATTTATGTTAAATTCCAGTACTAGATATGTTAAATACTAGAGCCTCTATTTATCACACCAGGTTTAGACAGCTTCGCAAAATCATTTCGAGGAAACATAGCCATGCCGTCACCAACTCTACCTATCCTATCTAAAGAATCTATCTCCTTCTTACTTAACCAGTGTGCCTGTATCACTTGATTTTAACGAAGGTTCCAATGAAATGCCAATAATGTAAAATTAAATGCTTTAAATGCCAACATTGTTATAACTGCCCTCAGTAAACTACATAAGTATATCGAGGAAGTTGGACCATTTAGCACATCAATTACAACCATCGTATTGAGCCACATGAAATCTGTTTCTGCAGGATATAAAAAAAAAACAAAATAAAAATTACATCTTTATAAACACAACGTGTTCATTAGTTATTTTTATTAAACATATACCTATATTATTGTGAAATATTTTTTTTAATTAGGTAAATAATTCAAATATTTTATTTTAACTTTCTTCAATAATTATAATTTTAAAATATTATTTATTATTATTAAATTCACTGTGAATTTATGTAAGTATTTTTTGATTATTTCATATTATATCTCATTTTATTCTCAAATATTGAATCAAATCAATTTTTTTTTTGTTTAAATAATTTGTTAGAAAATAAAAACAAAACTTAAAACCTAATAACTTTTGTTTTAAATTATTATTTTGTAAATTTAACAAAACTAATACTAAACTCCATAAATTATAAGCGAACAAATTTTCAAAACATAATTATACTAATAAAAAACGAAACAAAATTAATTAATTAAATTATTAACAATAAAGTGCCAACAATGATATATAAAATAATTTAATTTGTTTTATTACGATTTATTTTCTATAAATTTAAGCTAACAATGATTTATATTGTTAAATACGTGTGGGGACGTTTGGTGGGGAAATATGTGTTGAAAATTTTCTTATTTCCCAAATTTTTTTGAGATTGGTGAAACATTAATAGTATTTTCATGCGTTTCATTTCACTTGTCTTCACTTAAAATGAATTCTTGAATCGTTGTGTAAAATTTTGAGTTTCAATTGTATTTTTATACATTTTTTTTTGGTTTAGCCTGATATATTTTGATTCTAAAATTAGAAAAAAATATTTAAGCAAGAAACACGAAAAGACATTCTGGATGAACACAAAAAAAACTACAAATGGGAAACTACGAACTAAGATGAAGAACAAAGCATCGATCACGACAGAATGTGTTTAGAATGAGCTTTGATTATATAAATGTGTGTTTGTATGGCTAATCAACCTATTTAAAAATATCATGATCTAAACGAGCTAACTATAATAAAAAAAAAATTATATTAAATAGGGGCAACATTATTACATTCTTCCTCAACTGTAATATATAATCCCTCTTCTTCGTATGCTGAATCGTGTTTAGCCAAAATTCTTAATAGCGGGCGTAATTTCAACCACCACTGTGACTTAGGAATACGTTGCTCAAAGTTGGTTTCCGGTATTAATTCGGTAACAGGCGTAAATTTATACTGCCGTCCCACTAAACCTAAGAGACAAGCGCTTTCTGCCGATTTTGCGGATATACGACCACCGACTGTATTAGCCCGTAATTGTTGCACCAACCAATCAACACACTTCGCTGCCATTTTGGTGCCCATATTACGATCGAATGGTGTTGGTGAACCACCCTGTTGCATATGTCCCAAAACATTCATACGGCACGAGAATAAACCTTTACCCTCTTCCGAGTAAAGGCGACGAATAAATTCGGTGTTGTAATTTTCAGAGGCATGCTCATTACGTAAAATTAAGCCACGTTGTACACCTTCAGCCATCTTCGATGCCATATGGTAGACATCTTGTTGAAGATCTTTTATTGAGAATTTCTCCTCAAAGATATATGCTGCATCAGCACCACCGGCCAAACCTGAAAAAATTAATAAAATTGTTTAGTCATTTAGGATAGAAAGAAATACGTTTGTGTTTAGTAAAATTAATAAGTGCGTAAAGTATTCTTTATTTGTTGTCTAAACTAAACCGTTTTGTATCAAACATTATTCAACTACTTTTTTAATCTCGCCAAAATACCGTCCTCAGAAATGTATTATTCTTGAATAATTCTTATAACCGGGATCACATGTCGCAAACGCAATTTAAACAATGTCACCAGCGGCAGTAACATTTGTGGATAGTGTTGTTAAATTAATTGTGACCTTTTATATCAGTTGGTAATTTTGTATTCCCTAAAGTATATTTTGGCGTTTTTTATTGGCAAAAAATAACACCACCCCTGGAACGGGATGAGTCAGCACAAGTGATGAACAACGGAACTACTCAACATAGCCGAACCGAAACGAGAATCGTTTAAATTATCCTACAATGCTGCTTCAAATATTTCACAGAGCACAATTACAGTGGGTGCGCTTGGCAGATGACCGCGTGGGAACAGCTTGAAAGTAATGCAAAGTGGAAAGAAAACGAGACCATTCCTCCTCCCCGGCATGCCAGTATATTTGTCTCTTCCAGCAGCAGTGTGCACGTTACAGCAACCCTGGGACCTGGCTAGGATTCAATGGAGCAATCGCACATTAAGCCGAAAATAGTAATGTAATTTCTAAGGTAGTGAAATTGTAATAATAAAGAGTGGACCAAAAAAAAAATTAAAAGCTTGTTTTTAAAAACGCTATATGAGTATACATCTTGTTTATTTTGTGGACACTTTTTTTTATTGTGTAGGTTGAAGTCTCCGATTTCTAAGCCATCCGTGAGTCGTTTTTAAAAACTTTTTCGATGATTTCGGTGCCTATGTCGCGAATAACTGTCGCAGTTAGGTTTTAAAGCTGAAATTGTCTCTGGATTATCCGCATTCGAGGCCATAAAAAGTTGATCAGAATGGCTCTGTAACAATCGCCATTGACGGTAGCAGGTCTGATATGAACTGACATCGACGCGGATGGTCATTTACTTTCAACTGCTGAACCCTCTGGACCTTGTAGCCGAATAATCCGAGGTCTCGCGCAGTATTCTCTTCAAGCTGGTGCGACTAATGGAAAGTTGCTGCGGTCGGCGTCGAGTTGAGGATGATAAATTCTGTCCCACACTATGGACCACAGCCGCAATATTCTATATTCTATATTCTATATTTCTATATATTCTATATTCCGCGTGTATACTGTCCGAGCTCGAGGACCACTTCTGTCATCCAATAGCAAACCTTTCTCACAAACTTTCTTCACCAATTTTGCTACAGCGGTTTTGCTTGGCTCTCTTTCACGACCCATATTTATTTTCATAATTCGCACGGTTTCGGCTATACAATCCTGACTTTGAAAATAAGTTTTCAATATTTCCAAACATTCCTCAAGCGAATACAAGATGATTGGTTCGTGATGCGGAACATCAGACTCAATTAAATCGTTCAAAAAAGTGTTGACATAGCCTATGATTTAAAAACAAACCAATAGATGGCCCATTCTGTAATAACATATTAACCAGCTCATTAAAGGTTCTGTTGTGTCCCTTATTGTTCTAAAATTTTGCTATGAATGATTTCGGATCCAAGTAAAACCTTCCTCTACACTATCGACGCTGCCTGCGGTTCATGTGACTATATAAAATGGCTGACACTTTATAGATCACTATATCTTTAGTTCCGAATGTGAGTGAACTAGATCTCCATCGGATTACTGCCTCCAAACTCCCAGCATAACTCGGTATGTGCTGTATTCAGCATAATTTTGAAATAAAAATCCATATTTGGACTTACTTTACTGGAATATATTTTAGTCATAAATATTTTAACTATAAAACCATTTGTTTGATTTATTAGTTTGCCAGAAGTACCTTAGCCGCCGAAGCATTTTTAAATAACTGTATACGGACACATTGGGTGTATCCAACCCGAGATAATCGCATTAATTCCATAAATAGTTAAAAATTCCCTGCTCGTTTTTCAGAAATACGCGTCCATTCCGACACCATTTCTAAAAATTCGCGAGTAATTTTCTCTAATCGAAAATCTCGTATTAAACGAATATTTATTTTTAAGTCTGTGAAACAAATAATCCAAAAGTAAAAACATTTAATTTTACTAAGAAGCGGTGAATAAAATCACTAGCGGCACACAGAAGTTAGTGCACATTATGCTTTCACCACTCTCGATAATACAGCCGGAGAAGATCAATTACACATTACAAGATATCCAACTGTTCAAAAATACGAAACAATTAAAACAGTTTTAATTGATCGCTACTCCATTTCTGACGAGCGGGAATTGGAAACAATCTGAGCAAAATCGAAATTGGTGATTAAAAACATTTAATACGAACTATTGCCTATCACCCACAAGCAAATGGTATAGTTGAGCACTTCCACCGCCAAATTAAAACAGCTCTCAAAGCTCGTGAAAATACTGACAACTGGAGCTCAGAGAACCCAATCATATTGTTGGGAATCCGGTCATCAAAGATGACCTAAAATGTTCACCAGCAGGACTAGTGTACGATGAGACAATTAAATTATCTGAGGAATTATTTGTGGAACATCCACTTACACCCCAAATAACCACGGACACCGTGACTGATCAACTGCCCTCCACGATGAACAATTTAATCCTAACGGATACGCACAGAACAAATCAAAACGACATATTCGCACCAGGTCCCTGTCAACTTGTGACTACGTTTTCGTACGAATAGACAAAATACGTACATGCCTCACAACACCTTATGAAGCAAGCAATAATCTCTCTCTATTGATAGACTCAAGCCAGTCTATGGAATTTCCAATTCACCACCCGATCAAGTATCGAGAGTGAAGAAAACTGTCCGCATTTTCGGACAATACGCATTCCGCGCACAAACCAACCCATTCTCAAATAAAAGAAGCAAATTCAAATAACAAAACACTAACAATATACAGTTTATGTTTACAAAATGGCACAGAAATCGGAAGAACAATTTGGGCAATATCAGGTAACCCAGCCTATTACATGCCTCGTAAGACGGCATACCGAGACTCCACGCCAACCAAAAACCACACGACAGGCCACACCAACAATTTGTTGGTTCCAAGGGCGGTTCGCCCAAATGGTAATCTTATGTACGAGCAGAATCATTGAACTAAACATTTTATTAATTTTTTTCCCCAAAGACGATCATACATTGTCACATTGATATATAATCAATCATCAATTTTCGGTGGTATAAAATTTACATCACCGATACTATTATACTGATCATACATCATTGATCATACAATTCCCACAACTCCATCCACAATCGCTGGTGGACACAACAACCCACAAAATGGGGAACCTTTTCACTGAGGAGGAAGTGATGTAGCGGCTTGTATCTTCAACTACATGAAACATCGTACAATATAGTTGATTACAAACGGACAATTCTCCGTAGATCTAATTATTTATTAACGGACAATTCTCCAACAATACATATAGACAATAATCATATTTCAACACAAAATACGGCAGACACTTTGCTGTACAATTTTGTGCACAAAAGAAAATAACAAACAAAATCGTTACCAATAGTATTGCAATCATATCATAGATGCCCCCATCATTATTGTGATAACCAAGACACAAGTATTTAAATTAATACGATGGCGTGGCAGTTGTTATATCATAGATGCCCCCATCATAATTAAATGATTGGGATAACCAAGACACAATTATGTAATACATAACTAACACGATGGCGTGGAAATTGTTACCAATAATAAACTTTTCATTGCAATAGTGTTCAGCAGCGTACGTCTACATTTCACACAAATTAGTAACCAGATAATGATTTTATTGTCTTGTTTACCAAAAGCGACAACACTGGATGAATCTGAATTATTAGGTTAATAAATCCAGATTTATAATAAAAATTTTGTATTAAACAAAAAAAATTTAATAATTTCCCTAATTCACTGTTTTGTGAAATATTCGTGAGCTATTACGAACTAAAGTATATCAAAATATTGATTGATTGATTAAAATGTATGACCCGGCAATTTAGCGAGACTCCCGGATGACGCCGGGCCGCCTTACACAAATCAAAATATTTTGATTTTTATAATTTAAGTTAAAGACAAACTAAGTGAAAATAAAATAACTAAAGTTTCATTTTAAATATAAAAAAAACTTATTTTCTTTTACTTCTTTTTCCTATTGGAAATAAATTGGATTAATACTACAAATGAAAAAAAAATGGAAATTTCTACTATATACGAAAATTTTTATTCTAAGAAAGAATACGCGCATTCTATTTATACACGCATGTGTATTATAGAACTACCTAGGATTATGTGACGTTACAAGTAATTCAAAAAATCGCAAGGGTTTCAGTAGAACCTAATAAAAATTGTACAGGAGTGAAAGTGGCGTTTTTATTTTTGGGCGGTAAATTCTCAAAGTGCAAAGGGCGGTAGAAACTCAAAATGATATCGCACTTTACAACAGTCACTCCCCGAGTTGAATCCTCGGATCAGAGTATAGTATTCGATACCCGTTCTAACTTCATAAAAATCAAATTAAAAATGTACTTACCAGCAAGTGTCGCCAAATAACCGCAATATCCACCCATAGTCTCAATAACAAAAACACG
The DNA here is from genome assembly GCA_963691935.1 of Nephrotoma guestfalica. Lineage (NCBI taxonomy): Eukaryota > Metazoa > Arthropoda > Insecta > Diptera > Tipulidae > Nephrotoma > Nephrotoma guestfalica. The sequence goes on from OY829915.1 coordinate 206,768,612, forward strand.
TCGCTTTGTACCCTGGGCCGATTGGCGAATGCGATCACAAATTTCTGTAATTTCATTTAAACCGGTATCGGCACCCAATGAAAAATCTGTGCCAGGTACATTATTCGAAATTGTTGCCGGTATCACAACCATTGGAATACAAAATTCTTCGTATTGACTACGCGCATCAACTAGCTGTCCACATGCATGATATGCTTCAAACCCGCCAATGATGAGTAATGATTGGATATTGAATTCCTTGAACCGTGCTGCAATTTCTTTCAAGTGACACTGTGGCAATGTACGTTTTGTACCCAAGAATGCACCGCCCTGGCCGACCCAGCCGGCTACATCAGCCCATTCGATTTTCTTAATGCTACCAGCAACCAAACCTTCAATACCATCTGATATACCTAATACTGTGTCACCACGATAAATGCAGTTACGAGCAAATGATCGTACTGCGGCGTTCATACCACATGCTGGTGCTCCAATATGCATAACAGCCATTACATATCCTTCCTGAAAATGAGGAAGCAAAAAATAAGAAATTTTAATAATGTTGATGATATAAAACGATTCTGTTTTTAAAGGTGTGCACAATAAAGGCTTGCTAACTGAAAAATAAAATTGCTTTAGCTGAAATTATTCATATTGTATATAATGTAAAAAACTGCTCCATTTCATGTAAAGTTCGCAAATTGAAAGAACGTAATTTTACAATAGTTCTAGGACTTAAAGATATTTTTAGTCCTAGAACTATTATTAAAATTAAGTGGAATTTCTATAGTGGATCTAGAAACCCTATCGTATCGAATTGTAATATTTTAAATTTAGTTTGATTAAACTACAATATATTAATAATCTATAAATTATGATTAATATTTGGGGAGGCACACTGGAATTCAAAAGTTAAAATAAATCCTTACCACTTGGTATAGAGAATCTCTCTTTAATAATTTTTTCGTTTTTCAAATACAGCATCAAAACATTTCATTTTTCAAAACATAAAAACATGGTTTTTTGATAGACATTCCAATTTTTCGTTACCATTTTCATTACAATATATAAATAATAAAATCAAATAAATTAAAAATGTGTAAATAAATAAAATAAACATAGATGACTATTTTGCTGTGAGATTGTTGTTGTATATTTAATTCGTTAATCACACCTGAGATTAATAAATTCTTACCGCATTTTCACGTTCTAACAAAAATGGCTTCATTTGATCCTTTAATTTGGGGTTTTTTCATTAAAATCACGTTAAATTTTCATTTTTCACAGGAAAAAAGGAAAAAAATCAATTAGTTGCAGAAATAAGCAAGCGTGTTCATTTAATAATGATGGCTCAATTTAGCCTTTGGGAGCAATTTGTGATGTTAGGTAATTTAATATGATTTCATTATTTTGAGCGAAGTCTTTTGGGATAACAGTTCAATTTTTAGGCTTATAACTAGCTGGGCTATAATAGTAAACAATTTCATAATGAGCTTAAAACCTGCAACAGAATATCGCGTCTAGAAGTAGTGTTTCTAGTAGGAAATTATATCGATTACAACTTAGGAAAACACGGCGATATCTCTTTGGTTATAAGACCAATCAGTCTCCAGCAATTAAACACTGAAAAAGTTGGGAAATAGTAAATCAATATGTAATGCACTCGAGCGGACGTCGAAGAGATCGATTAATACGTCGGTTCTAATGAAGTTTAATATTTTCTTTTTATGAAAAAAAATCGATTTATTCCAATTTCCGTGCAATGATTAGAAGAAAACTACTCGGCGTATATTGGCTCGGGTTGCCGTCAGTCCGGTTAGAGATGAGAACGTTATGAGAACGGCTTAAAATGTCGAAAGAATTTTTTTAATAATTTTAAGGCGAGGCTACATTTATTTATTTTGAGGCTTCTACTATGCTTTTGTGATATATGATGGATCTACGGGAATAAAACAATCATAAAGCGATGCAAGCCGATGACCTGCTTCAGACGCACAATCGATCAAAGCAGTTTATTGCAAAGAGGTGCGCATCACTTTGGAAAATTGAAGATTGGTGTATAAGGCACTAAACTCCATCTTTATGAAAGTACTGAGAGAGGTGAAACTTATCTGCAGGATGCAACCAAGCACTCCAAAGAAACGGGTTCGCTGTATTAGGGGATTAACCAATCCAGTAATCATAATCGTTAAACCAATAGTTGAAAGATCGTCAAGCAGCAGAAGGCTAAATAGGACTTTAGATATTCCACTATAGTTGTCAATAATGAGTCCCTAGCCCTTCTTGCAAATACAAGCAGAGTTCTATATTTCGGCTTTGGGATACGGGAGACGAATCCGAAGAAGTAGAAAAAACATTCGATAAGAGGTGGTGGTACCGACAGTGAATGACGGTAACCCCAATGATCAAACACGATTAGAATTAATAGAAAGCCTGGAAGTAAGGCCTGATATGCGACATTTGTCGGATTAACAGGGAATACCACCAATTAGTCTGCAATAGTGGGAATTACGCGGAATTGGGGGATTAAACGCTGCATGACTCCTCGAATAATTCAAATTAACCTGCAGCTTTGGCGAGACTGCCTCGGAAAAATCAGGAGAAAACTGTGTTTTTTTCAAGAACCGCATGTAAATAATAACATGATCTGAGCCTTAAAGCAAAAAGATATACGATCACCACTCGGTACGAGAAGAAACAGTATATTCTGTATTATTAAATCAAATATAAAGATATTTCTATTCCTGCGGTGATATAAGCGCAGCCGGCTGTAATATTTACCAGTTTATTGTATTCCATGCTAGTTTGCAATATTGGGCAAGAACCCACATTTGTTATGCAAACCTTGCGGTATTACAAGACGAAACTCTCACGTAACACTATCTTTCGTTTGCTCAAGGATCGAGAGAATCAAATGAGTATTGCTAGCCGGAAAGGAAATTATGGGAAAAATCTTGCTTCTAAAACGACAGTGGATGGTAGATATTATCACAATTGCCGTCAACCGTTCTATAGAGGAGGCTTGCTCTTTCAGGGGTTCAGCTAAAACCAATATGATGGGCTGCGGACGTAGGGACCTATCACGACGTATGCAGAAGAGCCTTAAATAAAGCTAAAACTTCTAGGGACCCTAAAGAATGGAAGTTCTACACTTTAAAACTTATAACAGGGAACTGAGAAAGATGCCAAGGAAATATTGGAGTATATTCTGTGATAAAATGGGCGGAGTCTCTGAAACTTATCGCCTTAGGAGGATTATCTCTACTAATCCAACCACTTCTAGTTACTTTATTAAATCGGATAGGTCATGGACAAACCACAATTCAACCGGGGAATCCGAGGAGGTTCATTCAGTTTCACTCACTTCCCAGGAAACTTTCACATTTTTTTTTTAAATTATTTTTTTTTCAATTACAATAGGAATATTATAATTAACAAAAACATTTCTTGTTTGTTGTAACAAGTTGCTGTAATCCGAAGGATTTTATACAACTACCTTTTAATTTTACATTTAAATCAAACTGTTTTTAGGTTGGACTAATATCACAAATAAAAATTAAATAAATTATACTTTGGTGTACTAATGTAAGTCTACTAAAATGTATATTGAACTTCAAATCATTCGCTATACCGTTTCATTAAACATATTTTTATTTAAATTCATAAACATTTTTGTTTGCACTTTAAAATTGTTCAAGTTCGGAATATTATGAATTTCGGTGAGAGAGCTTGTTATATAACGGAACTCCTCTATATATAATAAATTACTTCTTGTGCAGGTATCTCGAGCAAGAAATTCTCTTAATAATAACGACACATTTCGTAAGTTATAGTGATACGTGTCCCCTGCTTTCAGAATGATTAGATTATATACAATTAAATTGTTTAAAATCTTATACACATAAAATATCAATTCCAAATTGTTCATAAATGGCAAAGAATCAAATTTCGAATTTTTTGAATAATCCAATTGTTGGGTAACATATTAGTACGCCCTTAATTAACTTTAAAACCCTCTTGCGGAGAATTTTTAATTCATTTAGTTTAAATTTTGCTACTCCACTCCAAAGAGGGTTTAAGTATAATAATCTGGAGTTAATATACGCAACGCATTATATATTAGATGCAAAAGTTCTCGAGATAAAAAGCTCCTTATACGTTTAATAACAAACACGTAAGCACTTATCGATTTTTTGAACCTATCTACATGATTCTGCCAACTTAACATGTTAGCGATTGACAATCCAAGATAACGATATTTAGTCACTATCAATTTTAGTGATTTTATACAGAACTTGAAGATTGTTATCTAAGTCTTGTTTACCAAAAATTAAATATTTTATTTTTTCGGCATTGAGCCAGGTTTAAATATTTTGGTTTTTCCGGCATTGAAATTTAACCAAGTATCGAATAAGGTCAGATCGTTATGAATCATTGAATATAGACTATGCTTTGAGTCCGCTGCATAAAAATATAATGCTATCGTCCGCGAAAAGTTCTAAGGTATCTTTTAATGACAAATAAAGAGTCGTTAATATAAATTTTAAATAGGCAATTCGATGGAGCCCAACAGTCATCGAGAAACCCATACGTTACATTCTGGGGATATTGTGCACCAAAAACGGGTCCTTTAGGCTACAAAAGGAGACAGACGGAAGACAAGCTTATTCCAAAAGCGAAAAAAGGTTTACAAGACTACCCAAAAGACCTAAGCTCCTTAACTCTGTGGTCTTTCCTTCTGAAAACTCTGAAAAGATTGTTAGACTAATTTATTCGTAACTGTGCAAAGATTTAACATCCGTACTGCAAGAAGAATTCTGTAGATACAGCTTTACACTTCCTAGTGCGCACTTAGAGAAACAGACTCGCAGAAATACTTCTTAATAGCATTCCAATTGAGACGGAGCCTAGCATGAAAGGATTAATCAATCATATGCTAGGTAAGTAGATTGGCAACGCTGAGGGATATAATGAGCGGTTCTGCGCCGAAAATCGGACGATGCAATTTTTCACTGGTGCTTTCAAGCTAGCAGGGAAGACCGTCACATCGAGGGTCGTATTAAAAATTTTGGGGGCATCCGAGGAGCGAAGATCAATTCGTTTGCTAAATATTTCGACTATTTATTGGTTATTGCATTGCTTAAACATTTTTGTATCAGCTGACACTTTTGGTTTTGGCTAGTAAGGCTTAAGAATTTGAAATTTTATTCTATAATTATATTTTGGAATTGGTTGTACCTTATTTAATATTTAGAAAATGCAAGATCATGACGCTGACGAACTTCTTTCAATATTTAAACTCGTATCAGGTTATGGCAAAAAAATATATTCGGTGATGATGAAGCATCAGAATTTGAATCCACAGCATGGAATTGTTAAGGACTAAATTCATTTGAGTCGACTAATTTCTAAATCGAAATGAATGCGTTCACCATAACGTCGGTCTGCAAATATGAAAGTACTTGACTCATAAGTCCTTAAACGTCATAACTGGAGAGTAAATTAATTCCTAAGTAGAAGTGAATTGCACAGAATAGAAAGTTAGTGACTACCCCATTCTAAAACATTTGAACCAGAATTTGGTAATAGCTCGATCGACAAAGCTGTGGTGGTTAGAAGGGGACTATTTATAAGTCAAATTAAAATAAATGATTTCACGGTGGTGAACACTTTTTTTGGTTTTTCCGGATACGGGGTTTTTGAGTCTAGACCTACGATTTTTCAAGAATTTATAGATCAGTTGCCAAAAAGACGGAATTTGAAGTAATCACTTTCAATTTATGGAAAGGATGATGGAAGAAGGAAATTCAGAATCTCCAATATTTCCCAGAAATTTAAAGCGGAGGATCTGTTAGAAAAAAAATCAAAAGATCGTGCAACTCCGTTAAATTAAGTACACAAAGAAAAATACGAGACAACTCCAAAGAGAATTTTTCAACACCTGTTGTAAAAAATTAAACTAGTGAAGTGAAGCACAAAATATCTAAATTTAAGCAAACATAAATCAAAACTATATATGATTAATTTTCTGATACGACACAAATTGAAATCATATTAAATTATTTTCGTATCACAACATTGCGAATTGCCCTCTCGCGCTTTTTGCTAGATTTATATTATGTGTGATGTACATTTTAGATTAATTAGTAAAACTCACTCGTTGATCAGCCTGTAAAAACGCATTCAACATTTTATTTTTTTCATGGATTCGCAATTAATTTTGAGGTGATTTTATTGGATTTTTCAATAGTATGTAAATCCCATTTTTTCGAAATTGTTTTTCGCATAAAATTAAAACATAATTTATATAATTTTAATAATTATTACGTAATAATATTTATAAATAGGTGGTAAACTATAAGGTATATGACGGAAATACTACTTACAAGTCCATGTCCCAAGGCATCAAAAGCCTCACGTGGTGGCTTCAAACGAGTCAACATTTTATACGTTTCCAAATTCCGGGCAAACGACCGTCCACGTAATTGCACTGCAAGTTCCCATTTCTTTTCTGCCATAGCTTTGGCGACTGCTTTTGTACGTTCAACACATTCCATTAATGGGACGCGAATTGCCTAAAAATTGAAATGAAATATGATAAATTATACATAATGCCTACTAAAAAATTACACATTACTCGTACTTAAAGATGGAAAGATAATTTTAGTTGCAAGCGCCATTTAAAAAATTTCAGTTCAACCATCAACTATGTTTAAATAGTTTGCCCACTACGGATAATATCTATCGATTTTTATAAAATTTGATAAATACAGATAACCCCTATTTATTTTTTGCACTAAAGAATTAGAATGTTAGACCAGCTTTTGTCCTATATTTCCACAACCATTACAGAAAAGGTTTTCAGCTAGAGTCAACATTTTTTGTGAAGCTAGAATTCATTATTAATCTCGGGCGTACTCACGGATCCTCTAAAAAAAGGTATAGAACAAGCTTATTTCCAGGCATTGAAGAATCATGAAAAATTTCGCTTATAGGAGGGTGGATCAATACGTACCCGTATTTGGACTAAGGAATCTAGGGAATAAAATAGATTTCGGTCCAATGAGTGCCACGATTGCTCACGTTTGATAACAAACGGATAAGGCTGTCAACTTTGAAGTAATAGTGTTAACTTAGAAACTAAAACCTCTTAAAGCGAAATTCACAAAAGTTTTACAGTTGATTGTCACCGTAGATGAAACCTGGATCCAATACTGTATGCCAGAGACCAAGACAAAGGCCGAAATGGACATGGTTACGATTGTTTGGGATTCGTAGGGCATAATCTTAAAATACTTTATGGAAAATGGAAGGACAATCAAAGGGGCAGTACTATAGTGCATTATTGGAACGATTAATAAATTGCATTTTTAAAAAGTGGCAGTGACTTTGGGAAAGGAGTATCTCCATAAAAGACGATTACGATGGCAAATCAAAAGGAAAACGCGACATAAGCGCTTTATACGGTTTAGGACAAGCTTGCATAAAAATGTTTTTCTAGAAAAAAGTGACTCACATCAACGAGATTTACAATAGTCATATTTGAGGCATATACAACAACATTTTAATAACTGTAGTAAATTTGTTTGCAGTATCATATCGCAGGATATAATAGAACAAAACTGCTAAAATAGCTGTTGTTTTCCCATACAAAATGTGGCGACCGTCTTAAATTTCCACATCGAATTCATTATACTCCCACAAAGGCAAACTGTTTTTAATTTTCTCTAGTGGACCATTTACTTTGTGATCACATATTTTTGGCAGTGTACAGTCAGTCTTTCGCAGGAGCCCTTTATTGTTTAAAATAAAATCTAAGGTGTCTGTTTAATAATTCTTCTTCGGCGGAAAGTAACAGTTGATAAATTTGTGGTATGATAGGGAACGAGCATTCTTAGTTGGTGCTGGTGACGCTCCAAACAAGGATTCCGAGTTTCCAATCGTCTTCGCCTTTTAACTTTTTCTACTCTAAAATTTCATATATTACTTCACATTATTAAGTAACTGGCCTAGGAAAGAAAATGTTTCATCAATGCTATTTTTCGGAGTATTTAGCGCAAAGCACAGCTCGAAGGATTATTTCCCAGAGACCATGACACAATCGAAACAAAAGATCTAAAAATTGAAAAATCGTTGAATGAAGTGTATCGAGGTAAAAGAGTACCTCGTTGAAAATAAAACGGAACAAAAACGGGTTCTTTCTCTGGTCGAGGCCGGATACTTATCATAATACTCTCAAATTAATTTAAAACTATCGTTTCCTGCTGTCAGTTAAACATTTTTGAAAAAAATCTGACTGTTCAGAGAATCCGCAGATGCGAGTTATATTTAATCGAATCATCCACATCCTCGTGTCCAAACGACAGTTTTCTAGCATCAAATATATTAAATTGTGAAATATATGGTCCGTCTATCAACCACAGCGATTCTAACGCATCTCACTTTGGAATGTTAAAGTAGTAAATAATCAAGTTACAGCTAGCATTTTATTTCTGGCAGTACATCCTTAGAAACTCTCTAACTGTGACTGTCCTAAATATGTGGCGAAATTATTTATCTTCCATTTTAAACCGCTTGGTGAGGGTAACATCTTCAATAAAATGCTTAGAAACATCGGCGCTCATCACTTTTACTGCACGATTCATCTTATGTCAACGATTTGGTTCCCAGGTGAAATCCTAAAAGAGAGGAGAATAATCTATTCGCCACATAAAAAAGGAAATCGAGTGAATTGTAACAATATCGAGGAATAGCTTTGCTCAACACCGACTTTAAGGTTTTGGCTAACGTGTAGTCGCAGACAAGACACCAATTTACAGTGACCGCATTCTGGGCGACTACCAGTGCGGTTTTTGTCAAAGAATGCTAACAACTGATCATACTTTTATTTAAGGATTGTGTATAATAGGTACATGATACTATAAAGAGGAATATGTTATGGAGTGTTTTATCTTATTTTAGGTATGCTCTCAAAATCTATAACCACGTCCAAAGTATTATTGGATTATTACAAAAGCAAGGCGATATAGCCGTAGACAAACTAACTATACCTTCAAAATAGTCGAAGTGTAGTAAAACGACGCCACTCAACATTGCACAAAGCAGCTGCTTACAATATAAATAAATAAAGCCAAGTGCCCATAAAAATTCTGTTGCCTTTGGAAACGACAGCCCAACAAATCGGCCTTCACCAAAATAAAAAGGCTATCGCGAGAATAAAAGACGCAGTTTACTTTTATCGGACGGGTGACACACAATACGAAAAAGTCGATGGTGATCGATGGTAAATGAGCAAATTTCAAACAACAAGACATAACTTTAATATCGCGAGTCACAGCGGGATTTCGAGGATTCTACAAATAAGGTAGGTCCAGATCGAGACATGTGTCAATTGCAAATGAATAATAAACTAAGAATTGTCCACGGAAATTTACCTATGCAAATACACCTTATTGCGAATTATTAAAACACTTCTAACAACAAAAAATGTTCGCAAGTGTCTTGATTCTATGTAATTTATTCTCAAATACTCACTCGTTTTAAATTTTATGGACGGCACCTGCATGATGATGTGAAGAAGCCTACATCTGAGGGTTCTACTACCAATATTATTATTTGCTGTCGTGCAAAAGAAACTGCAGAATAAAACGCAATCTAATTTTGGAAGATATGTGGATGTGCTGGTTTGTAGTAATGTTGAACCAATAATTCCTTTATTGTGTAAAGAGGAGGGTATTAACCCCGAGAGAAGGGGCATTTATTCAGATTTAGTCCATTAAGTACTAAAGCCAGTATGTTGGATCATTCGTACAGATGTTTGGGTACCAATCTGTACAAAGTAACTAAAAGTGTTTTAAATTGCGAGCTCATTGGCGTATGTATTTAACCATTTCTCAGACGAGTAGTAAACTTATCCGAAATTTAAAAAATACAGTTTCACGCAAAAACAAGACTGTCCAAACTGGTATGTTCATACTGATTACTTTGCGAGCGTAGCAAGGTACTTAATTTTCAACCGACATACTGAATTCAAAGATTTCTTCGTATGACGATTTTACTGATGATTTTCGAATTTCATAAATTGTAAAAGAAAGGTCGTTGGATTTCATCTCAAATTTATTGTGAGAGAATTGATTTTAACCTTTTGAATTTCACAGAAGCTGAGGGTTTCGTTGGCTTGTCTCAACTCGATCATATTAAAGATGTAGATTACGATGACTTTCCGCCAAATTTAATTCAAAACTGTGCGGAAAGTTTAGCTACACCATTGATTACCATTTTTCAAGAAAGCCTCCGAACCGTTTTTTTAGATCCTATATATTTTTATTTTCTCATATTAAAACATTTAATTTTTGTTCAATGTGGGTTTTATCCGAATTGAGCTATGATTTTTAATTTAGTGTCATTTTACAAATTTTTACTTTATATATACATAGTTGGAAAATGGAAACAGTAGTGGATGTAAGTTACAGTTTTTTCGAACAGTATTGGTATTGATAAAATTTATCATTCGATATTTTTTAACAAACTCAAAAACTAAATTGTGAGTTCTTCCCTGTCAGGTTATTTGTTAAGATTAACGATTTTATCGTTTATCTCGTGTTATCTATAGTCTTCCACAAGGAGGGTTTTCATTATTCAACATTTTTGGAATTTGTTCATTGTCTCATTTATGCTGATGATACAAAAAAATTCCAATTTCTGATGCCCTAATATAGGGACTTAAATTGGAAAATTACTTAAATCAATTTTGATCTTTGTCGATTAACAGCAAAATATAATTGTAGGTAAATGTAAGTCTTACTTTCATTAGCATTAGATCACGTTACTTATCCAATATTTTATTTACAACTGTACTGTCGACAAAACTGAATTAATCTGGCTTAAGCTGTGTATTTCACAATGATTTTTGTTGTCTAAATATTTAAATATTTGTCTAAAGATTTCCGACTAACTAAATTGATGATTAGTTTTACCAGTCGTTCATAGATGGCATAAAACAAACCGCGTTTAATGTTTAATTAAAATTCGTTTAATACATTAAGGTTTATCAATTTCTAAAAATTTTCTAACCTCGATTAATGCTGTGCCAGATGCAGATGTTTTGGCTAAATTTCCGACTAAATTGATGATTAGTTCATATAACTATTGAAAGTACCTAGTACCTTGCGCTTAGTTCGAGTTATGTTCATAAACCAAAATGTGCTTGATATTTAATTCAAACCTGCAAGTTGAGCAAAAGTTTGAAGTTAATAAATATTAATTTATTTAGTAAATTTTAATTAAACAACAGACATTGGTCGTTTTGTGACATCTATGTTCATCTAGTAAGAACTAATCATCAATTTAGTTAATCATATGTTTGACAGTTTAGCAGTATGCATTACGAGACTGGATTCTTAAGTCTTTAGAATGAAACTGTAAACATAATTTTTTTTAAGTAAACATAATTATATTTTCAATTATTCCAATGTTTTTCCAATTTCATTAAACCTTCTTTAAAATATGATTTGTCAAACTCCTCAAAATAAGCGTTCGTTTCAGTTATTATTTCATCATTTTGCTTTTTGTTATGATTCTGGCGTGTAGTGATTAGTCCAGGTTTCATCAACCGTCATGAATCGACACAAAAGTTCAGTTGGATTACTCTGAAACACCTCCAAACATTTCTCAGTAATGGTCATTCGATTAATTTGTGAATGCAGCGGCGCCCGTCTTAGTGATAGTTTTTTATGAGATGTTCACAATTTAAGCAATCTCGCGCAACTTTATACGACGATCATTGATAATGATTTCATCACCATTCGACCATTTCTGGTGTTGATACCTCTTTTGGTCTTCCTGAACGCTCATCGTCACTTGCGCTTGTGCGGCCACATTTAAATTCATTTACCCAATTATAAACGATTCATTTGAAGGTGCATGTTCATCTAACACTGTTTTCATCTCATCGATGATTTCTTTTGGTTTTAAACCTTTTAAATGAAGTATTTAATCGCTGCACGACATTCACTTTTTTCCACTTTTCACATTTCTAACTAAGGAACAATTTAATCAAATGTCATACAACGACAACAAAAGAAGTTGTTACTAGTGTAGCATAGATGGCGCTATTCTAAAAATTTATCAATCCACCCTCGTACTCGTAGTTATCGGAAATTTAGTCAAAACAAATAGACGATCAGGCATACGGCATTAGGTGTAATATTTTCATATGATGTCGCCGTTTAGCGCAAAGTGACTGTTGGATTATTTTTAAACTAGTGTAAAAGGTAGTCAAATTCTCAATAACTACTTTATATGTTATAATAAATTCAATATTTGATTATAATCCGACTAAAGATTATTTATGATGTTAAATTAGTCTATAATTAATATGAAAAGTAATTAATGAACAAATATTTGGGGACTTTTTCTCGTATAAACCAATACCATCGTCGGCTCATTTAAAAGGCTAATAAATTATTATACTTCTAAAGCATACATTATGCTAACTTTCAGTAACCAGAACTGTAAGATTCTTTGTTCGTGACATTCTCACTTTACATCTAAATTGTGAAGAAATACTTGCTCGTTTTAATATTTATGCTCTTCTACGGTGTTTGGCTCGTTGCCAGTTTCTTACATGTTCATTCTGATTACACAAATTTTGCACTTTCATATACAGTCTTGAAAGTGCCGCAAATATTTCATTGTTATCGACTTTTTCGATTTCAACATATCAAGAAATTCGTATAAAAATGAAATATTTAAATTTTTTCCCATATTGCGTTACAATAAATAACTAAATAAATACCAGCCTATCATTATATGAACACTGATAATAATGTCGGGAACATATGGCTGTGCTGCTCTGAGCAAGAAGTGTTTGCCAATAGTTCTTATCGCATTTATTATCGTTTTGTCGGAATTTTTTGCCATTTTTAAAAATTCTACAAATATAACTATAAGCTAATTAGGATCAACAGTGTATGGCTCTGAACAACTAAAACTATTTTTCGATCTCAAAAAAATTAAATTTTGGTCACTTACCTGGTTACCGTCCAGAGAAACAACAACCGGTCCAGTTTTCTCATCAGCCTCCATTAGAGCCAATACGGCTTCTGCACCCATCCGGCAACCAAGTACACGATCAAACGCACTTGGATTACCTCCTCGTTGCACATGACCCAAAACAGTAATTCTTGTATCTTGATTCAATTGTTCAACCACAACCTGACGAATTTTTTCAGCTGTGATTGGATTACCTTCACGATCGATGGCACCTTCCGAAACAATGATAATATTTAAACGTTGACCAGCATTTCGTTCCTAATGTTAGTTGTGTAATAAGTGTTCGGGAGTGGTTAAGAAAAAAAATGTAAATATTATTAAATTATTATTACTCGTACATATTTAATGCAGCTAAGAAGTCTATAATATCCTCGAAAAAAAATGTTTATGATTTTCAAATTTATAGTAAAAAAATTACTTTGTATAATGAGATAAAAATGAAATGAATTAAAAATAAATCTATAAAATAAAATAAAATAATCATGCATGTTTTAAAGGTGCAAAAGCTATATTTTCAATGTTAGGAAGCGGCAGCAATTGATTAAAATGAGAACACACAAAAAATTATACACTTGAAAGCATGGCCATAAAATTTATTTCTGAAAAAGAAAGTTGTTAAAGCCTCAGATTTATCCCAAACTTTTTAAATGTCCCATATTTAAAAATAAAAACAAAGCAGGTACCAGAAATTATACAACAAAATATTTTCCTGGGCTCACACATCAAACACATCAAACAATGTCCCATATATAATCTTCGTTCGTTTGAGTTCTTTATATCAGATTCTTATCTAATTTTATTAATAAAATTTCAAACGCAGATTAATAATATTAATAAAATTTGTATTTGTTTAGTAATAAATTCGAATTATTCAAATTTCTACCTGAAGTAATTTAAGACACAGTTTTTCCTGCCAATTAGTTGGAACGGGTTCTTCGGGAATGAAAACGTAATCAGCTTCACTAGCTAAGCCGGCTACTACAGCTAAATAGCTGCAAACACATAATATTATAATAGATAAGAATTTGTTGTTGCTCGCGGAACTTAATACCAATAAAATTATTATTATTTACTTAATGTTAAATGTATATTTATTTATTTACGTTAATTCAATAATCAAAGCTGCAACATTATCATATTTTGATAATATTTTGAGCCCTAACTTGACTACGACTGTGTGGTTCAAGAAGAGTTTTGTTTACGTTTCCGCCTTACAAAATTAATGGTTAGTTTGTACCAATCATTAATAGAAGGCACAAAATAAACCATTTCTGTGTTTAATAAAAATTTGTTAATTAAATTAAGAAGTACCGACTAATATTTATAATCGGGAATTGATAAGTCTCAACTTATTATGTGTGTTCACGCTGATTTTGTAACTAGAGGTAGTTTAGTTCATAATAGTCATAAATAGATGGCATCAAATAAACAATGTCTGACAACCGGATCATAACTCTGGATAAAAATCCCGGATTTTTCATCCCATCGTTTTAACCAAATAAATTACATAAATACATAAATTATTGGGATTTGTATCCATAGTTATGAACCGGTCATGATGTTATATTGGACGAATTTGAACTAAGTTTGCTATTTAGAAGTTAGTGACATCTAACAGTACAGATTAGTATGAACTCAACATGTCTCAATTTTCGACTAACTAATTTGATGTTTAAGGTCGGTATGCTGCTCGAGCTACGATCAATTATCTATCCAAATTTCATTTAAAATTTTACAAGCTAAAATTATTTAGCTCACGATTTCCCTGCTGTACTACTAAGAATTGTCTCTAGTTTTTTGCCGCAAATATATCTACACGACACAATAGTTTGAAAGATACATTATGACATACTGATTTTAGCTTTGTACTTTAAATATGCTCCCAACTTAATTTTAAATGCAAATTAATTTAATTTAATAAACAATCAAATGTGACAGAAAATTAAATTTGAAAATTTATATCTACACAATATTTTCAGACCAAGATAAAATTTAATTTAGTTGGAGCTGCATGCCTAGATTTACTTTAGACCATTTATTGATAGATGTCTCTAGTATTCATAAAGCAAAATGAAACTAATATTTAGATCAATCATTAATAGAAGATCCGCTCGATAAATTCGATGATATTTCTGTCGCTAGTCCCTTGGATTATAAACTTTTAAAGTTTCAAATAAATTTACAGGCAATGATAACTAACATCTTTGTATAGCATTATTGATTCATCAACAAATTTTTTATAAAATAAATATGTCTAAACACCCCGGTAAACTTAGAAATGTATGCTCGTTAACTGTTTTGAGCGATTTAACAATAGCCTTAAGGATCATTTTCAAAGGTTTGCTGCGATTTGTAAAACTATGAAAATTGCCTGTACTGTATAAAATGGAGTTGCCCGTTACAATACCGTGGTACTTTAGGAGACACTGTTGTAATCGAGCATATTAATTTTGGTGGTCTATTGACGATCGATTATCGTGTACAATCAAGGAAATCGTGAAACAATATATTCAAAATATTAAAAGCAATACAATATTTCGTTCACATACTTATAATTTATACCACCTCTTTCTGACACACACAAAATAGTACATACCCCGAAATGCATCCAAATCATAATATGTATAACAAACAATCATTCACCATTCGGCCATAACACCCGATACTATATTAATAAACCATACGACTTTCACTAAATTAATTAAATAAAAAGCAGGCACAAGAAATTACATCACAACATGTTTTCTGGTTGCGCACATTAAACAATATCCCTTTTACCTATAATTGTGTTCTCTATGCCATATCCTTATAAAAAATTTTACCAAATAATTTTCCAAACTAATCAAATTATATTTACAAATACATGCAAATTAATAAAAAATATATATTTTAAAAATATAAGTTATTTTAAACCGTCCACCAGAAATAAATTAAATTACTATCCAAATATTAACATAAAATGTTTACAATAAATTTGAATTTTATATATTAAGTATAATTTAAATAAGGATATTTTTGATATGTTTAGTAGTAAAGTCGAATTTTTAAATTTCTACCTGAAGTAATTTTTGACACAGTTTATCCTGCCAATTAATTTGAACGGGTTCTTCAGGAATGAAAACAAAATCAGCCTCACTAGCTAAAGCGGCTACAACAGCTAGATAGCTGTAAACACATATAACAAATAAGATTTTTTGTTGTTGTTGTTTATATTGTCCAAATATCTTAGATTAATACCAATTAAATTATTATAGTTTTAAAATTATAAGTTTACTTAATTTAATTATATAATTACAACATTATATTACGGTTTTGATTTTCTTTTGTACTCGTTTTTCTTGTTAACAATATTAAATGTAGAGTACCCTGACAATTAGTAATGGAATAGTTCAAATTTGCATCTTGTCTTCGTGATTCGTATATCAATAAGAAACGTTAGAATAGAAGTATCCTTAGCCGGCCTTAACATTTTATATCTACAAGTAAGGTGTTGGGTTGAATGTTTAAGCCAGTTGGCTAATCAATTTTAATTAAAAACAGATTTTAAACACCGTGACTCTTGAGACGACGCGGCGAATTCTAGACTCCATATCACAAATACAACGATGATATTGGAAATTACAGAAGTTTACTTGCGTTAGCGAAGTGCTTGCAAGAACTTGTGAGTAGATGTTCAATGGAACGTAATTTGTTAGTTAGAAGTAAAACATAAGTTAACAAAATTTTTGATTGAGTAGTTGTGACTAGCTAGAAGTACTTGCGAGTACTTTGTTAACGCCAATGGACTCCGGCTATTGTGTCTAAACGACGCCGTTTACTTTGATGTAAAAAATTTCCTAATTTGTTGAAACAGAAACAGCTAACTCTAAATTGAAGCCCCCATCACATTTTGAGTACCACGATACGTTGTTTGTTATGTGGGTAGCGGTGTAATACTACTTTGGAATTACAATTTCGAATTTTTATAGGAATGGAAGAGATTTCACATGGTCCTTCTATGATCCAGGCCTAATTTCACTTGTGGTCATGTTGGCTAAATAAAACAGCGCTTACGTTGGAATTACAATTTTGGATTTTCATAGGAATCGAACGGAAATCTCCTGGTTCATTCATAATTAGCCTAGATGCAGTTTGACTTGCATCCTATTCCAATGCGAATCGAAGAGATTCGCCCTGGACCTTCTATAATTGGCCGAGGCGCAATTTCATTTAAGTATACGCCATTTGACTCGTGATTGGCATATTGTGAGCGGCACAATAATTAGTTGGAACTCAATGCCACACTGAACCCATGGTGCAAGCCACTGATGCGAGCGACCTCAAAACCTGGACAACTGGAAACAAAGTGAATGTCACCTTGCTGTTCAAGGTACTTTGTTAACATTAGGTTAGGTTTATAAATATAATACTTTGCCTTTCGGCAGGTAAATGAAGAAGCCCTATGTGTTTAGCTTAGTAATTAATGTAGTTCTGAATAGGTTTTTTACTATTTTTAAATTTCTAAGGTACTGCCAGCTCAGACCCAATGAATTTTAGTTGTGAACCCGTTTTGAATAAAGCAATATCACTATAGCCGGCATCTACACAACCTTGATACTCTGAGGACAGTGAGTGAAGGCTAATAGTGTTTACAGCTCTTAATCATTTTGGAAGTGGTCACAGGATCCCGTACGAATTAAGCGCTTTACTAACCGTATAAACATCGGTATTTCCGCATGGAACAACGCTAACCTCGTTAAGCATCAACTCAACCCGGCTTAAAACACCGTGGACCATGTAAAGAGTAATAAGTTCACTCAGATAGATTCTCAGACAACCAGTTATTGCAGTTTTAGAGACATTCAGGAAACTATCTACGAATAAACTACTGAAAATAAATTATCGAAGTAGAATTGTTTTTTCTTAATCATGATATTTTATTTTGTTTATTTATTATTCAATTCCTGTCGCTTGACTCACTCAGTTTCAGTCAAACCTAAAATGAATTCAAATATAGGAACGGCAATCGATTAGCCAAAATATCTGCCTAGTCGCTTGATCCGTTTCTTATTTAAAGTGCGATCTGTAACGTCCTTCTAACGTTAAAACGTTTTTTATCTAAATAATCTAATTAAATTGTAAATTTGTCTACTGCACCAATGCACCTCAGTGCATTGATCGGAGTCCAAGATAAGGCATCGGTAATAGCCCAGCAGCAAGCCATCCGCTATAGACTGTTAATTTTCGCCATGGCGGAAATCGATTTAAACCGATTTAAACATCAACATTTTGGAAGTCAAATCCCGGGATATTCAAGTATTCTTCTACACAGCCGTCGCTCTCGTTAGCATAGTGAGTATGCTTGTTCTGTTGAAAAAGTTGCGAGAGGTACATCAGTTCTGTTCCAATGGAAACCACGAATAATTGGCCGAGACCCAATTTCGTTTGAGTACTATTCGGGTCGTAGTCTTGCTAGCTCCTTCTGCTTAAAATACTAAATCGATTTGCATGTTGTGATCGACACCATAATAAATACCGAAGTGTAACTTCAAAACTTCGCAGGAATCGACAAAATTTCTCCTTATTCATCTTTAAATGGTGGTCGAGACTTAATTGGACTTGTGTGCCATTCGACTCGTGCAAACTGTTGAACAAATTTTCCTATGAAAATAAAAAAGAATTTGAATTGTACTTACTCAGCCGATATATTGTAGTTCATATCGCAGTTTTCAACACGTAAATCGTATTGATATGAATCAATGACATCATCAATCGGTTATGAAAGCCACGAGTCGAATAGCTCACAAGTCAAATTGGACCCCGACCTCGATGGTACTGAGAACATATTTCAATTACATATTTAAATGTATATTTATTATAAATTTTACGCAACTTGATTTGTTTTTAAATTTCTGTGCTAAATAGTGGGGGCACATTAAATTTGTGTTTTCTTATAAAATTTCACCTGGGATGATTTTATCATCTTGGTGTTGCTTGGTGATTTTTTTTTCTGTGATGATTTTGTGGGATAATTTCACTTCTTGGGAACGTGAAATATCTCAAAACTCGCGGTGAAACCCATTTTTCACCGATCACGAGTGCAAGGGTGCATCTTAAAAGGTGTTTTGTGCACGCACATTTAATCATTTCTAGAACTCGAGTTTTATTGAATCACATTGATCGACTATGATGCAAATTTGTCAGCGGTTAACCTTTCTAGAATTATCGACAAAATCTGAATTAACCTACGAAATAGTGGGTTAATTTAAAGAAAACAGAAAATTATTTACAAACTATGTACATCCAAAATTAATTTTAGATTGGGCGAATGAGTGAGCGAGCGGGCGAACAAACGATCACGATCACATGAACAAAAATTGTTTACAAGCCCACCAATGTGGCTACAATAACGTAATTATTTTATTTTATTTAATGTAAAAAAAATTGTAAAGTGAACATATATAGCAATTAGTGACAATTTTTATATTTTTGCACGAAACAATATAGTCAATTAAGTATCTAAATTTTACTTGAGGCTAATAAATAAATACAACTAATTAAACATAATTAGAATTTAATAGTATCTGCGTATATGTGTTGTTTCGATTCGATTTTTCGTTGTCGATCCAATTCTGCATACGATTTTCGCTATAACAAATCCAATGCCAAAAAATAGTTTGTACTTTGAACCGAACCGAATGGATCAAAAAATGTCATCTAAACACCATACCAACTATAAATGATTTTTTATTCTACTAAAAGCACGAAGGCTACACTACTTAAATAATATTACTACAAATAATATATAAATAATAATAAAAATTATAAATGAAAATTATTTAAAATGATTCAATGACCTTTTAGGCGGTTTCTGTTCTGTTCCAGGTTTTGGAAAAATTAGAAAAGTAATAAAAAAAATATGTATTTGCCCAGTTAAAGTGGCTCTTATCGGTGTGTTATCATCGGTTGTTCGATATTGTTTTAAGATAAATTTTGCTTAAAATGTAATTACACTCGTACTCGTATTGGACTGCCATTAAAATCACAATTTAGTGCGTTTCGTAACACGTTTTTGTATCCAATCACAACATTTAGGTGTAGAATACTTTTGATACTCATTGGTCACTTATGTTACTGCTAATCATACTTTTATTCATCTGATTTGCTGTGTAGATTATAAGCATGCACGTGTCCTTCTAATTTAATCCATTTAATTTTAATTTTATCCAAAATCTTATATCACTCACTAGATTCTAATTGACCTTTAATATTTCAGGAGGGTTCGAGATCACAAAAGGTGAGAATGGCGATCTGTGTTTGATATACTTTGCATTTATCGCTTTCAATTTAAATTGGAGACGTCCATTTTCATTTATAAAAGGCATCCAATTCTATTTGCTACACGGAACAACTTTCAAACGACTATAAAGCTAAATTGATAAAAACATTCATCAAAATTTCTCCGAATTTTTTTGTTTACGAACTTCCAGTTTAACCGGAAAGTAGTCCATCGTTTTATTTTAAATAGAACACCAATTCAACTATTACTAGGTTTTTCCTTAACAAGCTTAATAGTTTTGAAAAAAAATAATAATAATTATTATTATTATTGTAAAAGGCGTTCGAGCTAAAATAAAAAAAAATTGGTTCCACATCACTTCATTGTACTCCTTAAACGAAAAACAAAATAACAAAACAGAAGGCTGGCAATGGGCTGAAACCCAAAGAGGTGCCGCACTTAATACCTCAAAGGGATCTTGGTGCAAGTTAAGAATTTCATGAAAGGGTTCAATTGCGTTCTGGTTCCTTGACAAAGTGTATGAGGTTGAATTGAACCAAGAATGGACAGTAATTGATCATCTCCAAAAAAGTAAGAATTAAATATGAGGAATGAGCTTTGGCCATAAAATCGACGATCTTATTGTCTATAATATCACAGTGAGCCGACATTTACACAAAAGTGATCAAGAAACTTTTTTTGTTTTTTTCGATCCTAGCGCGTGTAGCGAGCGCCATTTCGTATGACTCCATTACTGAGCACGTTGGGTGATACGGAGTGAAAGGGTGTTTTTTAGAGATTCACATCTTTAAGTTCACAACGCTGTTTTGTTTGACAACCGATTTGACAGCTGGCATTTGCTTTGTCATTAGTTTGATTTGCCATTTCATAATGAATAGACTCAAGGGGCAACGCTTGCAAATTGTTGAAATTTTTTATCAAAATTATGGTTCTGTTCGCCAAACTCATCGTGCATTACGTCCATTTTACGGTCGTCATAATCGTCCATCAGAGCGGGTAATTTGGTTAACTATGGATCGTTTTCGCACCACGTATACTGGAAATGATAATACGCATCCAGTAAGGCGTCAAACACTGCGTACCGGACCCAAATCAATCAATTCGACGTTGTTCTCAACAACTGGAGATATGTTCATCCACTTTATGGAAGATTTTATCTAAGTCTCTTGGTTTACGTGCTTACAAAATTCAACTTGTGCAGAAATTAAAGCCATCCGACCATCGCACACGCCACAAAATTTTGTTCAGCGCTGAAGCACACTATTGGTTCAGAATTGTCGGATTTGGAGTGAAGATAATTCACAAGCCTTTGCACAAATCACTGTTTGGTGTGCCTTATGGGCCGTCGGAATCATAGGTCCATATGTCTTCAAAAACGAAGGGCGGTATGTTACAGTCAACGGTGAACGGTATAAAGTCATGATTTCTACCATTTTTCTACCCCAATTGGCTGGCATAGATCTTGCTGATTTGTGATTCCAACAGGACGGTGCCACATGCCACACGGCGCGGGATACGATTCATTTACTCAACGAAACATTTGATGAAAGACTAATTTCACGCAACGGTGTTGTTAATTGGCCACCGAGATCGTGTGATCTAACTCCATTAGATTATTTTCTTTGGGGATATGTTAAGTCACTCGCCAACGCCGATAAACCAGAGACGATTGAACATTTGCTACAAATTTATTCCAAAGACAATTAATAAAAAACGTATAGTCACAAATTCGGCGTAAAACGTTTTTGTATCAATTCAACGTAAATAATCTAACTTTGGTATGAATTCAAAAATCCCCATTTAAAAACGGCTTGGTGTAAAAATTCATACAAACATAAAAAATTCTAATTCTTCCAAAAAACGGTTCGTACCAATGCAATATAACTTTAATATGAATTATGATGATGCGAACATATATAATTACTATTCATTAAAAAAATCATTTATTTTGCTAAAACAATTCATATTAGTTGGTTTCATTCATGGGACAATTAATGCAAAATAAAATTCATGCTAAGGCAATTCGAACTAGGGTTCTCAAACGGGATCCCGTAGGTAAAATCAGTTCCCGTTTTCACGGGATATCAACTATATTCCTGGGGTGATTATGGTTTTTTAACTGAAACTCACTTGCTCTATAAGAAAATAATGATACATTTTTTTTAAGATATTCGAAAGAATCATTCTTAGAAAACAGGATGATGATATTATCAATCTCTCAGAAATTAGGATAGCTATCGGTATGTGTTGTTATAACTTGCTGTTATAAATAACTTTTATAGCTTTACTTACTCATAGTTCATTCATAAAAATTTTCTACTTCTCTCGATCCAAGCTTCACTTTTATAATCCTTATAAATAAATTAATCACATCTTTAGGAGAAGAAATCACGATAATCCTACATTAGCCTTCTAACCAATCATTTATTTTATAACCAGTCGGCTGAAGAAACAATTTACTTATTGAAATATAAATTAAGCTAATCCTAGCTAGTTTATTAATCTTGAAATACCACAAGCATCGGGGTTAGGGAATTCAAAAAAATCATAGAGCAACTATTTAGATAGGTAGCTATTTAGGTAGGTATTTAGGTAATTTTACGTCAAACTAAATAAAATTGATTTCAAATTTTAGTTTCAACGTTCTCTACTAATACATTTAGTTCACAAAAACACATTATGAGGCGAATTTTTGGTTTATTTTTTTCGGATTAATTGTTTTGGTAACAAAGGGCTAGCAACGACTAGTGCCTGTTCGCAGATCTTAAAAAATGCTCCAGGGAAAGAGATTTGCCGAAACAAACGCCTATGTTGAGGCCATAGATAAATCGTTCTACAGAAAGGCATCGAATGTATCATTCTTGAATGAAATGAATAAAGTCGAAAAAAAAATGTTTTTTAGTAGTCAGCCTCGAGATTTATTAAGTGACGTCATACATTTGACACCGAGATAAGCAAACTGCATTTCCTAATAAAGTGTTCGGAAATGTTTGCGAACTCTACTTTAATGTTGATTAAGGAAGGATCATGTTACTTGAACAAAAAATATACACAAAAAAATACCAAACACAGAATCGATCATTTGCACGAGGCCTCTATGCGACAATTGAGAAAGTGGGCACCATCTTTCTTCAATATACGTATACAATGCAGCAATTTTATTATTTGTCTAACAATCGCTTAATCAAACAGTTACATTCTTAGTAAACATTCAGGGACCAATCTTAATAAATATTTCTTTATCTGACATAAAAAGAACAATTCCTTAATGGTGGTTTGAGCTGTCATTTAACCTGCTATGACCGTTGCTTTGTTAGTTATCGCAGGTTTGTATTTATGCTTATTGCGATATTTTATTTACTTTAAATTTAATTGATTCCTGTCAATTGTTTTCTGTAAACTCTATTTCTGTTTGAATAAAAATTTATGAAAATATCTAAAGAATTTTTGATAAAACCTTAATATCTCTATATCTCTTTAATCATGAAGCGCAAGCGTCAGTTTGATAATGTCTTAGCAAATTGTTTAAATTGAGTCATTAATCGATGTTCCCTTGATTTTGTTCTCTTTTCGGCATGTGTTTCAATAATCAATGAAAATTTTAATGTCGATAGTTTTAAGTCGTACAACACGATGATTTCACAACAGAGCCAGATTTAACTTCTTATAAGACAAATATAAAAATGAAAATTAAATATTACAAATACTCGTTATGTACGGTCGCTGCGGCGATATTTTAATATGAGCATGAAGAACATGGCGGAAGCAAGAAAAATGAATATGTAAATTTTATTTGATTCGCTCGTGCATATTGTTTCACATTTTCAATAAATCTTGCCTGTACTAGATGCTGGCATATATTATCGTGCCAATTTGTCTCTGGTGGATCTTCTGGTACAAATATAAAATCAGCTTCGACACAAAGCCCAGCTACCACAGTCAAGTAACTGTAAATTATAGGGTTTGTTGTTTAGTAGTCAATTGCCAATTGTAATTTGCTAATGGGTGCTTTCAGGCCTCCTATCATGATTAGCGAAATCAACGCCAATTTAATTTGAAAAATTCATATACTAAACATTTTTTTAACACTGGCCGTGATTTTAGGTGTCCTGAAAGCGCTCATTGTCTGTAGAAGTATAAATAATAATGAAATGAATGATTTTCACTATAATTTGGAATATGAATGTCAATCAAACAAAATCACCGCAAAAATATTCGTAATAAATTGTGCTAGACTTATAGTTAAAATGGACCATTAGACGAGCATGAATAAATGAAAATAAATAAATAAATTAATTTTTATTATTATAATATATAATTTTACGTTTCCAAATATAATTTCAAAAACTCTTTTCTATCAAACATTAAAATTTTGTTCAATTTTGTTATAAATCTTGCCTGTGCTAGATGCTGGCATATACTATCGGGCCAATTAGCATCTGGAGGATCTTCAGGTATAAATATAAAATCAGCTTCGGAACAAAGGCCCGCTACTAAGGTTAAGTAACTGGAAAAATTTTAGGAGAGGTTTTGTTAAATTTCTTTTATTAATAGTAATAAAATCACAAAAACAACATACAATATCAATATACATTGTTGCTGATTAAAAAAACTTGGGGAGGTTTATTGGGATTGGACAAAACCATAACGATTTTATACTTTAAATCACAAAAAATATAAAAATTATGTTAATTATAATGAAGTAAAGTGGTTGATGTTTTTCAATTAGGTCCTTTGAAGTGGCGACGCCGCGTAATAAAATAAAATATGTGCGTGATAATCGCGATTTGATATGATATGAGTGATTTTCTAATATTTTTCCAAAACCATTGACGATCGGTGTAAAACTCTCGTAATTTATGCGAGTGTGCATGTATTCGATCAATATACGCATATTACAAAGGTGTTAATTTACCTAGTAGCGAATGACGAGAATAATTTCAATTAAACCGATTTGTTTTGGGGTTTCTTTGCCGCGAAGCGTCTAACAAACTAATATTGATTTATTGTGCTAAATAAATTCTTTTAAGTTGATGAAGATAAAAAAAGCTAAACCCGACTTTGAACCAGCCAATGGCGAGACACCATGTAGACCATCTGAATTATTCAATGATGTTAAATAATAAGAATGGAATGGTGTGGTCCATCGCTACCACGGCAAGCGTTTAAGCATTTTGCTTGGGAAGTTAGTGAGCGATAAGCCTGCTAAAAGTTGTAGTAAATTTGGAAAATATGTCAACTGACTAAGTGCAACTGAAGTGAAATGAAGGGAAATTATAAAAATTAAACATGAGCATAACAAATTGTACTAATATGATATTTCAATTGCAAAATCGAACAGGATATGCATACTCGCTTAAAAATAAATTATTGCATTCCACACCGACCGAGAATATATTAAATCAAATGTTCATGAGTGAAAGTGTATTATAAAAATTATTTAAAATAATAAATTAAGCTTAAAACTCTCTATAAACGCCTAGTAAGATTCTACGATCTGCTAAACGCCAAATATTTTCCAATCCGCATGGCCAATCATATCGTAAATTTTGGTTTAATTTGCAATATAGATAATACGAAAATTATAAATAAATTTAGCGGCGTCGTGACGTGTCGTAAGTGTTCGTGTGTTGATCGTTTCTATAAAATATGTGATCGAGCCAAGCGCTTCCATTCGAAATTGCATTGCAATAAAAATTATAAAAAAAATGTCGGACATCATTTTATATATTTCGAATTTTAATAATTTGTTAATCGCATCAATTAATTTTATACCAATTTAGGATAACCTCACAATGAAATTTTCTACATAAATTGTTATACCACATTATTAAAATGGATTGCCGCCACATCTAAGATTTTAAACATAGTCCAATAGTTCCGTTTTTTGTTTAAAATGAGGTCTTAAATGACTAATTATTACGGTTTGGATGGTACGTTTGTATATTCTTGCCTGTTTCAATTTATTGCATAATTTTGCAGGCCAATCATGCGGTGGCGGTGATTCTGGACAAAATACATAATCTGCTTCAGATACAACTGCCGCTACGACTGACAAGTAACTTAAGAGAAAAAAATCCATTTTAATAAACTAAAACAAAAAATTGACAACGAAAAATTGATTGGTACTCGTTGTTATCACTCGCTTGGTTTTTTTTTATAGTTTTTGTTATCAAAAGAAAAACCAAATATATTTATATGGAAAAAATATTAAATTGTAAAGTATGAAAATGGAAAATATTGAACTTACCCACAATGTCGACCCATGACCTCCATAATAAACGTTCTTTGATGTGAGTACGCCGTACTAACAATAGCATCAATCGCCTCAATGATACGATGAAGAGCCGAATCAGTACCGATTGTCATGTCTGTTCCGCAGAAATCATTATCAATTGAGCCAACCATACCAGCAATATTCAAGCATGCGAAATTTTTTCGCTGCTCGGCTGTAATTTTGCCGGTCCGCAAAAGTTCGTCCAAAAGATCGGAATATTCAACACGGAATAAGTTGGCACCAGTGAGAGAACCATCACCGCCGATTACAACCAAATTGGTAATACCGTTTGTTACCAAATTGTATGCAGCTTTTAGCCGACCTTCACGCTCTCTGAAGTCTGTGCAACGGGCCGAACCAATAACGGTACCACCACGATGTATAATACTTGAAACGGATGCCCAATTTGCTTCTTGAATATTATCACCGCCATCGACCATGCCTTGATAACCTTCTCTGATGAAAAATACCTAAAGAACAAAACAAAAACATTAATTTATAATAATCAACACGTAAAATATTATAATTCGTGGACAAACAGCGCCGCGACTTATCAATATTAATAAGTAATGAACTGAACGATAACATATATTGCAAACAAAATAATCTTGTGCACAACCCATGAAATTGGCAAATTCATTAGTAGATAACCCAAAATTCCTTATATTCGTTTCAGACTTAATGGGGTCTGCCGATGAATTGCGTAATGTTTACAGATTTTGTAAAAAAATGTTGCAATTTCCAATAATTTTGTACTTTAATCTACAAACAAGAGTAAAATTTTAAGGACACAAACGTAATGACATAATTTCTATATCAAATGAATGCTACACTTTACTGATTAAAGAAAGACGATCAAATTCAAGGTATTCCCACAAATACGTTACCTAATCGTTATCAGTTAGGAAATGTTAGTGACCTGTGCAACTTAATTATGAAATTATTATCAAAGTTTATATGTATGTGTCTAATTCAAAATGACATTTGATAAAGAACGTGCTGCAACTTCAGCTGGAAAAAAGTAAACAATAATTTGCTGGACTGTTTGAAAAGTCGTTTTTTAATTTTGTTATTCGTTAGCTTTAAAAATAATTTAAAACTTATATATACTCGTATACGGTTATTATAAAGCCGTGGGGAAACCCGAAAGTTCAAATAATATCGGTTCTTAATTTGTGCTTATTTAAGTAAAAAATCTCGAAGAGATGCCTCACATGACCGAATTATCATTTTTTGCTGGTGTAACCGCTGAATGCGGTTAATGTCTTTGTACACTCATTCATTAAGAAAAAACTTAAATTAGAACAATAAGTAGGCCTCGTTATTAAACTAAAGGACTCTAACCAAATCGACGTTATAGTATCCGGTTATGGTAACACCAAAATGTTGGGAGTTCCAATGATTATACATGGAACAGACATAGAGCAGTGTAAAATGGTATATAAAATCTTGAAGACTGGAATATATACAGACAATATTAAAGGGTTGCGCTTTGATACAACGGCAAGCAACGTCGATAAGCTAAATGGAACCTGTAAGCTTCTTGAAAAATGATTAGGCAGAAATTTACTGTGGTTTGCTCGCAGACATCATATATATGAATTAATTGTACTTGCTGTTTTTAGTAGCTTGCTAAAAGAAGTATCAAGTGGGCCTAATATTCAGCTTTTTCAGAGAGTTAAAAGGCAGTGGAATTCTTTTAACCTTACCCAAATAAGCTCCGGTTTAGATGACGCAAATATTCAAGAAATTTTCAGTTCACAAGAGAAGGAGAATATTTTTACCTTTATTAATAATCAACTTGGACAAACATAATGGGCGAGATGATTAAAAAGAATTTTTATGTGTATCACTTTTCTTTTTTGGAGAACCACTTACATATATCACTATAAGATCACTATAAGAGAATTCCTTTAGCAACAAAAACAAATAATAAGGCTGCTGTGCAACCGAAAAACTAGTAAAAATATCAAATATAAAAATCTTGTTAATTACATATGAAATGTGTTAACATTTCGTGGCCTTTAACCAAAATTTCATCTTTTAAAAATATGGAACCTAACTTCTCTGTGACAAGCTATTTATCTTAGAATCATTATTAAGGCATTATATAATTTTCAAGGATAGTACTAGTAATATTTCTTTCGATTTAAGTTTCTCTTTGATATTTTATTAATAAACACTAACCACTGATATAGCAAGTGGCAAACAATTATTTGAAGTTTATCTCTTTTGGTCGTTTAAAGGCTATAAAATTGTTAATTTTTCAGTTATGATGACGTACAATGTCTCATTTTTTTTGTAATTCTTTGCTCTATAGACACAAGTAGTGAAATTTAGTCAATTTCAACAAATCAACATTTAGTTTTAATTTTTTTGAAATAAACAGCCCGAAAACAAATTTTCTACTAGGTCAACCACCTTTTTTATCATTTCGTTGGATTCGGCATACTCAAAAATACTTCGAAAATATTAAACCGGCATTACTTGAACGAGCTGAAGTGAAAGAGAGGAGAAACGTCACTAAGGGTCGTTTTATTTGAAATGTTTTTTTGCAAAAACCCAATTTGAGCGATCCCTAAACGATGGACCTAAAAATTTGCATGAGGTGATTTCTAATAGAAACGAATACTTTTAGCCCTGAGCCCGGTAGAAAAAAACATGAGGAAAAATGGGTCGCCCTAATGTACATATTACAATTTCATCAAACATTTCTTCAGTGAACAATATTTGGAACGTATTCTGCAAATCTTTCGGCGTTTTCTTTCTTATGTCACTTTCCTGTCAGGAAGGAACTGCATTGTTGGCCTTTTTACCATACTAGTTGCTTTGCAAAATCTGTACCGTTAGGATTATTAGATAATGATCTGAACTCAGCCCTGGCTATCTTAGACTTTCACAAATTTGCTAGAAATATTTTTGATAACATATAAATCGATTAAATCAGGTGTTTCTCCTCAGTCAGTGGGTCAGTTCGATGGTGTTCCTGTTAAACGAGATTCACAGTAATATAATTCAGTAGATCTTTTCCTTTGTTTGTGGTTCTTGAACCCGAATGAGTATTCTTTGCTTTGCAGTCATCATCTAGTAGGAACCTTTTGCCCAAACTCTTGAAAAACTCGAAGCATTAGTTTTTCTTGATAGAATATCTTAGTGGACAGTATAAACCTGCCGCTACAATGGAATAATTTGTTTTTATATTTACAACTGCAGCTTACAGTTTTTATTTTTCCCATTTGTCAAAATGTTGTAAATTTTCTGTTATGATTTGTTCTGATTTGATGTGTAAATGCTTTTATGAGATCAGGCGTACATCTATGTTTCCTATATCGAGGATTGATGGTATTTTTCATTGGTGCCTTAGCAAATCATAAGCGTTTCATAACAATAATTTTAGTGTAATGGTAATTTCTAAACTTCCTTAATCCTTTAACTGTTTATGTCAAGTATACTCGCCAGAAAGAAACGAAAATTGTTCGCATAATGTCGAGTATACTCGTCATAAAGCTAAAAAAAATTATATTCGTATTATTATTCAACAAATCACCTGTAATGATTTTCTTCCTAAAGAAGGGCAACTAAACCCAATAGCTTGTATTTTCGCCTTCGCTGAAAAATAATTAAGCAGGGAGAAAAAGTTTTTCGAAACAAAATTAAAACCAATTCTAATTTGGGTTTAATTCCCAAAGTTCAGTCTCTCGTCGATTGTACTTAACTTCGCTCTTGCAAGGTTTGATTGATGTCAACATCTTTCTCCTTTTCTGCACAAATTTTTTTACGAATATGCGTTATCTCATTAGTTCTTAATTGGAAAAATTGTTGCTTTTGAACTTCCCTCTTTGTTTGAGGGATAGTTTGTCGCATGTTATTAATTTATTTATTTTTCATTTTTTAATTTTGCCGGCAAGAAGAGCTTTTCGGTATCTTCTGTCTTCAGCGAATTTTATTACTTGGGCTTATTTTGAGGTTTTTTGATAATAACTTATGATGAGGATTTCGCGCCATGACTCGAATAGGTCAGTCTTGCTTATTCTCATACGTGTGAAAATCAGTCTCCACTCAAAGTTGTATAACAGGCTTCTATATATAGGCGTCGTTCATTAATTTTGTGTGAAATACCGACATTTATTTCAATTTTCTTTATTTACTCCTTATTTACTTTGTCCTTAATTTAACACGAATTCATTGTTTCTTTTGCCAAGTATTCCTTATCAGTAAGATGCACTGTGTTTTGGCATTAGTTTACTGGTATACTGGTATACTTTGCTGGTTGTTTGTTGATACCTTTCTTGGAATGATTTTTGTATTTAGTTTGTTTTCTGATGCAACGAAAACCGGTCCCAAAAATCCCTAGAATTAGCCTCCATGGAGGTGGATTGGCCAGTAAGCTCACTGGAGTACTACCTGGGGCTCTACTTGTTGGTCCGAGGACGGTATTTTGTTTCCCTTTTATCTTCCGGATGTAGCCGGCGAGCATTCCCCGATCCGCTCTCCACAGACTCTTCAGAGAACCAGTATTTGTCAGCAACAAAATGTAAATCATTTGAAAGATGTCATATTTGAAACTTAGTTTTAAAAATTTTCGTGAATTATATTATGTTCAATCTCATTTTAATATTGCATAATTTTTCTCATTCAATATAATTGAAATTTAATAATTATAGAGAATAAAATATAATATTAAATGAGTAACATATTTCATCAAAAATCAATTACAATTTTATAATAAAAAGAAATAATGCCCTGTTGGCCAGATCTTCCAAACGACCCATAATGTTTTTTGTGGACTTATGTTTCTGAGTAAGGCTCTTAATGACAAGATTTAGATGAGGATTTGCTTGAATGGCCAAATAAAAAAAATAATATAGATTTTACTAAAAGTCCACCATATAGGGATAACTCCGACGGTGTTCACCTTTCGAACCGTGTATGTGTTATTTCAATGACAAAACATCAGAAATTGCATCAATCCTTTGGATATGATCTATCAAACAGCGTACATTCCGTTTTAATATGAACTTAGTACGATTTTTTTAGCAAAATTTTAATTGGCTCCTTCTAATTTGTAAGTGAATCCAATTTAGCCCAATAACAGAACATCACGGAGGTTGCACCAAATTTTCACCAAATAGAGAGAACTCCTGTGGGTTTGACCTATCAAACGAAGTGTGTATCGTTCTGTCGTTTCAATATGTCCTACTTCATTACAGCCAATAATAAAATTTCTCAGATATTCCACCAAAATGCCATCATTAAGAAATAGCTACTAAAGGTCTTATCTGTCAAACGGTGTAAGTGCTGTTTCAATAAGGACTTGCTCAGGACAATTTTTTTGAGTAAAATTCTCATGAGTGTAGATTTTTGAGCTAATCCCATTTAGGCTAATAACAAGAGATTACAGAAATTGCACCAAAACGTTATCATATCAGATAGTTGACCTTTCCTGGTCTGACCTTTCAAAAACCGTATATACCGTTTCAATATGAACTTGCAACGTACGATTTTTTGAGAGAAACTCTCATCGACTGTGGATTACAAACAGTCATCTGAATTATCTCAAGTAAATTATCAATGAGTTTTGATTTCGTGTTTAATTGCCTAATGATCATACAAATGGTGAAGATCGAGATAGTTGGCATATAGATTTTCATTCTCTTAAGATGCCCCTCACTAAAGAAACCTGGGATGATGGGTTTTCTACCTCCAAAGTAAAATATTCGTTTCAGACATACCCAGATATTCTGAATAATATATCCAACACTACTTACTAACCACCATGTCAGGAGAAGTAAGGCGATCAAATCTTAAACAATTTTACTGTGAATGTTAAAATAAATTTTTGAGAAAAGAAAGCAGAAAGCATTAGAGATCATTATTGACATTATCAACAGCGAACCTGAAAAAAAAATTGGTTGAGATAATTCAGGGTTCTCAATAAAATTGATCTGAGTTTGGTACAGGAACATAAGCAAGAGAGATTCACATTGAATAAATCCGAAACCGTGATATCGTTTAAATACATGTCTTAGTTGCTGATTAAACTAAAACTAGCAATTTATTTTTTATTTTATTTAAATTAAAAAGTTTAAATATTAACATTTTTTGGAAATGGAGCATACTAAAGCGGCATTTCGTAAATATTGGCTAATATTTACGCCAATATTTATGCTCATTTACCAATTTCCACTACGTTTTATTGCAGAATCGAGTAGTCGATTATTATATTATATGGTTCTAAGAAAAACGGTGAAATGAAACATTACCAAGTGTAAAATGTGTCGAAAACCAGAACTGAAAATGGCTCAAAGATTCTTCATTATAAAAAACGCTTCAACAAAAAATGAAAAATTGCCCTAAACGAAACGAAATCTGACTAAAAATTTAAAATAATTGAAGATTAAAAAATGCCCAAAAAATAAGGTAAGGTTTACATTTTTTAATTTTGTGCGCTTAAAATAAACTCAAATTTAAATCCATCCTTGCAAAAAACGACTAATGCTAAGTGTTTTCAATTTTTTGTGTCAATATCTTTCAATTTTTTTGTGTTTTATTGTCACCCTCGAGCAAGGAGTTCTAATTCTAAATGACTTTTGGGGATTTATTTTTTTTATTTTAAGGTTAATGTTACTTAAAATATAAATAAAAACGAGGAAGCCCGGAGGAATTAACATTCCTAGAAAGTTTTTAATTACTTATATCTTAAGACCAGCAGTAGATTTGAACTGCGCTACATTTTCCAAACAATAGTTGAATTTTTTCAACTTATATGAGACTAGCGGAAAGGCAGCGCTTCGCTAACTGCCTACTCGAGGTTACGTGCCTCTATAGATGTGTGCGTGGGTTTTCTAGCAATTTGAAACGACATGCCTTTGAATTTTTAATTTTTACGGATAATGATTCCGGTCATAAAAGAAAGAAGCATAAAGTTGTTAAAGAACGCAAGGTATTTACTTAAGATAACTATTTGGTATTTATCTGTTAGGTTTCATATAGGCGTAGCTTTGATTTATTTTAAATTAGTAAATGTATTTAATCCGAATTGTATTTTTATTTATTAAACTTTAAAATCATCAAACACTACTTTATAAACAAACGAACCATTTGCCGTGCTCATATGAACTCCATGTAAAATATCGGTTTTTCTGGCATGAGATTTTACTATAAATCGTAGAGGAAAGTGTGATACGATTAGTTATAGCCTTCAGGGAAAGGGTTGTGAATTTTGTTTGCTTAATAAATTGATTCTGAAAGGCCTTAACTACACTAACGCTGTGTACCATGCCGAAAATCAAAATCAGACAAATAAAGTAGAGATTATAAATACATATTTATGGGTATTTAACACCTTACATTCGTCAACGATGACGGGTGCTTAAAACCACCAAATTTGCATGTCTTACGTAAGACATTTATTTTAAAGACTAATGACTACTAATACTAATCATCGAATACGCAAAGTGTCTTAAGACTAAATTCATTGCTCATTATTAAGACAAAAAGTCTTAATTAAATGGTTTAAGGAGACTGTTTAGGATTTGTTTAGGAAAATTGAGGTCTCCAAAGTAATACTAAAACCAAAAAAGGGAAAATAAAATCATTTTGCAGCGACTGCAAAACTTTGGAACACATTTCGGATTTTCCAGCCAGTTCGTAGCCTGGTTTAAATCTTATTTGAGTAATCGCATCCAATATAATAAAATAGGAGATAAAAGGTCGAATAGAATACAAGCAACCACTGGTGTACCACAACGCTCTCACGTTGGCCCATGGATTTTCACAATCTTCATTAATGGTATTACATTGACATTCCAATATCCTAATGCTCGCAGATGACCTCAAAATCTGCAAAGTCATCGGGTCAGTCGACGATGCCAATAAACTATAGGAAGATATTGACAACCTAGCGTTATGGTGCGAGTTTAAGTCGCAACCATTGAAAAGTGCAAATCTCTATCATTTCACCGAAAAGCCAATCCGGTTCCACAAGGCTATAAGATAAATGATGCACTTCTTCAGGTAGTATTTGAACCTAAAGCTCTAGGGGTTACTTTCGTTGAAAACATGAACTTTACTAAGCACATTGAGCTGTGCATCGTTAGAGCAAACTTCATGCTCGGCTTTGTGAAACGTTGAACGGATGACAATTTTGATTTGGAAACAATTAAGATCCTGTATTGCGCTTACGTTCGATCCTAGCTGGAGTATGCTGTAAATGTGTGGTGTTCGTTCTACGAAGATTGTTTCTAAAGTATTGAAAAAATTCAAAAGAAGTTTATGCGGCGCTACTTGACCTGGAAAGGCGGATGGGTTTATGACCATGATCTGCCATACCATGTAAACATACAGCAACAATCACCATATTTAATCGGGTGCAAAACATACAACTTGATAACGCTAGAAAATAGACGCGAATTGCTAAAAAGTACATTTATTGGTAATCTCCTTCTAGGCCTAATCGACGCACCGGATGTATATACTTAAGTCAATTAATACTTTTAACACTATGCGCCGTAAGTACTTAGCGGAACACATTATACCACTTGTTTAATTACTTCGCAAAAAAAAAAAAAATTTAAAAATTTGTTCAAAAAGTTTAAAAAATTACTCGATCGATTTCGACTTGTTAGGTCATCATCAGGAGTAGCTACTGATTTGTAACAAAAAAATTAGTTATATATACCGGGTGACTGACACGAAGTGTTACCAACTTCAGACTGTCGTTGCTGTCAAACCAGTCATTCGATTGTCTGCAAGCGTAGAAAAGCATTTTAGTGGGAAATATTCAGAAAAAAGTTATCCGCAATAGAATTCAAGCGTAATAGTGTGATTGCTCTATATTTGGCTGGAAAACCACAGCCGCAGATTGTTAACCAGTTAAAACATCTGCATGTGAATATAATGTTTGTGTATCGCACCATAAATCGTTATAACGATAATGCAAAACGTCATGGTGGTGGATCGAAACACACTGCAACATCGCCGGATATCATTCGGAAGGTGAAAGCCAAATTAGCTCGGAATCCGCGCCGTAGCGGCAGACAAATGGCTCGTGCGGCGAACATTTCGCTCGAACGGAAGCAGCACATATTGAAAGATCATCTTGGACTAAAGGCCTTGAAATTCCATAAAACGCATGGTCTCACCGATGCTCAGAAAAAAGTTAAAGTAGAAAGAGCAAAGGAGTTGTTACGCTTGCACGAAAGTGGCGTTTGCCGAATTTGGTTTTCTCCGATGAGTCACCGTTCGTTATTGAGCAATATTTGAACAAGCAAACCGACCGGATTTACTTGCCCGGCCGTTCCACTGAAAATTTGGACCAACGAATTGCCACTCGAAACCAAGCGCCGCCGATGGTGATGGTTTGGGCCGCCGTAACGACCGAAAGCCGTTCACCGCTCGTTTTTTTGAACCGTGGCATCAAGAAAAATGCTCAAATTTATCGGGATCATGTGTTGAAGAGAGCGTTGAAGCCTTGAGCACAAAAACATTTCGGCCGCAGAGCCTGGACATTTCAACGGGACTCGGCGCCGAGTCATAAAGCGCGCGTCAATCAAGATTGGCTGAGAAACAACGTTCCGCGATTCATGTCCACTGCGCAATGGCCACCAAATTCACCAGATGCAAATCCGCTGGATTTCTCGGTTTGGGGTATTTTGAAGAGCAAGGTTGAGACAAAAAAATATCAAAGTGTCGATCATCTCAAGCAAGCGCTTCGCCGAGAACGGGCCAAAATACCGCAGAGCCACTTTCGTGCTGCATGCAATAGCTTTGTCGGCTGTTTGAAGGCCATAATCGCAGCTAAGGGTGGCGAATGCAATTCGAAAATTTAAATATTTGTGAACATTTTTTACTTTGATTCAATAAACTTCATCAAAAAATAAAAATTTTGTGGCGTTTTGTTTTGGTAACACTTCGTGTCAGCCACCCTGTAGTAGAAATAAGTAAAAGGAAATAAAAGATGGAGGGACAAAAAATAGGCAATAAAAATTAATCTATTGATCGTTTCAACCATCTGTTGTTTACACGGAAAAATTACTAATAAAAAAGGAGGTGGAATAGCAGGTAACCGATTAGTCATCAGCTGAGTAACAAAATTCAAGGTATATTGAAGTACATTTAATTACCCGACGTATTAGTCATATTATTAAGAGCGTGAGAATAGAACAGGGCGGGATCCATAATTGGTGGACGTTGGAAAGGGAAGAAAATAAATGTATAATTTTCTAGATATAACAATAACCAGGATTAATTCTTCTTTAGACTTCAAAATGTATCGGAAACCCACGTATACAGACGCTATTATCCCTAGTTCTTCAAACCATCCCCATAATACATATTAAAATGTCAGCCTTCGACTCACTTATAGATAGACTAATAAACATCCCTTTGAAAAATTTAAATTATGACATAGAGCTTAATATAATTCTACAAATAGCAACGGATATCCGTCAATTAAAACGGTTCCTGGTAGACAACTAAGACAGCATGGCTTCCTCCACTTAGATAGACACAGAACCAACTATGGCGATAATGTGTAAGAGTTTCAATAGAATTAACTATTTATTTGATTTTTGTTAACTAAAGTTAATTTTAAAAGTAGATTGAGGCAATTTTATGCCCCTCAGTGGTTTTGCTTACTTGTTACTTTTTTTTATATTTTAAATTTTCAAATCCAAAACGGATTTATTATATTTTGTATTTTTACATTGATATTTTTCAAGTCAAATTTATAGACTTATTTCAGCCAATATAAATAAATAAATAAATCTGCTTTAAGGCCAAAATTTTTCTTGGTTTATAAAATATCATTCTTAAGTGAGCACTTTTTGCCAGGATTGCAGCCCTTCTGGTAACACTGCATTTTTGTCCCAGCCTACGATCTAACGATAGCAAGTTGTTTTAATTATGATCACGAAAAAACTGCAGAAATGGTTGAATGTGCACGAAATGAATCTAAATATAAAAGCTAGATGCACTACATTCTTGATGCGTTATCAAGCGGACGATGGCCCTGATTCCTTCAGAATACATTATACTAACCGTGCGACTGTCTGGTTTAGTTAGTAATGAGTACATTATTTTGAAAAAAATGCATCGATTCAAGAAAGATAATGTATTACAAAAACCATCTTTGCTGGTCCTTATTCGGCCAGGTAATTTAAAATTACCTCTATTGCCCTTTCGTGTTTACCGTATTGTTGTCCACTCCAACATTAAGATTTTTGAAACCAAAATCCCCATGAAGCTAGTGTTTGAGCACAAGCAGCTACAAATCTTAAATTGAGATTCCATTATATTATGTATTACTTGGAAATATAACCGGAAAGGAAGTGGTTTACTGTGAATTGCACAACAAATGATCATGAAAACAATTACAAAATTATGTCAAATAGGTAAATGAACTCAGGTTTTGCTGCCTGACCCCGTTGTAAAACGAATAAATAATCAAGTGGGAAATGTTTCTAATAAACCAAACCACTTGAGGCGACACACCTTCATCAAACAAACAACCATTTCAATTGGCACCAAGCCAAATTTTCGTTTTCTAATAAAACAAACCTACAGATTCTCATCACACCCTACCATACATTTGCTTTACATTATTGTCTATAAAATTAAACCTGTTAGACTGAAAAGCTAATTTTAAACACACTGTGTAATTAGGTCAACGTAAATAGTTTACGAGATGCAGAGACCTAAATTATTTAAAAATAACAAAATTGAAAAGAAAAATGTTCTGTAAATAAACCTAAGTAAATCAAGATCGAAATTTTACGAAAACCTTGAATAAAATTCGTTGAGTGTGTGTTAGGGGCCATGATATTCATGCGTACGTATCCAATAATTGATATTTCATTGACCCCCACAAAAAATAGTTTACAATTTAACCTCTGTACGACCTTTCATTTTAAAAATAGCCAATTTTTTTTCAGAATGTCTTGTAAAATATTTTGAAGTCTGATTCAACAATTGAATCCAATTAACATGATTTTTTATGAATTTGTAATTTTATCTCGCACGACTAACCGCACAAAAATATATATTTAATGGCATAAAGTGACATTGACAGAGGGCGGCATGCGCCCAATCATAAAAAATATAGTAACAAAGATTTCGATTTCATTAATAAATTTCTATCGATTAATTATTATGATTTCATTGAGATACATACAGCACGTTTTACTGCGATTATTAGAAATTATAAGTACTTAAACCGGTACATTATCCTTGAACTTGTGTTTTATAACATTAAAATCATGGTAAGCAGTTATTGCCCCAATGAAACGAGGAAATACTGTAACAAACCGAGGTCGTTAGAGATACGAACCAAATGATTATTTATTTACTGTGACATAATATTGCGTGTCGCGAGTAGATAACAAACACTACGAAAATAATTTTGTGTGTAGTAATTAAAACAAAGATGTCTGCTACGTACCTTGCATCCAAGATAAATTCCCATGCGTACGACGGCACGAACGGCTGCATTCATGCCCTGGGAATCACCCCCGCTGGTAAACACTGCGATTCCTTTTCCTTTGTGAGCTCCACGCTCAATGAAACGTTGTTTAGTACCCGCATCAGACATTCTGGAATTTGTATTATGATTTTTTACCAATCAGATCACTCAAACAATTTTTGCTATTATTATATTTTTATAAAACCACTTAAGATATATATTTTTGTATAACAGACACTTTCCAACTAAAAATACTTTATATTTTTTGTCACACACAACAAAAACCAAAACAATAAAAAAATCCTCGTTTAAATTCGTTACTCACTTGCTGATTAAAAATTTTCTGATAAGAAATTAATAAATAATTTAGAACTATGATCACTGAATAAAACAAAATATTTAACTTTTTTACTCAATTAAAGCGTCTGGAGAACGGGATTATTCGAAAATAACTGATCGTAAGTTGGGCCCAAGAAAAACTGTCGTATTTTTAATGTGTTCACTGTGCCAAGGTGACATTCAATGACATTTCAAGGTGAATCCAATAGAGGGCGCATCTCGCAATCTTGTATCGGGATTTACAATACACCGTATTATAAAATTATGTTTAAAAACGAACATGACAGATAAAATTGCAATTCAATTTCACACCAATTGCAAATAAAAATTTCGAAATTATTTTGAACAATTTTACACAGTTTTTTTGCAATTTAGTTGACATTGTAAACCATACCGCTGTCAAAAATATTTCCACGATATTGTATGTGGGAAAGAGATGAATACAGAAATGTGTCATGCGCGAAACTTTCTTTTCGCATCCAATATAACTTTATACACGCGTTTCTCACGTTGACCACTTTAACAAAATTAAAAATGTATACACAACACACATATGGTTTTATGACGACATAGCTGATTTCTTTTACAAAATTATTTACATCATCACACTTTTATTTTGTCTCGATATTCATATACATGTTGATTATTTTTGTAATTACGTGTTGTAATAATCGTGTACGGTGACGCGCATGTCGTTAATCGTAATTTCTTATTAATTTCTTATCATAAACATTCAAATCGCAATAAAAACCAGTTATCCGTTGCACAGTGTACGTACTTACATTGTTTTCATTTTATATGTTGGAGGACACAACTTCGTGTTGGATGATGGGCCTGCACCAGATGATGTAATCGATTTCATTATAAACTTGCAAAAATGGTTTATGAAAGCTCGAGCAAACGCAACAAATTGTTGGAAAAAATAATGAAAATTTTTTAGCACAAGTTTGACAAAATTATCACTCATTCATATGTGGAACGTGCCGCGCGGAAACACAAAATTTACGTACACTCAATTTTTAACGGAATTTTGAATTTTTACAATTTTATAATTTTCGTATATTTTTATAATGCATAAACTAAAAAATATAAGCTGTAAATATTATAATTTTTAACAAAAGAAATTTACTTAATGTTTTGACTATAGACAACCATGTTACTGGTTAGTTTGGAATTTTTAAATAAATGTGTATCGACAATTTTGTTGGTGACTTTATACGTTTTTCTTAGAGATCTATATTATCGACACAGTAAATTACATTTGTACAGTGGTTTATAAAAGTAAGTTTGTTTAGACTCAACATCTTTCATGATGATTTTGTGTTGGCTAAAATCCTTTACGGCGGAACAATACAACAAATAA
This sequence comes from Nephrotoma guestfalica, assembly GCA_963691935.1. Lineage (NCBI taxonomy): Eukaryota > Metazoa > Arthropoda > Insecta > Diptera > Tipulidae > Nephrotoma > Nephrotoma guestfalica. The sequence continues at coordinate 206,809,362 of OY829915.1, forward strand.
AATCCAATTTGTGACTTATGGAGGAGATCCTGAAACACTGAATAAAATTTAATTTCCAATACAAAAATCAAGAAGAAAACTTATATTAAAAATATTCGAATGGTTAATTAAATTTAACATTTGTACTAATTCCGTACATTTATCATATAAATAACTTGACAGTTTCTCGCACACAATTATTTAAAATCCTCAAAGCCGGAAAACCCGTAGAATTCCGGCTTACAGGAATTTCAATATACATTTCGATTAATAGCAATCGTTTATTTATGTTCTCGGAGTAATGTTAGAATTTATTAATATTTAGTTAGTTTAATTTAAAAAATTCGATAGATATGTCGTTGTTTGTTTTCATGCTTATCGTAAATAAAACATTTTTTGTTTGGTGTTTAATGAAATAATATTAATTGCCATTAGGTGAACTTTCGTGGGATTGGTTTCTCTACCATTAAAAAAAAATCCATATCGTTTACATGATTTTTATGGTAACAGTTTTCGTTTGGTGATATAAAAATTCTAGGCTATTTGAAGATATTGAAAGAAAATATAGAGTTTAAATGGTTTTCATTCTAAATAAAATTACTTCACAGATTTCAAATAATTGTATGAATAATAATTGGCGCTTATATTGCCCACTTAATTTGTTTAATGGTAAAATGTAATCTAAAACTTATAATTTAAATGCTGATTATTTTATTTAAATGAATTTGACATGCATTTTAATTACAGAATTGTAAATAAAAACTCCGAAAAAACAATTTTCATTCATTGCGACGGTTCCGTCTTTAAAAGAGACGAAATATTGTGTTAGAGACGGAAATGTCCCACTCTTAAATTTAAAAAAAATAAATTCGTACTAAAAGAATCAAAATTATCATTGTATTGGAAACCAGAATCAAAATAAAAGTCAATTAGTAAATGAAAAATAAAACTTGAGTTATATTAGGAACCAAAACTAAATAAAAGACGAGGACGACTATCAATTGAAATACTAAGTACAAAATTGAGACTAAACAGACAGTCAATCGAAATCTTAAATACAAAAAACAGACTGGCAATGGAAATGTTAAATACGAAAGAGAGACGAGACAGAGAAATGCAATTGAAATGAGACCAATTCGACCGTCGTTTGGATTATGACTTACAAATTAGGGAAATTTCCAACTTAGAATTGTTCATCGCTGGCGTTTTAACTTGTTTTGCCTCAATTACAAAGCATTCGTCGTGCGCAAACAATGTAAACAATTTCGCAAGGACCGCCTAGACATCATCAACTGCTGAGAATGTCGCCTGGTGGAAGTTTCGGGGTTTTCCTCAATACTTGCTTGCACCCGAGCAATGTTCACATTATTTCGAACTGCACGAAAACAGCACGCGGAAGATCACAGACAGCCCCTTGTTGCCGAGAACGCTGAACCAATCGGTAAATTGTTGGAGCGCTAGGTGTATTTCGAACATGAAAGAAATTTCGTTATGACCTTTGTGTCTGAATAATCGAATTCCGACTTTCAAAATAAAATTGAACAACTTTGGTTCTTTGTTCTATGCTGAGTCTTTCCATCATAAATTTCTCAAGTTTTTCAAAGTTATTGCTGAAAAAACGAAAAAAATACGCAACCAAAATATTTATTCACTAATTAAGCCAAAATAATTAACAGTTTAAAGATAAATCATTGGCTATTCTGCTCTAGCCAATGATTTATGTTTAAGCTGTTAATTATTTTGAGCTTTTAACTCATCAGGATTATATATATAAAAAAATCACAAAATTTCTACTCTTTTCAGTAATTCCTAAATCAACAGAAACTCCTAATATTTTTGCAGATCTTTTAGAATGTAAGTCTGCGTCCCATTAATAACAATGTTAATTGAAAGTTTCTAAATTTAATGATCCAAGGTTTTGGGCTTCCCGTTCTTTTCAAGAGGTTAATATTGAGGATTTTCTCCATTTTGTATTGACACTGTATGTGCAGCTCTATTTCCACAGTTAAACATTACACTCTTTAGGCACTTTATTGTGCATTTTGGCAAATGTCGCCCCGTCCTCTTAGCGAAATGGGATTAAACTAATCGTGATCACTTATAATGACTTCTTTACCTCTAACCTGATTTTATATAAGCATGACAAGTATTTAATTAATCAATTGCGGGATTAATATCTCGAATATAGACCTATCATTTAAACCGATAAAAGATTAATGCTTTGTTATATCACGGAATTCCGTTAGAAAGAGTTGCATTTCGCATCAAATCTTTGAAGAGATCCTGTTTGACACCCAGTTTTCTAGATGAAACCCAAAGGATTGGCTCACTATTCAATTACTAGTGATATTTCTTGAATGTTCTCAAAAGTTCGAAAATATCAAAGTACTTTTCATGACAGACACCTGCGGTAAAAGTTACAGCTGACAAACTATAATAATGACAACGTTGGTTGAATCTTCAATATAAACAGTCAGCTTTAACTTGTAGTTAACTCGACCTAATCCAAAAATTTCTGAGGTCGAGTTAACTCGGTTTAAAAAATTCCAATATAAACGGGATCGAGTCGAAAAACAACAACAAAAATAAAAAGAAAACAAAACGAAATTATTAATTTTAATTTTTTTGTACGAGCAGTGGTATCTAAATTCGAAAGCATGGTGATTTTTCCGATTTTAATTTACTAGTTTTTGTATTTTAATTTAATAATTTCTATTTTAATTTAATTTAATTGAAGTTTTCGCTAAACAAAATTGCATTCATCTGAACAACAACATCATGACGTAATAAAATGTAT
>OY829915.1:206812337-207246987 GCA_963691935.1 Nephrotoma guestfalica
GTATAATCACAAAATTTTTTCAAACAACAGAACATGATATACTCGACCGAATTCTTGCTGGATAATTCAGGCAATATAGCTCCAGTGAAAAAAATAGAAATGGTGAATCTCTCAGTTAAATGTAAGTCTCAGATGGGCAGAAGAAAATGTTTATCATCGATATGAAAAAAACCTTCATTCTATGTCCTATCACACAATTCTATATTTTAATCTGGTAAAAGCACATATACTAATCCATAAATATTGGGGTATAAGTGTGGTTAAATAGTGAAGCTGAATTTATATTGTACACAACCACGACGTATTTCCACTATATCTGGCTGTCTGTTGGATGGATACAGTATTCGTTTTGAAGATGTACATGTCATATGAACTCTCGTACAGTTAGCATTTTGATTATCGATGAAAGCTATGAAGTAACTCGATGAACTGACAAGAATGCTCATATTTTTCTGATTTCTTGACGAAGGAGTACACGAAGTGGATTACACCGATGCTAGTGTAGTACATAAAAACCTCATACTGGACAATCAGTGGGTAAAACAAAAAACGGAATATGCTACATTGTCTACAAATTGTCTACATACTCTACCAATTATCGACATTGTCTACGCAAAAATTAATTGTGTATACGAAATACGCGTATAAGCACAACATTACTTTTACCTCGTAATTTGAAGGAAAATGCGATTCATTTTTGTCTTTCATTCTGTTGTACCTGGGAAGTGATAGAAAAATATCAATAACCAAATTGCGAGAAAGAGTAATAGATGGTTATCCTTATCACTTATTACTTTATGTAATCTTCTCTATGACCTAGCTAATAATAAGTTGTTAGATTTAGATAAATAAAACAATCACTACAACCAGCAAATAATATTTTTAACATACTTATCTGAAATGTATTTGTTGATAAAACAGTCATGAAGTGAACTGTTGAAATAGTCGTCAAAATAATACTGCGTACTTTGACGAAAAATGTTGAAACGCCAACAAAATTAGAAAAATATTTAAGAACATTGTTTTAACGACCACAAATAAAGGTTATTAATTAAAAAGGCATTTTTGTTTTAGAATCTGTACAATTTATTGCAGAAAATCTACGTTCATTTTTAAATTAGTTATTTATTTGTGTTTTTTTGGCTTAAATAACCGCCTTGAATCGACCGAACTAGCTTTAACTTCAATTAACAAGCTCTTTGGTTCTATTCTTCCAAAATTTTGAATTTTAGAACTGCTGATTTAGTTATGCAACTTGTATGGATATTCCGCTTGATTAGTTCGCAAAATTCACAATTAGTGTTCATTAAGGTCTGGTAGTTAGCCGGTGTATGCAACTGTTTTGGAAAGTTGTACTGACAAGTTCTACTAGTAATTTCATCTATAGAAAGTTGTCCTTTAAAATATTTAAATTATACTTCATTTCATTATGGAATCTTTAAATTGTACATTTTCATTACATTTGCAGGCATATATAAAACAATTTCAGGACCAACCAAAAATAAATGTGTCAATTGTGGTGTCACAAAAACAATAAAATGTTTGTTTCGAAAATATATTTGAAAGGGAAATTAAACTTAACTGAATTTTTGTAATGACAAGAGTTTTATTATAAAACTTGTGCAAAAATGATTTGAACGAATTTTGTTGCAAATTTAAATTTGAATCCTTTATGTTTAACCATTTTTTCGTAAGTTCTATATTTTTTTAAATACTTGAAAATTAACGAGGAAACTTCGGTACATTGGGAAAAAGCTTAAAAATGAAATTTCTATCCGATCAGACTCCATGTTTTGGCTGTAGAAAAACCAAATTTTTATTTTTTTTAAAATTATTATTAATTTTTTAAACATAAACTATCGGAAAAATGAAGATGTGAAACGTTAAATCTATCCAAATTATTGGATTAAACGAATGACCATATGTCACTGCACTACATGCGCAGCAAGACGTTATAGAAAATAAATCCTCTTGCTGCGTTTTAAATTTTTATTGTAACACTAAATTCGTTCGAACTGTCAGATCAAAAAGATTTGATCGGATTCAGCTGTCAGATCAACATTTTTGACATTACAAATTTTTTTCACACAAAAATCTTGATCTAACAAATTGCCTAGATCAATTTTAAAAAATCTTGATATTTTGTCAGATTTTTACGCATCCATATATACAAAAGTAAACGTCAAAACATAAAATCAAAACAAAGACCCCGCGCCATTTGTATAATTCAGTTTTAAATTAATAAATTTTAAATTAATTTTAATAGATTTATTAAAATTTTAAGGATAATTTGTAATTTTGTTTGTGCGACGTATTTTCGAAATATCTTGTGTACTAAAATGTTGTGTTTATGTGCGAAATTATATAATTCCTTATGCTTTTAATTGAAAATTATTGATAAATAAATTAATTAAATTGAGAAATGGGAGACACTATATTGAACATTTTAATTCTGTGCTATATAATTTTTTTATTATACCGATGCTAACAAGGTGAAATGATAAACCCGCCATTTAAAATAAACAATTTTTTGTCTTTCTTTTCACAAATATTACTACAAAAGTCGATCAAATTTCTTTCATATTCGTTTACATAAAATCCGGTCAAATTGTTGTTGTAAAAGCAAACGAATTTGGTATAAGTTTCGAATGGTTTAAGGGTTGTCAAAAACAAAGGAAATTTAAATTTTCCCTTTGAAATGGATAGTGCTCCCGATAGCGGCTCTTGATAAATAAGTAGAGCAAAATATTTTTTTATCGATTTTTAAGTAAAAAATTGAATGCAAAATCTTAGTATTATATATTTTCAGAGAATTTTCATATCAGAGTTTATGGTTGTAGCCGATTTAAGAATTACATTGCTTTCTCACCAGTCTCAATCAGTTTTTAATATTTCTTTATGATTTTAGACCTGTTCGAACTCAGACTGCGTACTAACTCCCGATGAGTTAAGAAAAATACTATGGTATTGCACAACATGTATTAAAACAACAAGAAAGTTAAAAATATTTCAACTCGAGTGCGGAACTAGTAGGCGGGGCAAAATGCATTTCACGAAATTTGATTGGTTTTGAGTGTGCGACGAGTGTGATGCTTTTTATCAACGCGAATAAAAATGTACGCACAGTCACAGTGTTATTTATATTTAGTTTCATCCTTAACCACGAAACGCTGCTACAAAATAAAATGAAAATTATGAAAACAATTTACATCTTCTTTCTCATATTGGCTGCATTGTTTATTTTGACAGTACACGCACGGTGTTATTAAAAAGTTTGTAATAAATAATATTTTTGTGTTCCATTTATAATCGCAATATAATCGAATTTTATATACATTTTTATAATCCAGACTCAATTCTAATCGACGACAGGCTTAATAATATGTTATATAAATGTACAGACTAATTGAATTTGGTGTAATGTTTTGTTGTCAAGTCGCAAGATTTTGAGAGTTGGGGGAATAATTTTTCTTCGTTCTGTGTGTTAATTAATTAAAAGTGTGATTGCAAAGGTCAAACAATATTTTTCGGGTCAATTTGATTTTTATATAGCTTATTGGATTGTATACATCTTAATTATAAAGATACAAATTGTTTGAAATAGTGTTTATACTGTAAAATATGGAATAGCAAGTCGTAGTCGTCCCACAATAAAAATAATTTGATAAAAAATATTGAGCAACAATTTTTTGGAAAAATATTCGCCAATAATTTAATCATATATGTGTGCGCTGATTGTAAATTAAAATACTTAGATCTTGTATAAACATTATTTGAAATGGCTGATGATTATCAGATAGTGAATAATAACCATAATCATTCAAACAGTGATGATTCAGATAATGAATACGCTATAAATTCGGTGCCTGAGTTACGCGGGTATCTAAGCAAGTGGACAAATTATATTCATGGATGGCAGCCCCGTTTTATTGTATTAAAAGATGGCACTCTATCGTACTACAAAAGTGAACAAGAAAGCGATTTTGGATGCCGGGGTGCGATTAGTTTACACAAGGCAACGATAAAGGTAAGAGAATTAAATAAATTTTGCGAATATTTGTAGCCAGTTTTGTGTGTAATAAACGTTAAAAAATATATCCAGGATTCGAACCAATATATTGAGCTACTTGTATACATTTCTTATCAGTCAACATTTTTCCGATATCTATGAAAAATATTTAAAATAGATATCGTAAGTTATTATTGCATAAATTATCAACGTCAAATTCCATTTGGGGTTTTGTTCTATTATTTTATCATTAAGCAAGTAGATTATAGGAAATAAGTCATATGTTGGGACATCAATTCAGTATTTTGAAATTGTTGCTTTAAATCGTATATATATATTGAGTAATTCCTAGCAACCTTCCTTTGTAAAGTTTGGTAATATGTAATTGAAAACTGCCATTCATGACTCGGGGTTCAATCTTACTCAATAGAGTTCTATTTGATTTGAGAGATCATAAGAGGTTATCTCATGATTTTTAAGGTTAAAATCTGTTACATTTCAATAAAAGTATGAATTCAATTTTTAATAATTTTAGATCCCTCGTTACTTGAATGTTGATCGTATGACATGAGAGCCTACAATTTTAAAGTTTGTCACAAGGTTGGATATGTGTAACTTGTCAAGACCGTTCGCTATTTTGGCCTAAATTAAATAACCACAGGTACCTTTTAGGAATGGAATCGGCTAGGAAACAAAAGGTCAAACATAAAGCAGAGCAGGCGTGAATAGATATATTAGCACTCACTATGTTGATTTCCTCTCGTACATATGACGATGCGTTTAGTTCCGATGACTAGTGGCGGATTTGTTGCTGCGCAAAATATAGGACACAATTCAAAAAAGTTCAAATACTATGTATGGTTGACAGAAATCGGTTGATAGGGAAAACCATCCTAGCAACATCTTCCGATAAACTGAAAATTCTTTGCCAAATTCGGAAGTAAGTAGTCGATAACGTAAAGAGCAATTGCTTGTGATATTTAACAACGGGTTGGTGACATATCCCCGAAAGACAAAATCCCGCGGAACAAAAACCCGAGAGTCATAATTCCGAGGATACAAAATCTCGATGATACAAAAACCCGAGGGTACAAAATCCCGAGCTGCATAATCCCGGGGGACAAAATCCCAAGGGGCATAACCAACAGATTTCCGAAGAAGATTTGTTTTATTTAGTTAATGATGGTACCGTCTAAATGTAAATAAATATGCTTTTTAAAAATTTTAAAATTCAAATAATTACTTAATTATAATTATTTGTTATTCTTAATTATATTGTTTCTATTTTGTTTTATTTTTTAATTAAATCAATATGTTAATAATTATGTTATGTACTTATTGTTAATTTTAAAATTTTAAATCGTAGTTTTGCAAAAATCATAATTAAACTTAATTTTAGAATATTTTCTCTTCGCTGTATTCTTGTGTTGTGCGTCATTGAGCGAATGTATACTAATGTTGGACCAATACGTTGATGTAGCTTCGTCGTTCTTAAAATCTGCAATAACAGCCATAGTTCTCATAGACTTTGAAATTTTCATAGGTTTTCGGGATTTTGTTCCTGAGAGGTTTGAACCTTGGGAATTTGGTATTTTCGGGATTTTGTATCCTCGGGATTTTGTACTCTCGGGATTTTATTACTTCGGGATTTTGTAACTTCGGGATTATTAATATTGGGATTTTGTCCCTCTCCCATTTAACGACACTTTAAAATGGGTTTTCGTAAATTTTGTGCATTTTGTCCTTCGTAAAACATCATTGTTTGATGTAAAATGTATTCTATAAACGGCCGGAGAATAATAACGGGACATCATTTCGCAATACCCGAAGCTAATTTATGTTTCCAGATAATTTAATCTTAATACTGGTAGAGTTTTATCTAAGGTTATTTGCACGAAAGTTCCGAAAGTTCTGGAAAATCGGATGGAATTCTTATCCCTGAAGCACAGTAAAGCAAATTAAATCGAGATATTTTTTGAAAATCAAAATTGGCAAGTTGCTCAACCGAAAACGTAAATATATTATTGTGTCTCATCATAACGGGCTATCTAACGTCTCAGTCGGACCCGTAACAGCCGGACGCATGACAAACGATGAAATCCAATGCGTGGCTTTTTTCGTCGTTTTGACAGGTTGTTATGTATCCAGGTTTCGTTTCGGACGACTCGATTGAAAAATTCTTGCGAATTTCGCTTAAAGAAGTCCAAACACTGCTTCGAAGTTGTCAGCCGAATTTGCTTGTGGTCCACCGTCAGCAATCACGACTTCCATAGGTCCAACACTTTTTCATTCACAGTTTTTATATAAAATGATTATTGTCGTTTCATACGATACGCCTACGGCCTTTGCTACTTTTCTCGGACTGCGATCATCAGGAATCATGTTATGAACTCATCAGAAACTTATATAACGCCCCCTGTTTTCAAACACGGGTACTTATTGATCCATCCTCGTAATTAAGCCCTGGATCGCAACCACTGGAGTATGTTCATAAACTCTACATCGTTCCAATACTGTTAACAATGACAGCCCAACAGCGTTCTTAAACTATCATTGTAACAAAGGCCATTTGCTTTTTGTCGTTCGTAAACTCCCTTCAACTTTGTTACAAGTGTGATTCTCAACCCTACTCGAGACTGCCATTCTAGCTGTCAAAGTAGTAAGTATGCTAAAATCACCCAACAAAAATGTTTTTTGACCTCAATACCAAACAAAATGTTATAATTTGTCTAATGAAAATTTTTATGTGTGCAAAAAAATATTTTGTGTAAAATTGAGAAATTATAAAATATAATTATTTACAAACCAAAATTTAAACACTCTAATTTTACGGACAGTTTAATAATTATTTTCATACTGGAGGAAAAATAAATTGGTTATCTCTTTAAAGTATTATGATAGATTTGATTATTTGGTTTTATCTGCCATTTGTTAAGCACATGCGCCATAGTAACAATGACCGCTGTAACAATGTTAACAATGTAAAGTTTACGAAAATACTCCTGGTGTAATATTATCGGTTCAGTTAGATTTAAATCGGATAATATTATCGTCCAATCGTCTCTAAAATACTTTTATTGTTATGGGAAAATTCCGACATTTATGATGATCAAAAAACCGGTCGAACGCAAACCCATTGTTATGGCAAAATCTATCATTGTGTTGATTAGTGCAGAATCTGATAAGAGGTCACACATTAATCAGAAAACAAATCGCATCATATTTATCATTTTAGTAAGATATTCATTAAAAACTTGACAGTTTTAGTAGAGTCGTAATTGTTCATATTTTCATAAATCTGATAATATTTTATGTTGTTATGCGTCTTCGACTATATAAAATTGACCACACTATCATTTAAAATTTAATTCCGCAATCATATATCGAGAAAAATTTGGTAGAATATTAAGCGAATCTACTTTGTGATATTCACGTGCCCTAAGAACAGGATACGAACAGCTAAGTACCACAAATAAATTGAATGAGTTGTATCGCAGGCTATTGACCCACAAATATGTACGTTCGATATTTATATCGATATACGTGAAAAGCAATAAAACTTGTTTCAAAAATGCAGGAACCAGTTCGATTCCACTTCAATAGCCTTTGAGCTGTATAAAAGACAAACCAGATTATTATCAGCCGTCATCATATTAAAACAAGCATAATGAAATGAGTCAATTGTAGAAGTAGTTATATTACATCAAGTGTGACTCAGATTAATTGTATGTAATGAGCATCGAAAAGCGTATTTGCGATGCAGAATTATGCCATAATAGATTATTGCAAAAGATTAACGAATTAGAGTATGAATACTTTGTTTAGCGTGTTAAATTTGTGTTAGAAATGGTTAATCATTTAATCAAGAACAACAATAATTTTAATAAAACGTTGGCCTGTCCAGGTTCTATGGAAAGCTCGAACACAAAATGGCTCTGCTAGAATCATCGAGAGTAAAAAAATATCACCAAGGCTCTCTTTTAGCGAACTGATTACCTACTCGACATCGAGTGTGCTGTCTGTGGGACTTTTAAGAGTTTACTCTAACAATCGTGTAGTCGGTACTGTCTGCTATATTTTCATAACCCAAAGGCTTCCTTATTTTTATTAACGAAACCCTCTGAGCATATTGAGTGGGTTTCTTATTTGGAGTTAAACTCATTCGAGTCTTTTTGTGCTATAATGGTTGAAATCCATTTTTTGGGCCCCACTGTTAACTTTTGTCACTTATAAAATTGAATTTGGATTGTTTTTTGTAAAACACTTGTATACAATTTTTCTTAGAGTGACAATATTTATTGATTATTATTAAGAAGATCGATTTCGAAAATGTATTTCTTCTTCAGTTCCTTTTTTACAACTAATACATTTTCTTAAAATTACGCTGCTTATATACTAATCTTAGGTCCAATTTATTGTGCTCCTCCTACTATAGTTAGTGTTGTCTATAATTAGATCGTAAATCCTGCTGGTTTTGGTATTCAATTTGTCATTTAATAAGATGTTGCTGTATTTGTATTTGTAAATTTCGAACTCTTCAAGTCTGTTGAGTACGTGTCCTTTTTTGGCTTTATGCAGTATTGTTAAATTGTGGTCAAAGTCTGTGAATTGATGCTTTTCTGTTTTGATGTGTTGTGCGTAGTTCGATTTTGGATCTGGTGTGTTTATGCCTTTGATATGTTCTTTAAATGGCGTTAAAAATGATCTACCTGTTTGTCCTATGTAAAATTTGTTGCAATCATTGCATGATAGTTTGTACACACCTGTTTCTAAGACCTGTCTATGTATTTTGTTTTTCAGTTTTTGTTGTAATTTGTTGTTATTTCTAACTGCTATTTTATATCCGAGTCTATTGAAGGTTTTTTGTATGGCTTTGTGGGTTGTTTTGTTATATTCTACACTCACGTATTTTGGGGTGGTTCTGTCGGTTTCTGCTAGTGTAGTGTTGTTATGTTCTGTAGTAGTGTTTTCGCTTTGTGTTTGTTGTTGATTCTATTGGTTAATGCTGTGTCATATCCGTTTTGGGTGGCAATGTATTTTATACTGTTAAGAGAGTGTTAAAAGAGAAATGTATAATTGTCAATAACAAACTAAATTATTTAAAATCAGTGAATAACTACAAAAAAAGCGAAGTGCTAACTTCTACACACAAATTCAACAAAAGAGTTGCCAATTACACCAACGTTGAGTTTAGTGATGATGAAAATAAATTCCTGCAATAAGGACTAAAATATAGTACACATCCGGCCAACGACAAGAAAAATTTCAACAAACACCTGTTCAACATCGAAAATGCCATATTAAAAACATATACACAAGACCAACAAGAAATAAGAACATTAATAATCAGTGAAATACCTTTCAACAAAAAAACCTAACAACAAAACAACCAAATTGAAAATAACAACAAAAGGACGCCATCACCATAAAGGCGGATAAAGGCAACACAATAGTCATCATAAGCAAAACTGAATACAACAACAAAATCCAAGAATACATCGATAACAACAGCATTGAGAAATTACCAGCAGATCCAACGAAAGATTATAACACACGAATAAAACGAGCAATCAACCAATCCATCAATATTCTAAGCGATAAAAGCATCCGTTAAAACAAAGCCATAAAACCAGTCGCACCAACCATAACAGCATTACCTAAAATTCACAAACAACAGATGCCAATAAGGCCACTAATCAACTTTACCATAGCACCAAGATACAGGATAGCCAAGCACATCAACGCCATGCTGAAGGAGTATATAAAATTAGAAAGTAACTATTCATTAGTAAATAGCCTAGATTTAGTAAATAAAATTAAACATATACAAATACCGAACAACGCAAAATTAGCTTCTTTTGACATGACTAACATGTACACAAATCTACCAATAGATAATACAATAAACTTAATAAGAAACTTACTGTCCAAAAATAGAATCAAATCAACAGACACGAACGAGATAATTATTATCATTACAGAAATCACCATACAAAACTACTTTACACACAATAATGACTACTATATACAGACTGAAGGATTACCAATGGGCAGCCCATTGTCAGGTATATTAGCCGAAATATACCTCAACGATTTTGAGAACAGACACATCATGAACGCATCCAACAATAATTTCAAAAACATCATATACTGGTACAGGTACGTAGACGACATCATTTTATTATTCAAAGGATCGAACAGGCAATTAGACAAATTACACCAACACATAAATAGTAGAGAACCCAACAAGAAATACATTTTCGAAATCGATCTTCCTAATAATAAAATCAATATATATTGTCACTCTAAGGAAAATTTTTTACAAGTGTTTTACAAAAAACAATTCAAATTCAATTCATTCGAGTCCTTGAATCACCCTGAAAATTGAGTTTCAACCAGCAGTTCTAAGAAGCCCTTCTTGAAGTTATCTATGAACCATCCAGTTTTATCGTGTAATTGGACGTGGTTTAATCGAAGTACAGCACTTCCTTTTGTACAATCTTAGATTCTCGTCGAACATTTGACGATCTCATAGATTGCAAAATGTGTTAAAACAAAATTAATTAACGGGAAGTGCATAAAACAAAGTACACTAAAACAAAATGCCGGGCTGCCTGGGAAATCCTCATCAGAAGCTGTTATATGAGCCTTACTTTGGTACATTTCAATCTGTCAAGAGTGGAATGAAATTGTGTGCCCAAAGTAAGTATATATTTAATCTGGAGGTGAACATTTGAACTACACGAAGAATAGAAATATTCTAAACCTACGTTTAGATGGAATGAAATTTTTTATTCCGGATTTTATTTATATGGAATTGTTAATGTACAATTACCAAAGTAAGACACATTTAAATTAGTTGAATCAATATCTCACGGTTGCCGTAGATTAAAGGGTCCCCAAAAAACATTTAACTTCAATTTTATTTCTCCGCGCGGTTTTCCATCTAAAACAAAAACGAATTACGAATCAATATTATTCCTTTCGCATTGTATCGGAAAACACCAAACACGTGTAATACAAATTGCTGTCAAATCAAAACTAACTTATGAATAAATCTGAAATTGTTTATGGCGTCGTTTCAATCATGGCAGTATACGATGACAATACCAGATGTCTTCAAACATAGGTACTTTTTGATCCATCCTCGTAATTAAGCCCTGGCTCAAAACCACTGGGATAATATTATCGGTTCAGTCCAATCGTCTCTAAGAGACTTTTATTGTTATGAGGAAATTCCGGCATTTAAGATCACCAAAAAATCGTCCTAACGCAAACACATTGTTGTGGCAAAAACTATGATTGTAGTTGGTTTGTGTGATCATATTCATTTTAGTAAGGTATTTTTTAAAAATTTGACACTTAAATAGTTCATATTTTCAAAATCTGATAATATTTTATGTTGTTATGCGTCTTCGACTATATAAAATTGACTAATCTGTCATCTAAAATTTAATTCCTCAGGCATATAACGAGAAAATTCGGCAGAATATTAAATGAAAAAACTTTGCGATATTCACGTGCGATAAGAACAAGATACAGCTAAGTAACAGGAATAAATTGTATAAGTTGTACCGCAGGCTATTAATACAAAAATATTGACATTCGATATTCATTTCGATATACTTTGAAAAACAATTTTTAAATCGTTCCAAAAATGCACGTGAAAAGCAATTCGCTTCCATTTTAATACCCCTTGAGTTGTTTACAAAACAAACCAGATTATTATCAGCCGGCATCGTTTTCTGGTGAATATCAAAACTATTATTGGAAATAGCGATATTACATCAAGTGTGACTCAGATTATTTGTCTGGAAGGGATATCGGAAAGCGTGTTTGCGATGCAAAATTATGCCATAATAGATTATTGCAAAAGATTAACGAATGGTTTGGCCTATGATTACCTTGTTTAGTGTCAAATTTGCTTTAGATAATCTAAAGTTTGTCAGTCTCTCTTTTAGCGAACTGTTCATCTACTCGACATGGAGATTGCCGCCTGTGGAACTTTGAAGACTTTTCTCCCACAATCGTGGAGTCGACACTGTCTGCTATATTTTTATTACCCACAGGTTTTCTAATTTTTATTAACGAAACCCTCTGAGCATATTGAGTGGATTTCTCAATTGATTGATTGATTGGACTGTAGAACCAGAAGTACTGGACAGGTGTCCCGGTTAACGCCGGGCCTATTCCTACAGCCTGTTTGCACATAACAATAGTAAGGATAGGAAAGGTATATTTTTTTGGGGGGCAGAACGATCCAGTTTCAGATACCTAGCGATCGTACGGCACAACACAATTCTAATCTACTTCTTATCTACTAGAAGAAGGATAAAGGCTTAATAGGTTTAATGGATAACGATGGTATTGGTCTTCAACAATTGCTTCTCTAAATCAGCAACCTGAGAAGAAAAAAATGTTATTTCATGTGCATCTGAAATGTTGCAGAGGTCTGGTACTGCTTCGGCAGTAGCAAAGTATTATCAGGAACCAAATGCCAGTGTTATAACTTGGCAAAAACCAAGCAATGAGTATCACAAATAAATACTTCAGGCGGTACAGCAGCAGAGATGCTGCGAAATACACACTTCGGGGGCTAGTCCAATGGATTCTGGGCTTTGCAAACATTGCTTCAACTGAAAATATCTTTTAGAAGACGAGGAGTACGAGGAGGAAAACGCTAAACTTCGTGACCGATTAAGAGAAATAAAGGAATTTACAGCTAAGTTGAAAAAGGAATTTACAATTTTAAGGAAAGAATGAATAACTCAAAAAAACAGTTCAAACACGTGCAGTACTTGGGACGACATCTAAACCTGCAATCGTTGATGGAGAAACAAATTGGATGTTGAACCAGAATCAAAAACCAGCCAAGGAAAAGAAAGCTCAATACTAACCAAAAATGGTAGAAGCTGTACTATCAACTTCGAAAGAGGTTTCTAGAAGCCAGTTAATCACCAAGAAACAATTGGCTCTTGAACAACAACCACCTAAACCAAAAGTGAAATCACCTCCACCAATTAACGTCGTTGGAATATCAAATTATTCTACTATACAGTTTATTATAAATCGGTTACGGTAGACGAGTACAAACTCGTATTTTTAAACAAGGGCGTCTGGAAAATTAATGCTGCATAAAATTAATGCTGCAGACTCTGGAACCTTTAGAGCTTTGGCTAAAAAGCTTAAGTCCATTTAAGAGATTTTATTATTAACAAAATGTTTATCACAATCATAATTAATTGGCACTGTTTAGTGTTCATATATCTTGTGACCACTGTTTCTACACCCACCCTACCCGTTTGTACCGCCATTAGAATAACACTAGCTTCTTTAAAAGGCGGATCCCGGCAAAACACATGATCAATTCTTGCAAAAAAATAAAAGTCTTTTAAAAAAGTTTATGGATGAATAATGAGATTTAGGATTATTTTCTTTGAATCAACGCGAGAGATCTTGGTTTGAAGGCATACAAAGTACAGCTTGTTAAGAATTGAAGCCGGTTGACCTTCCTTTGCATCAACCATTTGGTTTATGGGCGTTGGAACAAAATCGGACCCGTAAATTGGCCTCCAAGATCTTGTGATCTAACGCCGTTAGATTACTTTTTATGGGGGTATCTGAAATCACTTGTTTATATCGATAAACCACAATCGATTCCTGCATTAGAAGCGAACATAACACGCGTAATTAACGAAATATCGGCCGAAATGCTCGAAAATTAGACCCATATAATGGATCATCTAAGAGTCAGTCGCGGACAACATTTAAAAGAAATTATTTTCAAACATTACATATCATAAACCGAACTTATGTCACAAATAAAATTTTTGATTATTAAATTGATTTTAATGCGTTTTATTTAAAAAAAAACTTCCGGAAGCTCTTATTGGATCACCTTTCACAACATGTTTTAGTGGCGACAGCCACTCCCAGGGCTGCCTAATGGACAAGTGGGGCGCATTGATTGGGATGACGTTCTGGATCAAGTAGAATTCTCTTATAATAATACGTTTAATAGTTTACCGGACAAGTGGTGGAGTGGTTAAAGCTTCGGCACTTGGACCCGGGAGGTACTGGGTTCGAATTCCACCAGAGGCTGTGGATGCAAAACAAATTTTCGTCATCGATTATGGTCGGTGATGTTAATATACAAAATTACGATCCGTACAGAATTCAGTGCCAATCCACCCGCAGTGTGCAGGAGGGTGTAGGATATTTGTGTTTTATAGAATATTGTTTTTAGGTCCTTTTCTGATGAGGTTCCATTTTGAACGAATTTGAAAGAAAAAACTTTCTTTAGTATTTGGAAACACCAAATACGGCGTTGCACTGTTTTATAAATGGATTATTTTATTTAAAAGAATAAAGGGTTGTCCAATTGAGGCACAGGAAAATAAACGCAAACGCAAACTAAAACTACAAATATTTAATTTTGAATCAAGTTGGGTTGTTTTGAAGGTTTATCGATGCCATTTATGTATGAAAAATGATATCACTCGATGGTCTTTGCTTTCAAAACTCCCCATAAAAAATAATCTAATGGCGTTAAATCGCATGGTCGAAAACGCGAAATTAAACGATTTACGAAGAACCGTTGCAATCCGTCGATATTCTCACGCTAAGTATGGCAGGTTGCACCTTCCAGTTGAAAATAAACATCAACCAAGTCGATTCCATCAAGCTGGGACAGAAAATAGTCTGTTATCATTGCGTGGTTCCGCGTATAATTTATGATAACCGCGTTTGCGTCCTCATTTTTTAAAAAATAAGGCCCGATGATGCCTTTTGATCACAAAGCGCACCAAACAGTCATTTTTTGTCACTTCTCATTGGCCCAAATGCGATAGTTTTGCTTATTTACCGTGTCATTCAAGGTGAAATGTGCCTCATCGCTGAAGATAATTTTTGATGAAAATTGGTGATCAATTACCCGGTGCTCTATAAGAACCAATCGGTGAACACACGACGTTTATGATGGTCAATTAGCTTGATCTCTTGTGTAAATTGGATCTTGTATGCGTGTAAATTCCAGGCCTTGTGTATAGTTTGCAACAAACTGGTCCTTGAAATGCCCAATTCAAGTGATCGATGCGTTGTTGATAGTTTCGAATTATTTCTTACACTTTGCCTCATAACAGAGATATTATCTGGTGTGCGAACATCCATCACAGAACCCGTAGCCTCGAATTTACGCACCAAACAACCGATGGTTGTTTCATTTGGGCGGTTATGGCGACCAAAGTATTCACGAATTGCGCGAACATGGCATCTGGAAAATTATTTTTTATTTTCCTGCGTCTCATTTGGAGAACCCTTTATCAACCCTTTAACAAAATTGACCAGCGAGCTTTGTTATATATTTTTAAATCATCGTTTAAACTACTGTGCCGCTTCTTTCGAAACTGTCTTGGATGATTGTTTATTTTTCAATAGAACATGCCTCCCATTGATCTTCAAAATAAAATTGCAGTTGATAGTTAAGTTTAAGTGTTTAAGTAAGGACCAGTAAGCGATAATTTTTTAAACTCTGATTTATAAAAGGGGAGATTTATCGTCTATTGGAAAACGCGATCTGTTGAAAAAATTTTCCGACCGATTTTAGATTATTCTTGTTATGTGGGACAGTTACTAATATTACCTTTGGGAGTCATTGGTGTTCAGATGCTGCCTTTTTAGGAAAATTACAACATTAATTAGCAGAATTTTAGAAGATAAAATATATTTACAAAACAGTTTAAACTATTAAAATTCGGTTTAATTAAGACATCGACGAGACAGACAGCTTCAGTTTGATAAACCGTATGTTACCTAGTCAGTGGTGTATCGTACCTTGTCGGATGAGATTAAGACAACATAAGTAAATTCATCAAATGTAAAAGGCGATTTAATACTGCGAACATTTCCACCTCCACAAATTTTAGTATTCCTTTGACCTTATATGCAACGATAAAAAATAATTCGAATAGCAATATTCCAATATTTGAAACAGTTGACTGACTCTTGGGTCCCAAAATGGAATATCGAACCATTTAGGCAAATTTGAATTCGAGGAACGTAAATTCCATTGCTACACTATAGTTAATATTGATTCTAAAATATCTTCACAGCATAAAACGCAAATTAATCCAAATTTAATTTATTCTCAGCTTTTCTGTACTTTAATAGTGACGTGCACATCGCATATTCTTAAACTTTTACTGCTTAGCAATTACACGCAATACTATTTACTCTAATTGTACTTAGTGCTCTTTGTACTTGAGAATATTTGTCAACAAGTTTACGAGTTGTCCACTTATATATCGCGATATTTATAGATTATGCGGAATGGTTTTCGAGCCTTATTTAAACGTTTACTAATAAAATTTTAATAATAATATTTGTCATTGTTTTGTCTCCCATTACAGTCACACGAATTTGATGAATGTCGTTTCGATGTGTCCGTCAGCAATTGTGTATGGTATTTACGGGCCGAAACACCAGAAGATAAAAATAATTGGATCGATGTACTACAATCGTATAAGACAGACACACCAAATTCTGAAGTAACGCTACGGCGACACGGTAGCTCAGTATCGTTACAATCAAACACATTGTCGACCGCAAGCGGGAGTAGTTTAAAACGTGAGAATCGTAGTCTAAAGGAAAAACTAAACGAAATTGAAACATTTAAAGATATTCTATTTGGCCAAATTGAAACGCTGCAACGGTATTTTGATGCGTGCGCCGATCTAAATCAAAAAGATGGTATTAATAATAAGCCACTTGAGTTGGGCAATGGGCTAAAACCAATCGATTTTAAAGGGGAGGCGATAACATTCCGGGCCACAACATCGGGTGTACTTACAACATTGCAACACTGTTTGGATATTATGTCACAGCGGGATGAGGCATGGCGACGAAAAATGGATCGTGAAATTGAGAAGCGGCGAAAAACGGACGATTTATATCGGCAGAGTCAGGATGAGCTGTTAAAAGTTAGACATTTATCGATACCTGGACCTGATTTAGAGGTAAGACGATGCATTTTTAATAGTTAGTTACATGAGTAAATTTTATTCGGTTTGAATGCCAATTATGTTTGTGATACTTACGCGACAGTTTTTTGATTGAGTACCAAAGACCTTGACATCGTTATTAACATTTTTTACGTTTTCTTGGTGTAGCTTTTATGACTTAGGTAAATATTTAGAAATTTATTTAAGTTTGGCGAATTATTGGGCGGGTGTATTATTTAGTGGACGGCGGAGAACTTTATTTTCGTTTTTATATTGAAAGTTGGTTTGACCGGTTAATTGTTATGTAAATATCGTATTTTCTGTACATTCCATATTGAATATTTTTTGTGTAATTGACGATATGAATAAGTTTTTGATTAAGCGCGTCTCTTACATCAAATAATTTTGATATCTTTTAGTAATTAGTCGCTTTTCCATAATTGCCAATTAACGCCTCAATAAACAGTGCTAAATTTATTTGACATCTAAAAACTCTATCAGAAATAATGGCCGTGAAATTTGGCATAGGAATTAACATTTATTTAGATCGATGTATCATTGTTGCCGTAAAGTTGTCGCATGGTCATGGCAATTTCTTGTTTTTATTATTAGTGAGCAAATTAAAGAAAGTCATATTCGTCAGTAGCTGGAACTTTGCGTAATTTGATCGATTAGCGAAATTTCATTGAAATGTTTGGTGGTGAATTGTTTGAACTCACCTCAGGGTCAAGTATATTAAAGACGTATAAAATTGTATTGTTCATTCATGGGCTATTGTTTTTTTTTCAACGTCGCAGCAGTAAACATGCCTTTAAAGATTGAAAGACCGCAAGCCTTTCTAATTCGTTTACTACCCTCGCTGAGAACACAATCATCGCTCAATTTTATACGCCAACTCTTAAACATTTCACTTTGAACAGTGAATTAAACGCTCTTTTAAAGAATTAAAGAAGGTTGCGGAAGCTCGGAATTACAATCACTCAGTGAAAAACTTAGTTTAATACGTCAATCAAATTATTTTACTTTGTGCTAAATCTCGATAAATCAAACAACACATAAACCGTTAAAAACTGAATTTTATTTTAGGAAATCTGGTGTTTTTCATCAACAGCAGGCTGCGCTCCGTTAAATATAATACAAAAGAGAGACAAGGACTGCGTTCTTGTGGATGCAACTGGTAGTTAAACACTGCCACAGTCCCAGATAGATATTGATTCCAAGCGTTCTCAACTTGTTGCATTTGGTTGAAGTACGAAATTACTCTATATTCTCACTACCCTCTCACAACAGCTATCAATTTATAGTACTGTAACAGACCACGCGGTTGCTTGGGCGCTATTCGAACGAGGCGCACTAAAAATTAAACAAGAACAAACAGAATGGTCCCTGCTTGGGTGACATCAGTAACGTTTCAGCTACCACTTGGACTATTTACAGAAAATTTATTGTATCGGCTCAGAGGTTCCGGTGTAACGGTCGATTGCGCAGCTAAAGTCTCAGGAGCAACAGGGGTGGGGTTTCCGGAACATGAGCCGATCAGTAATGACCGTAAATTAATAAATGGATTAATAATAATAGGGAGAATAAAATAAAGCTCGAAAGAAAGAATCGCCATCGCGAAATAGAAGAAAACAAGGATTCTACATGTATGCCACCCGCCCAGTTAAACTACTTACCTCGTTACATCTCGCTCCGCATGGAATTTATCTCATGTTAAGTTAATAAATGCCACAATTGAAATATGAAACCATAATTATTGAAATAAACTGATTCAACTAACAATAAAATTATTTAAACATAAGAACGATATCGAAAATATCAAAATTTAGCATATGCCTAGAACATAAAATTTCAGAATTCTCCGGAGAGTAAAAAAAAAGCTAATAAATCTAGTTATAAATTAATTAATTAATTAATGGACCAAAATTATATCTAATTGACAAGAAATGGACCGAAATTAAACTAATATGAGACAGATAATTTTGGCAATAATTAATTAATTAAATAATTTATAATTCCTAAGATAAATATTATAAATTGTGGTAGGATTAATTTGGTTTAACATGAACAACTTTATATAAAAAAAACTTATAATAATAATATAACGAAGCGTTGGGCGCCATGATGTTAAGAACGATGGATAAAACGATGCAGCATACTGGATTTCATTTAAGTTTTACGAATGACGTATACGAGATTTAGGTTCGGTATCAATTTAATTTAATTTTTCTTTTTTTTTTTTTATATTGGGTTTTTGTAATTAGCACTTAACAATGTACGATTTAATTAAATGTTCATCATATGACTTCTAATTACAGTTCATCAATACTGAACAACACGATATACATATGTGTTGAAGGTCACGTTTAATGGTAAACTACCCCCGTTGTATAACGTCCATCACTTATAACACTATGTGAGGTTGATCACTTAAACAATATTTTTTTTTTTGTTTTTTTTTTTTGTACCAACTTAAGAGTTCACTGTTTGATATATATTCAAGTTTATGGATCTGCTAGTTCCGCAGATTTTATATGCACGTGCACGAAAACTCATACGTAAAATTAGGTGGTCGGATAATTAAAGATGTTGCGAATTATATGACCAAACTTCTCATTTTATTGTACGTTGCACTTACACAATTTATTAATACCTGCATACGAATACTTTAACACGGATCACCCGGTTTTTATTTTACTTTTAGATTTAGATATAAAATTTCGTATTGGTAGTCAACAATTTTTATTATTATTCCAACTGGAAACTTTTTTTATTATTATTTTATTAATTTTAGACTAATTATTAATTATTGATAATATTTTTTTAAATTATTGTTTACTTGATGAAATTAAAATACCGACTGCCCCGATTCATCCCAAAAATTTTCATCCATCGTTCCTTCTCCACCTTTCTCGAACGATCATCCTATTTCATAGTCATACATACCAGTTCTTCGGATACAATTATACATTATAACAACCAAAAAAATCCATACAAACTTATTTAAATCTAACAGTAGAAAATTGTACATTGTGTAATTGTAAGTGTATATCTTTGGTTCTTTACAAGGTATTGCCAGTCAATATGTTAAACAATCAAAATATCGACCGCTACCTCAGGGGTACGCACCTTATCTCACTCGAGACCCAAAATTGTTGCAGCGCGAAGATGAAGATAAGTATAGCAAAGGTTAATTCTGAAAGGTACAGGAAATATAATGTGGAACGAAACACAGAATTCGTTACAGTACGTAGTCCCCGGCAATTACTTCAGTTTGATTATATTGCATAAATTACTACCGACATTCACCACATTGCAGATGAATACAACGTGGTGAGGGACTGTTTGACTCGTTCTGGAGATTTCAGCACGCATCCCGATTTCAAATGTAAACCTGCAACAGATGGGCTTGCCCCAGAAGCAGTAAATTTGGTATGAAACTTGTAATTCTCTCCTACCTAGTCTCTATGGCTTATCTTATCATGAGATTCTTGCGATACCAAAACTTATTACTTCGAAATATTGGCTAGAAGTGAATACTGGGACCAGTAACTGATTAGAATCTGGTATCCCATGTTCATGCTTGGTATCCCAAGCTGATTGGTTCACCGCTATAATTGAATGTTTCTCATCATATATTTACGATATTGACTGATTTACCTACTAGACAGATCAAGAAATATAATTGAGTCAACATTGTTTATCGAGATGCTTGTTTATTCGAAAGCGAATAGTCTTGTCTAACGTATACATCCCAGAATTTCCAACCATTTTAACGAATATTTGAACCCCGTTAAGAGAAAGACCTGAACTGCACTTCAGCAGGGTTTGTGCCAAACAAAATTGTCAAGGTTCCCGATGAATTCTTCATCAATGATGAAAATTTTAACCCAAACAAAGATACTTCGAATTTCGTCAAGCGGTTCAGAAGAAGCTAAGTCAGAAGAGCTAAGAGAACACCTTATCTGTATCTAGTAATTCTTTGTTGTGGATGTAGAGGATGAAACATTTAGAATAATTAGAGTGTAAGCCCAGTTAAAAATCGCAGTATTTGAATACTGTCAAATTCAATTTAAAACGTGTGTGATGTAGCGACTATAATCTAAAATAAACTTAAAACTCGCAATTCGTGTGAAACTTGTTAAGACAGAAATCGATCCTTAATCCATCTCTATGGCTTCTCATATTGTGAGATCCTTGCCGCTTCAACACTTATTGCTTCTCTAACCTTCTTATTGCTTCTAAACCTTGTATCCCGTATCAAGAGTCCAAAGTTGGCGGCTCTACGAAATCTGAATTTACTAAACAACTGTATACAATCCGAACGCTAACGGTCTTGTCGAATGGTTCTTTGGTTATATGTAGCAGTATAATCAAATAAATGATTCGTTTTTTGTATAATCTTTTTTTCGTGAAACCGCGGTGAATAAAGCAGTAAATTCTATAATAATATCAATTAAAAATTATATTCGAGTTATTGGTAAAAATTAATTTATGATATTAAAATATGTATTCAACATTTCTTTAAACCCCTAAATGTCCAGTACTTTTATGAAAAATACTGCCATCTTCAATTCAGAAAAGAAACTGTAGACATAAATTTGATGACGTATCAACAAGTACTGGTTGGTACTCTAGATGCATTGGTTTAAGCAGGCATTAGTATGTAGTTTTATAACCATTTAGCCTAGAACATAACTTTTGCGTGATTTGCGTAATAATTGTGGAAATTGTTGTTGTTGTATTTCAGTGTTTAGTGATTACTTGAAAAACGATTTGAAGAATATTTCTGGTATTAATGTAATATTCGACTCCACAAGTTTTTTCGAGCTCGAAATAAAGTGAATTAAACTCTAATTCAACATTCTTTCTCAAATTCGCTTTCCGATGGAAACATGATAATAGTTTCAATACTCTTCAAAAATCAAACTGTAATTTTAGAAGGCTGTCGAAATGAGAAAATTAGTATTTCCTATATTGTCCTGTTCAGTCTCCAAAAATGCGAACTTCTAAAATTTTGTCACGTTCAGATATTTCGTGGCTGATTATAATTCAATTCAGCTTGTAGAGTCAGATTGGGATTATAAAAAATATTAGAAGAATTTTTACCATGTAATTGGGCCTTTGTATGAATTTTTTTGAATTTGTCCAACATTGAATGAAAATTGCCACGGCCAAGTATCCAACAAATTTAATTTATAAGATTTATGCATTTTGGACAATTTTACTGAATTTATCTATGCCGAATAGTAATTTCTTAATCGATTTTATTTAACCGGGTTGAGCGCAATTTTATAATTTGGTTGTTATGCTGAATGAGAATGGTCTATACTCGTCCGTATCCAAATGTAATGATCAAAATGAAGAGTAAAATTTAAATTATAACAAAAAACATGCAAGATGTGGTATCAATTTCGGGGGCTAAAGAATAAAGAAGCTTAGTAAAAAGAGATTATCTCAACTCAACTCGTGCGAAGTGACGGCCACTTTTTGGCTTCATACGAATTTACTCGTTGCTGCTTTTTAATGCTTAGTAAGCGATTTTAATTGGAAACTTAATTTTGACGACCTTAAAGCTTTAGATGTATATGGCGCTCCTAGTTAAAAAAGTAAACGTTTAAATATTTATTGGGGGCTAGTTTTTCTAAAGGACTCTTTAGACTCATTTTGGTCCCCCATGATCATTTATTGTGGGAAATGGGAAAATATAGAGCGATGTAATACAACGGATGAGATTATCAACTGAATGGTATGTTTTTGCTTGGGAACGAAGTGACTCGCATTTCTCCAAAATGGCCTGGTCCTAAAAATTCCTTCCTAAAAGCCTCATTATTCTAAAAACATGTTTTTTTAATTAAACTTAAAAGCAATCGAGGAACATGTATTACACACTCATTTGAGAAACTTGTCATCAAACTATTACAACCGTGCCAGTTGTGACTACGAGCTTAGAGGCTGCTTGAGAGTTTGCATATTTCATTTCAAACTTTAAACACGCCTGAAGTGTTTGAGCCGGCACTGGACTCACGTAATTAAATTGCAGAGCAGAAGTTAATTGGAAATATGTAGGTTGAAAGGGCTCTAATAAAATCCCAATTTATAAAAACCGAATTTAATTCGCGCGGATTTAATTCAATTTTTAACAATTATGATTGTGATTTTAATTCTTAACTGAAAATATAACTATTATCTAACCAGTTTCGAGTCTCGTGCGGTTCAATTATTGTTCGAGTAAATCGTTCGAACTAATACGTTTTCAGTTTTGCAATTTTTTAGTAATCCGGCCACCAACGTGGATATTAATATCGTGATTTGTACACACTATTGTATCCGAGTTCGGGGTTTCCGTCATTTAACCATCGCTCACTTTCAAAAATTATACAGTTGAGCATAAGAGTTCGTGACCCGCTGATGTACGTAAAAATACGCCAAAAATCAGGTACATCTTTGGACCAACAATGAATCCAATTATTCAGTCTCTTGTGTCATCCATCCGATTACCAATATAACTTAGATTTCCTCTGAGTAAGCGTTGCGGCAGCGATAAGACGAATTTGTAAATGTTGAAATTTATCGTAAACAAAAGTATTGTAGTTATAACAACCAACAAGATAATTATATAACAGTAATAACAATAAAAATAACAATTTAAATTTAATGGTGTTACCGTAATAAGTATTATTGAACACAAATGGCACTACAGAGGTGCGAGCGGCGGGCTATCTTAAAATGCGATGCAAATTTGTTTTTCCCATGTTATTACATCGAATATTTATCGAAACATTTAATCATTATCTTAATTTTTGAAACGTCACACATTAAATTGTCTCTTAAGCAACTATGTTCGATTTGTCTCAATTAGAAATGTATAAAATAGCTACGAAATGTTTGCCGTCTCATCATGCATGCATTGTCTATCCTTGAATTTTATCGTTTTAGTTTTATTCGTAACGATGAAAGCAAATTTTTGTGTTTTGACTGCTTTCACTCGACTAGCGAATCGGACGGCGTACGCAAGGTATTATATACGAAAATGTAAATTGGCTCAAACTTTGAATTATTCAGCGGGATGACCCATTCGATCGTTCAACACCCCAATTCCATATACCATATTATCATAAATTTAAAATCGATTTTGTCGTGCACATAAATTATGCAAATTTACGTTCAATTACACCACATTTCAAATGTGTTATATAAATAAATACCAAAAAAACTGTGTGTGCTGAACATCTAGAGCTGTTTTTTTTTCTCTGTAAGTGTTTTGACGGTCATTCGAAAATAAACATTGTTAATATTTTTTACATAATTTTAAAAGTCAATCATGCAAAAAATATTAATTAAACACAAAAATACTAATAATTATTTAATTATGAAATTTTTCATGACTGTCGTACGAATTTATTTTTAATGAGCTATAAAGACACAATACAGTTGAGTTTATTTAGTTACGATTTAGCGTCTCACATGCTTCGCCGTGCCGAATTGTGTCTTATTAGTTTTTTAATCGATTTAGCGCAAGCAACCAATATCGTTTTATTGTCTTAAAGATACAAAATATCTCCATACTAAAAAAACTGAACATATGTGTCACTTTGCAATGTGCTTACTTTTGTCGAGTTTATTAAACCGATTCATATCAATCTGCGGGGGCTGTTTGGGAAGGAAAATGGGAACACTAGGTTTATAAAATTAAAAATCGGGTCAATTGTAAGTTCACTGTTGAAGATATTTCGAGTACAATAAGCAACTATCCCAATTATCACAAAAAATGAAGATTTCAAAATATAACGCTCTTCAATCTTCGAGTCATATCGAAAGTAAGCAGATATAACTAAAACTTATGGCTTATTTCCTCTTCTTTTAACTCAACTACAGCCGCTGTATGATCGTTAGGTTCTTGGTCTTGGCCATTTTACGATACAGGACCGTACCTAGGGACAACATTCCTTGCTTTTACCTCCAATGCAGGTTTTTATGCACCATTCTAAAAGCGATGAGGGCAGTTTTGAAGGCTCTAAATTCCTCGGTATAAGCTGAACACTCGCTATTTCAATTAAGATAGTACAGTTTCTTCTGAGCTCTTTTCGGTTTTTTGAGATAAAAGTGTCTGAGGTTGAGGGAGGGAGGTTCATCTGTCAGGTTTTACTACTCGGCTTTGATTCTCTAGACGTTAGAATCTTTGTAGCTTCTTAAAATGAACCGGAACTCCTAACAAATGCGACTATTCAATGAATTGGATATGTTTCAGTGCAGTGCTCTCTTATGGATGCAAGGTAGGCATAGCCTATTTAACCCATTTAAGAGTTCCGCCTACGAAAACATGCTGCAGATGTGCATGGTATATTTATCACTTTTCTAGAAATTATTTCGAAAGTGACACTTGGGATGGATCCCGAAACTAGCTAATTTTTCCGGTAGATCTGTAGCGCAGACTCGGCTTCCTGTCGGGTTCAGAGGGCAGTGTTGTGTTTAAACTTGTTGTGTTTTAGAAGCACCACCTGTATCGTCAGAGTCGGATTGGGTACGTTTTAGTGCACGCATTTTCTCTGAGTGCTAGGGAGCAAAAGGGGCCATCCTTTTTTATTTTCGTTATTTGCACCACAATGGTTTGTGTACTGATGTACCATACGATGGTGTGACAAATGGTTTCATTGTTTATTTGTTTTTGATTTCCCATAATGAAAAATATTTTGGTTTGCAGAGTAACATAGGTCTATCAATACCTTGCTGCCTGTATTGATAAGACTATTTGGTCTCAGAGGTCGCCTAGGAATTAAAAACTCATCGTATACGGTTGTTTCCTATATATTACACCTTAGATTTGGGATTTTGTCTAGGTTTACTCCCTTCATATTCAGCAAAAACTGGACCATCTCGAGTAGAATGAAGTGATGATGTTTTTTAAATTTTCAGCTAGCACGAATTTGACAAAATTGGTGAGGGATACCGTGTGCCATTAACCATTTTCGATGAGTCGTAATTTTGAGAAATTAATTGAGAGAGTGCCCCAGTGGAGTAGTCTGGGTTGCCCCTCTATTTGTTTTTGCTTTATTTGCTAATTTTTTAAGTTGATATAGATCATGCCACTATATCACGCAAGGAGTGTTGTTATCTTTCGGAAAATCTGATAAGAGTAATTTACACTATTATTCAAAAGATGGCAGTAGTAAAGTGGAATAAATTTAAGTTGACTTAGTTACTCGATACAGACTTTTTAAAATGCTTCAAACAATTTTAGAGTACAGTTTGGTTCAGTGTAATAGTCTCCCCAGAATGAATTATTGCGGTCAACTTCAGTTTAATGCGATACTTTAACGTTTATGTGCTCAACTATGATACAGAATTTTAATTTTGTATTAATTTGAAATTTCGAATTGTCTTTCATGACACATAAGGAATCATGTTTTCGTGTAATAAATCATGTTATCCGAAAGATGTCAGATCACCCGTTTCATGTATAATAGTGCCAAGTTTTGGCGCGGTTGTCACTAGTATCAAGAATTTGACCATTCTTGCATTAGATGGAAGCACTAATCGACAGATGTTAAAACGACAAAATACGTACAATATTATTTACAGTTGTAAAATCCCTTCATAAGCCTTTTGATCGTTAATACTTCAACAATCAAAATTACCAACACGACTGCTTTATTAGCGTTAGAAGGATTTTCACATTCGTGCTGAATTTAACCAAAGTATTTCTAATAATTATTAGAAATTCTTTGCTTTAACTCTAGTAAACGCTTGGAAGCTTTACTAAGAATCTACGAATTCTAGCTAAGATTTGCCTTCGTTTCAACGAGCTGCAACATTATTTGAGGAATATACTCTCCAAAAAATTCTATCGGATCTGTCATGTGTTGTTATTACGGGCGTGGCCCATTTCCCAAAGTGGATCGATAAACCACGAAGCTGTATTGAATATAACCAAAGAATAAGGTGGATTTGCGAGCTTTGCTTAAAAAATTTAAGTTTTACTGAATCGGGGTATTCAAGTATCGGGAATCGATCTTATCCTTCGATGGGAAATATTCGGGTTCCAATTTTAAACTTCTTTCCGGGAATGGTTTCGATAAAACTTGGTAACGACGGAGTTCCGTTATATTGCGTCATGTTTTAAAAAATTAAATATTCCACGTGCTACACATTGGCGCATCGTGTTGCGTAAAATGTTTTACGTTAATTAGATGGATGGTGTTATGTTGCGCCAAGTTGCGCCATGTTGCGTTATGACAACATGTTGGATGTATGGTTGCTGTTCCGTTTTTCGCATCATTTTGAAAATATTGATTGTTATGAATGAACAATATTAATTTGTAGCATTCGGTATCTAATTAATATTTTTCAGTAAATTATCGAATTATACCATTTTTCAACCGATTGGGATGAAACTAGGGTTGTATTAAAAATTGGGATTCCATCGTAAGAATTCCGAGAGCCTAAATTGAACTGATTTCTTATTAAACTTGCTTTCCGGGTCGAGTCGAAGAAGTGAATTTAAAAAATATGCATGGCTTTTTGAAAAATAAAAAAGAGTAAATTGGCCCTTGATGAAGCAAGATTTAAGGAGATCAATTCCGAATTCGATAGTTATTTTAACACTCAATTTTTTAAATACATCAAAAGTATTCAATATTTAGATCAAAAAGCGAATTCAAAGCTTACCTGAAAACAATGAGTTATTATTCGTTTATTTATTAAGAAGTCTATTCTGTGAGTTACATGTATGAATTCAGATTAAAACCTAATTCAGTTTAAAGTAAGAATTAAATTAAAAAATAATAAACAAAACAAAATTAAACAAACAATAGAAATCAAATTTTGATTTAACATTTAAAAATTTAGGATATTTTTGAAGTTGTCCTTTGATACATTAAAATTAAATAGGTCACCATTGATGTTGAATGATTTAGAAAACCTATTAATGGGGTTGTTTTCTCCGTAGTTTGTAGAATGGTGTTCTAGTGCTAAAAACTCATGATTTCAAAATGTCATTTATGGCACATTCCAAAATGTAAGCTAAATCAATAAGAGAACTCGTCGTAAAGTTTGGTCATAATCCCAGTTATTTTACTTAACAAAAAAATTAGAAACTTCTTTTGAATGCTTTCAATTCTTTTTATGTGTACAGCATATTATGGATTCCAGACTGTTAAAGCGTATTCCAGTTGAGATCGACAAAATCGTTTAAGTTATAATCTCATTGACTCTTTGCAATACTTCGCTGTTGACTTTGTATGAAGTAATTAATGGATTCATTTTATGATGAAAAGTCATGATTTTGCATTTCATAACATTTAGGTATAGCGAGATCACACCTCTCACTTGCACCTAGGAGACTCCAAAAAGGCCAATATGTTCAATCAGTCTTTTCAACCAGTCTACAAACCTCGAAGACATCCACGACTTCAAACACCAGATGAACTTAAATTGCAATAACATTACTACACTTTGTATGCCAATCATCAACCATGACGATTTAATGAATGCAATTAGTGAAATTGGGGATGGTTGCGGGTGAAAATAAGCGATATTTCATGCTGCATAGCAATAGCTACTACAACAATAATACTGAAGTTATTCGAAATTCTTGTGTGCAAATGTTTCAAAAATATCTATCTAATTTCCAACATGTGTTTATGCCTAGTAAATCCACAACGACAAATTTAGTTGAGTATACAAGTAGTGAAGGCCATTGAACAACATCAAAAAGTGGGCTCAGTTTATACGGGCTTTATTAAAGCATTTGACTCCATCAGTCATAGCAAAGCGTTGGCCAGTCTGAGCGAGCACTTTAGGCTTTTCTGCGAATTTTTCAATTGGTTTTTCTTCATACCTGGTGGATAGATTACAATATATTAAAATTGGAAAACAAACACTGGTGTTCCACAATTCTCCCATGTGGGTCCATCTGTATACTTCAATTTGCGGATGAGTAAATAAGACAAAAGATTTGGGCGTGATGTTTGTTGGTGATATGTCCTTTAGCAAACACATTGATCTGAAGACGAATTCTATGTTTGCTTTTATCAGGAGAGGTACCAAAGGCTTAATCGATTAGCGCACCTTGTTCAACTTACACTTCACCTATATCAGATCTCAGCTGAAATATGCAGTTCCAGTATGGTGCCCTTACTATCAATCTCACATTGATATAATTGAAAGTATTCAGAAACAAGTGTTATTGTTTATAATGAAAAGAACTGATTGGGACTACGAACATGATTTTCCTTACCACGCAAATGCAGCCCGTCTTCCTGCATACACTACGAGAGGTAAACATTATAAGATCTTGATTTTGTACTCCTGGGACAATTTCTTGGAAATCTAAATATTTATGCTCCTACCGCGAATCTTCGGCAACCCGATTTATGTGAATATCCAAATTATCGAGGTAGGGACATCAAGTATCAAGAAGCAACTTCAATGCTTCCTGGTTTCGGGAAATTTGCTTAGGAGACTTCCGTTTTGGCCGTCATGTTTCAAAATACAGGGTGTCCGCCGGGAAGGTATACTACTTTGTTTTGCCGCCATTTAGACGAATATTAGTATTGACAGTTCATACTTGACAGTCGTGAAGTAGACACGTGGCAAATTTATTATGGAAAAATATTCGATAAACCATCGTGTCAATAGGATATTACAGCTCGCCCATGACAACCCCGATTTTCATGAAAAAATCATAATGAGTGACGAGGCACATTTTCATTTAAATGGATATGTGAATAAACAGAATAGTCGGTTCTGGGCAATGGAAAACCCTCACATTATTCATCAGTCATCCTTTACATCCATTAAGAGTGACAGTCTGGTGTGCAATTTGGTCAGGAGGAATCATTGGACCTTACTTCTTTGAAAATGAAAACGGCGTAACGGTAACTGTGAATGGGGAGCGATATCGTGATATGATTGAAAACTTTTTAACGCCACAACTGCATACTTTGGGCTTGATTAACATGTGGTATCAACAAGACGGTGCCACATCGCATACAGCCAGGATTACAATGGAATTACTGCGAGAACTCTTTCCACAACAAGTTATTTCAAAAAATGGTGATGTTGATTGGCCTCCACGGTCGCCTGATTTGACTGCTCCGGACTTTTTTTTGTGGGGATATCTAAAAAGCAAGGCTTATGCAAACAAACCAGAAACGCTTGAGCAACTCAAACAAAATATTCGTGATGAAATTAATGAAATACCGCGTGAAATGTGTGAGAATGTAATGAAAAATGTGGTCAAAAGGGCTCGCATTTGTGAGGCTAACAGAGGCGGACATTTATCTGATATTGTATTCCATACATAATTGCCGACATTAAATAAAACATTTATCAATATAAGATCCATTCTCTTTCATTTAATCAAAAATCATAAACAAACGAAGTAGTATACCTTCCCGGCGGACACCCTGTACAATGAAGTAACTTCTCAATAAATTAGAACAATTATGACAATTTGGATGGGCCTAGGCCATCTCTTAACCAAACCTGCTGAAACTCTGGAGAAATAGAGTTCCAAAATGAGTTCCGGATATGGTTCTGGAAAATGAGTTATTTGAAACGGTTGGGTTGAAACTGGGCTGGTATTACCATAATACTCAATTTGATTGGAATAATGCCCCGGGACCTGTAGAATGGGCATCGTGAATATAACTAAGCAGCTGCTTAGCCGAAAGTGGCCACATTTATTAACTGCCTACTGAGCAACTGTCATTTATTTCGATCTTAACTTTTACAGAGTATGACAGTTTTTGGCTTTAGAAAATATCATACCAATTATAAAAAGTTTATAAGAATGGCACACAATCTACTTAAACCTACTTTGATGTAACGGGGGTCGGTGCTGCTGGGACTGTATACAACATGTGTTATAATCCGGTCTATGAATTTTAAATTATTATTTTAAACTTTTAAATGTCTCTCTAGGATTGGAACATTTTGAATCACGTTGTGTTCGAAATATTGTCAAGAAACTTTAGTGTGAATTCATGGCCATAATCCTTGCTGGAGATGCCTCGATAAAATGAATAGATTTCGATACGTAACACTTACGCAATTGAATAACGAATATAGAAGTTTCAGGTGATAAAATATAATAACCATTTACAAAATATACCTTGATCTTGTATTTCTAAATTAATCTGGTCTCACTACTGCCGCAGCATAAGGTGAATGTTATTAAAAATATTTTAAAGAATTTGCAAAGTAATTGCTATAAAATATAAGATACAATTTAATGTTTCCTATTTGATAATCGAAAGTGTGCCAGATCGTATGCAATTGGATTAATTATCTTTTTGAAAAATGCTCTTAATTAATACAAAATTTTACATTAATATACAAGACATAACAACATTATTTCGAAAAATCTCTTGAATAATCGTCTAAAGAAAACATATTTCCAAATAAACACATATCAATTTTATAAGTGTTTTGCGTATTCGAAATACCACCAAAACGCTTGCTACCAGCATATACTCGTAGATAATAATTATAATTAGATTCAAACATTCTCCACTCACTTTCGATTTCAACAGATTACAAAAAAGAAACAAAAAATTTGTGTTCGATTTGATCAAATATTATAATTGTTATATAATTAAAGTGTTTTGGGGTTTCTTTAAGTCAAACAACCCAAAAATACCTCGCCGTCGTTGTTGTATATATTTATTACAAGCACAATACAAAATACAGCTAATGAACCGATTTAACCTACTTCATGGTAACTTGCGCTTGAAAACCAATCAACACATTTTTTTTTTACCGAACTTGTGTTTGACCCACAATGAAAGTGAAATTTACCAAAATGTAAAACATAATTTATGATTTGTCTTCCATAATGTATACTCGTAAGTATAAAACAAAGAGTTTGTTTTGTTATTAAATAATTTCAGCCCATTGTGTGTTTTCATATAGTACCTGATTTTATTTGATGCGTAATGCAGCAAATTGATGTGAAGACATCTTATGATCGTTTGCTTACTTCTACAATGCTAATATGGATAGGTACAAGTCGTGATATTTATCTATTGACCATCAATCAAATTCGTATTGTCTGTAGCCCGGTTACTTAGGAATAATAAGCGTTATGCAAAAACGACTTTAGGTATTGAGAAATATTTTTTTTTTTACATATTTTATATTTCTCCATTCTTAATATTCAATATTATTTACAGAATTTACAAAGATTTACATATTTAACTAGATTTACGCTCATTACATCGTAAACATTTACTAATTAACCATATCATCGTAAACATTTTATTGTATAACACTTAATCGTGTAAATACTTAATGGTATAAACATTTAATCGTCAACCTCGTCATTGCATGTACTCGTATTCCTGCACTTAATCGTATTTGCTCCACATAGTCGTAAACTCTTAATCGTAAAATCAGATAATGCTATGAATATTTTATCGTATGGACGGATCAGGATTTAATGGTCGTTGTGAAAACATCAAAATAATCTGTTCGGACAAGTACAGTAAAAGAAAAATTCATATAAGAAAATATTGATTTTGTTTCGTTAAATTGATGATCGAAATTCGCCAAAGATGTGATATTTTAAGACCATAAGTAACATACCTTAGACTCTTAGAATGGTTGTTACCATTTTTTCTATCTAACCTTGATTTCTAACTCTTATACTAAAATAACTAACTCCCCAAAGCCGCTTAGCATTGGTCTACATTGCAAAATGATGGCCAGAAATTATTAAGTTTTTACTGTTTTTCTGAAAAGCGTATCTCCCTGAAGCCGCTTCATTAGACTCGTTTTCGCAAGATTGTCAGAAGAATGATTGTTGACAAAATTCAACAAATGCTTACAATTCGATTCGATGTTTTATTTTTCTACGTTTATTTTTTGAAGTTCACATCTTTAAGTTGGAAACACTGTTTTGTTTGACAACAGATATGCCAACTGAAATTTGTTTTGTCATTAGTTTGATTTGTCATTTCATAATGAATAGACTCACGCCAGAGCAACGCTTGCAAATTGTTGAAATTTTTTATCAAACAATGGTTCTGTTCGCCAAACTCATCGTGCATTACGTCCATTTTACAGTCATAATCGTCCATCAGAGCAGGTAATTCGGTTAACTATGGATCGCACCACGTACACTCTAAATGATAATACGCATCCAGTAAGACGTCCAACAGTGCGTACCGAACAAGCAATAGACGCTGTGCAGCGTAGCATTGAGAAAGACCCAAATCAATCAATTCGACGTCGTTCTTAGCAACTGGAGATGTGCCCATCCACTTTATGGAAGATTTTATCAAAGGTTTTTGGTTTACATGCTTACAAAATCCAAGTTGTACAGGAATTAAAACCATCCGACCATCGCACACACCGCCAATGTGCTGAAGCACAAACTGATATTGATATTAATTTTCCAAACATAATTTTGTTCAGCGATGAAGCTCAGTTTTGGTTGAATGGGTACGTTAATAAACATAATTTTCGGATTTGGAATGAAGGTAGTTCACAAGCCTTTGCCGAAACACCAATACATCCAAAGAATATCACTGTTTGGTCCATATGTCTTCAAAAACGTTGATGATAGAGACACATGATTTCTAACTTTTTTGTACGCCAATTGGTTGGCATAAATCCTGCTGATATGTGGTTCCAACAGGACGGTGCCACATGCCACACAGTGCGGAATACGATTAATTTACTCAAAGAAACCTTTGATGAAAGACTAATTCACGTAGTCAGGACCAATTGGTCACCGAGATCGTGTGATCTAACTCCATTAGATTATTTTCTTTTGGGATATGTTAAGTCACTTGTCTACGCCGATAAACCAGAGACAATTAAACACTTGGAACACAACATTCGGCGAGTTATTAGCGAGATACGGCCGCAATTGCTGCGAATAGTGATCGAAAATTGAAAGCCGCGGCCAATCATATTCAAGCATTAATGGCATAAAATTATCTATCCAATAAAGCTAGTTTCACTGATATTCAAAATGTTTTTCTGTGTTCTATTTTAATTTAAAATTGTGAACCTCTAAAAGCCACCCTTTAATATCAATTTACAATAATATTTCGGGGCTACTTGATTTAAGGTTCGAAGGTTTTTTGTGAAGACGATTTATTCAAATAAGTGGTGAGAGTGGTTTTCTTAACGGACTGGCATATATATACACAATCAGGTCCGCAGCCGTGTCATATTATTTTCTATTCTGACCTACTCATTGAACCATCTTGAGCTCTCAACGAAGTGTACGATATCCTTGACGTCTATCCATAGTGAGGTTCGTTAAACCATTTAGAACGGGAATTCCCACGAATTTCAGTCTGCTGAGCGCTAGACGGGGATAATTGCAAATCAAATGGAGAACAGGTTCTTCCTCCTCTTCATCTTCGCAACTACGGCAGTAATCGTGTGAGGAGATTCCCATTCTGCTTGCATGCTTACCTATGACACAGTGTTCTATGATAGGGCCCACCACCATACTGACATGCCGCCGCCGCAGCTATACCAGCTGTCTGGACTGCTCTAATTTTGGCCAGATCTGCCTTGTTATTACGCATGCGGTGCTATTGGATCATCTGTCGTTCATTGTTCTTCTACCTTCCTCTTGAGTAGTAATTTGCACGTAGCGAGCGATATATCAACATTCGTCTTGCTTGGTGAAATGAGGCAGATTGTAACAGTATGGCTTGGTCTTTAAACAGCGCACGCGGTGGCACACTTTTATAAGGGGACGACTATCAGTCAGGATGAGGGGAGGTTCCGCAAAACCGCACGCGCCATTAGCCATGTTACAAAAAAAAAATAATTGTGTGCCTAAATCGTTCAAATACATATAAATAATATGGAAGGTCCTTCACTACACCACAAACGTAATCATTTTCACCCCATTACAATTGGAGTTCACTACTCCATATTGAGTGTAAACATTTTATCCCAATGCGAACAAAAATGCATGTAGATCGCAGCGCAAAAAAATATCAACAATAGAACTAGAACGGTTCGTACCTGCGACAACGTGTACAACAACGAAACCAAAATAAATATTCATTCACATAAATATGTATAGTAAACTAGAAACAGAAATATAAATAAATAGAAAAATATTGATAACCAAAGTACTACGTAATACTTAATTGATAAATAATACTACTATACTACTATAGGTAAATAAACAATCTAGGTATGTATAGGTTGATATTAATTAACAACACAAAAAGAAAAAAAAACGGGAAGAGTCAAAAGAAATGACAGAGACAAATATATCAACAATATTAGATGTAAAAAGTTGTATATAATAATTAATACTAGGGCTTTTAACTTTTATACGTCACCAAAAAAAAACCGCAACTGATGGTGTCCTCCAAATGTAGCGTATTTTCCCTTGAGATGCATCCAATCATCAATTTATTATTAATTTCAAATTCCTCCGGAGTGATGTTTCCGTTATTAGTTTTCCCTTCGAGACTCGGTTGAAACGGCAATGGTTGAACCTCGTTTTTGATTTCACCGACGATCGAAATGATGAGCTTGGCAAGCCTTTGGTAGTATTTACTCGCGCTTGTTTTCACTCGATGACATTTCCTCACACATAAATGATTATTTATCACAGAGCAGGCAGGAACTTTGTATAATATGTTAACTAAATACACCACAGGATAGCTTTCCAAAGAACGCCTTTCGTTTGCAACTAAACTTCAATTTGATTTGAACATAGTCGACAGGTTTTTTTTTTTTATATTTAATTTATACACAGGTTTATGAACTTAATTTTATTTTAATTTATCTAAATATTTTAGTTTTATTTGTATGTTTATTGTTTTAACTTTTCTTTACAATCGGATTATTACATTCACATATAACTTGCAACTTTTGGTTTGTATGTCTACTTTTGGAACTTTATTGTTACATTTTAATCAAAATTATATAAATACAGCTTATTCATTAATTCTTTAATAACTTTCATATATGAAATATTAATTTTGGTTCCCCTTTTTATTTTTTTTTTAATTTTGGCTTCACTAGTTATAGTTAAAATAACTATGATTTTGGTAATTTTTTTATTTTTCTAAATTTTGACACCGACTGATCCCCCTGCATCATTTCGCGTCCCCTTTTATACTCCATTTTCTTATCGTTTATTTTGGTTGATCCAGTTTCCTTTTTCCTATGTTTATTAAAATGCAGGGTAGTATAGCAAAACATCGAAATCTGTTACAAGATTATGCCCTGTTGAGCGAGTTCATCCGCCGTTTCATTCTCCGTAATATTGAAATGCCCTGGCACCCACATCAGGTGGATGTTGAACTGGTATGTCATCTCGTTAAAAGATGAGAGACGATTCAGGAAATATGAGCGTCTGATTTGAGCGTTTTAACTGAAGCGTGACTGTCTGCAAAAATGCGAATGTCTCTTGCCGATATTAAATTATACATCAACCAGTCAGCAGCTTACCTTATCACGATAAGTTCAGCTCGGAAAAAACTACAGTAACCCGGGAGACGAAAAGAGAGGTTTATTTTTAATTCTTGACAGAAAACCCCACCTCAACCTTCCCATCCAACTTTGAACCATCATTGAAGAAATTAAAACCTTCAGTATTCAGAAATGCTTCTTTCTCAGTGACGGGATAGTATACTATATATAGTAGGTAGTAATTGTTTCCAGCTTAATTTGTACTTCGCCGTATCAGTGAAGGTCAATCCAATTCCATTTAAGTTAGGAGGGTCGATCTGAGGAAGTTTATATTTCCTGGCAAAAAAGCCAATTCAACTTTATGTGAATTCACATTTAAACTGCAACTGTGAATCCAGTTGAGGAGAATAGCAAGCTCACTTTCCATGTGTTCTTTTAAGATGCAGGAGATGGAGAACCCGCACCCGTAATGGTAAGCCTTTACGATCTTGCTTTTAAGCATTTGATCTATCCACCTCCTGAGTGGATCTTCCACGTACAGAGAAGAGCTTGCATGCGTGATCGCCTCTGACTTAATGTCGTTAAAGGCCTTCTCTATATCCAGAAATGTTAACATGGAGTATTCCTTATGGTTTCCACAGATCTCCCCTTTGCGAGATGCATATTGGGATCTCGATAACCTATTTTCAATCGAACTTCTAATGTGAGCTTCTATCTGTCTCTAAAAAATTTAATAGGGAAGGCGCTAAACCTATAGGTCTAAGGTCTTTGGGATGCAATGAGAGTTGTTTCCCGCCTTAGGTATAAATATTACATTTACTTCAGTCGATTTACTAGGACTGTGACAGAGTTCAAGCTGCCCTTGAAGATAACTTCCAGCCAGGGTAAGGTTAAGTCAGTCGTTTGTTAGACATCCGCCTGTATAATGCCATCAGATCCTGCCGACTTTTAAGGCTTAAAACTATTTATAGCCTATATGATTTTTCCCTTGCTTATAACTTGGCTTACAATGCCCACGACGCTATTGGCCCTAGGCCTTTGTGGCGCAGATTCGGAGGTACCTGTAAAGTGAGTTTCCAGTAGTAGCACCAAGGAAGCTGCACTAGTTACGGTTCAAGAAACATCCGGTTGTTGGAGAAAACTCGTAGTGGTGGGACTTACAGATAGTACATTACGCAGCCTAGATGTCTCAAATTCGTATTTGTATGCTTTGAGAACTTCCTTGTAGCAGCCTCAATCTTTAGCAGCTTTACTTTCTTTGGCTCTTCTAAAGAGCCTCCAGCATTTTTTACGGGTGTTTTGAAGTCTTTTCGACTACCACGGCGGTCGAGGTTTACCTAGAGGTCTACTAGGAGGACACGTAACTAATATGACCTTATTAAAGGCGTCCACTAAGGCATCAAGATCTTGTGCCGAATCACGGAAGTTTGGAATCGGTACCGGTAGTGGATTACTTAGGATAGTTCCAACATTTTTCCAATCGGTTTTCCTCCGGTTTCTATAGCTAGGTTTGAGATAATCAGAAAATAAATGATCCTCTGACATATTCCAATTAAATAAACTATCCGTAATGGTATCTGAGACAAGTGCAATTTCTAGTACTTCTTGTCTATTTCTAGTTATAAACGTTGGTTTACAGCCAATTTTGCACATACTTATAGGTTAGTACTCAGAATAAAATCGAGGAGTAACTCGACTCGTTCATTCGTACCAGCGCTTTTCCAAACTGTGTTAAGTGAATTTGCATCACTTCGCAGGATGACTCCGATTTTTTTGTTTTTGAGCCTGCTTTAATAAGCTTCCTAAAATGTCAGGTGTAGAAATATATTCAGTTTATTTTTAGCAAGGATGCAGGAACGAATTTTACCTAACTTCTTCGCGTATAGCAGTTTATATTTAGGTGTCCTAAGTCCAAGTACTCGGTCACTATTGATCCAATGTTCTTGGACTAGGACAATGTCCATATCTCTTCTGTGCCTTGGAGTGATGGAGATTAATCTGCAGGAACCTCAACATTAGGTTTGCTGCTCTACTTCAACTGCTACCACAGTTACATCAGGGTCCTCATCTCATTGATTTCTTCAGGTATCCTCACCCATATACTTGATGCCAGATTGTCAGCCGAACCCTCGAACTGGTATCGGCACCCTCAAGATGTCATCCTCATCTTTATTATAAATCTTGAGTGCGGCTGATAATTGGTGACATATAATCAGCCTTTGGTTTTTTCAATTTGGCCACTCTCCAGTCGGCAGTTCAGGACTGCTAATTTATAGCATTTCCACAATTTCTTTCGGGTCGCTGAGTTCCGCTGGGATACAAGCTCCCGCTCTAAGTTTGTAGGGGGTATCCTCTCTATCGACCACTTCTAGTGTACCACCATGTCAGATGCCATCTAGGCCCTCTACAGCCTTCTTGTGCAGGTTGGTCGGTACAAGTTGCCAACTTGACACGATTACAGTGCCACTCTCCATCCCGGCAAGCCGGAGCTGATCCAAGGTTTTCCCTCATAATTTTCCCTCCCGTTTTGTCGCACGAGTGGCGGATAAATAAAAATCAATCTGTGCAGAGATCCGCAGTACACAGATGAGGCACTTTGATCCGGAGAGTGCCAGGTATCGGGATACACCGTTAGAGACTAAGCTTTTTTATACTGGACTCAAAGCCGTATCAGTGAGCTAGTTGCCTGGTAGCCACCGCCAAGAGCTAACACGAACACTTGTGGAAGCTGTAAGATACGAAGCTGACACAAGTGCCAACTTGTTTTCCAAAGACAGCTTTACGCCAAGACCACTAAATAAGTATGTAACTCTCCCCAAATAAGTATTCGGTTCGAAAACAGACTTAGTCCCAAAACCAGTTTGTTCTTGTAATCAATTCCAAAATTTTCGATATATCGAGTTAAAAAGGACTAGACGTTAAAGGGGAAACTTGAGCCGAAAAGCAACATAATAAGGGAGAAAAGCTGATAATTACAATGACTGGGAAATGCAAAGTTTCAAAGAAACGAACATATAACATATAAACAGGCAGTCGTAACTTTTTTTCTGGTTCGACCTGGAAGCAGCACAAGCGACATAAGAAATGTTCATCCGTCTGCCACTTACCTTCTCTGTTATTACCTCTGGCCATTTTTCACCCGGTCTAGAACCCCCAAGTCATTATCCCCGGTCACTACTCCATTGCCATTCCTCTCCCGGTTCATTAACTTAAGGTTAAGAGTTCAGGTTCCACGAAAGTGGCCGACGTGCTTTCTCTTGCTCCTTTTCGGTTTCCTCATTGTCAATGATCC
The DNA here is from genome assembly GCA_963691935.1 of Nephrotoma guestfalica. Lineage (NCBI taxonomy): Eukaryota > Metazoa > Arthropoda > Insecta > Diptera > Tipulidae > Nephrotoma > Nephrotoma guestfalica. The sequence goes on from OY829915.1 coordinate 206,852,041, forward strand.
TCTAAAACAACAATTTCATGTTCTCTGTCGAACCGATTTAAGAGCCACTCTCCTAGAGAAGTTTCAAATAAATACTATAGGAATCAATAATCCTTAAGGCATCCTGGCTGTTATAGTATGGGTTACATTCGGGTTCAGTCTCTTAGACAGCTGCCTTAAGGATTGTAACAATTTTTACCTGAAAGACAGAGGTGTATTGTCCAAGGAAATATGACAAAATCACTTCAGGATCCTATGCATGAAGTCCGGCTTCAGCAAGACCATCACTAATTGACCTATCGGTGAATATGATAAAGTCCTTATCGGATCGGAAATGTATAAGCTGCTATATCACTCATAGCTTTCATTAATAAGCATATTAAATGTTTTCCTAAAATTATTTTCTTTCCTTGGGAGCATCGAGTCAGAAGTCACGCAAGCCACTGGAAGTTTAGTTACCTCCAGATTCGACGATGTCCAAAAGCACCAAATCTTCCAAAGGTTGACTGCCTAAATGACGCAGCGATAATGTTTTGGAAAGATCCTATTTCTCGGAGAACGAAATTTTCCAAAATTTTTCGTCCCGTGGAAAACACCATTTCACTTTTCTTACGATTTACCGACATGCCTTTTTTACGACCTTAATGTCAAAGATCTGACGATGCCATCGACATATCTCTAACATTAAAGTGTTGTTTAACTGGACTAACAATATGTTGACTTGTCACCACAATTGAGGAGGCAGAATTCCTCACTGTGAACATGCCTTCCGAGCAGTCACCGTAGTTGTAGCGCTATAAAGGTTATTTTCTAAGCATTTCGTCATATCACCTTAAAATAGTGGGTTCTATATCATGTATTAAAACTGCTGAAATCAGAGGAGCATTGAATGATGCATTGTGAAATGCCCCTCAGTGGTCAGAAACGCTGTCCAGAAATTTTTCATTTCGCTTTGCGGCTTCATGAACCGCCATGTCAACAGATTTACCCGGCATGGGATTTCGGTAGGCATTTTGCTTAGGACCAATTGGAAAGGAGATTAGAGGGTTGTTTTTAAAGTACCTCTCCTTATAGAATTTCTAAACATTTAAACTTTTAGCAAGATCATACCTTGCCTTTCCAGCCTTCGTGATAACATACATCACATACTCTAAAGCCATACAGTCTCTGAATGAATATAAAAGGTAAACTAAAATAAATTTCAGTTCCTCCTGCAGAAGGGCCGTAGAAATATCATCTAGGTCTAGTGTTTAGAACTTAGAGAAAGAAAAGGCGCTTCATCGTAATATTTCTCCGGTTTCCACCTTAACAGCCAGTTGTCAGTCTCTGGGACCTGGTGTCTGGATAGGTTTTCTTCTACTATGTTAGGGATTTACTATCAAGTCGGGAAAGGTCATAGAATTAGATACATTCCGGACTCAGAACGAAAGAGTAGGTATTTTAAACAGAGTAACGGAACAGAGGACAAACTTTCATCAAAAAATTCGTGAGGCCCAAAATTTTAAAGAGTTATGCAATACACTTACACAACAATTTTAACTTAATATGTATTTCATTATGTCACAATCTCGACTATGTATAAAAAACTATACAAATAACAGTAAATATAGTTGTGTAAATTGTTTGTACAAATACATACTCTGCTTAATCCAGTTCTGTCGTAGCCGCATTGCATGTTTAGCATGTTTTTGTAAATACTGAGCCCTCAAATAAACGTGCACCAAAAGCGCATTGAATATTTATCCGTTTTCTAGCAATTACTTCAAAAAGTGACGGACGATGTCTCCCTTATGGTTTCTGCCTAGCCTTGCTATATAATCGTTTCGGAATGGATCCCAGAACTACGCCGATAGACCTGTGGTTCAAAACCAGAACTCTTCTTCTAATCTTTGCCGGATTCCCTGGAAAGAGCGTGCCCATATTTGATCTTGGTCTTTTTCGAGCAACGCCTGTATCGTCAGAGGGGGATTCGGCATGTTTTAATGAACGCCTTTTCATTTTCTTAGCGCCAGCCTGTTTTATTTGCGTTTTATCTGTAAATCCGGGAGAAAAACATGAATTGATAGTTGGCCTCCTCTAGATAGGACGTGTCACCTATAAAATGTTTCTTCGAAATTAATTATGTAAATTAAAATTATAATTTCAATCTAAACAAATAATTTTACGGTTTTCTTTTAAGATTAATTTCTTGAATAGTTTTTCTATTAAATACACTTGTATCTGTAACTATCCTCTAATTTATATTATTTTTCACGTTCTGGTTTTGAGATAGTGGAGGCTTTCAAGAAAAAGTTTAGAAAGTATCTTTGCGATCCCATTTCTATTCGCACATAGACTCCCCCCCTCCCATTTGTGCTAAAGTATGAGCTATTTATGAGCTTTCATAATTCGCAAACGTGAAAAATTTTGATCTGGTTCAGTTTGGCAAGAATTAAAATAGTTGTAGTGGGGGCTGAGTTAACATTGGCTCAGCCACCCACCGCACTACAGCGAGTATTTTGAATAAATTTTATTATTAATTCTATGGGCTATTTATGGGCTTTCAATTTAAGTTGAAGAAGTTTATTCTTCGATTTTAGAGCTTACACCAGTTTCCTTAACGAACGAGACTTGTACGAATAACGATAAATTCGTTTAAAATTGCAATAATTAAATATTTCAATGTCGGATAAAAACAAAAAATGTATGAACTCATGAAATACGTGTGGTTCAAATTTTAAGCTGCTGTCTCTTAGCGACAATTTTTCGAGGTAACAGAGTTACCGATTTATGAATTTATTATATCACGAAAATTCAAACTTCATACTTGCAGGAGCAATTCTATACATACATTATATGCATTTTGCCATTTTAAAAGAATCTATGGAAGGGGTTGTTTAAACTTTTAAATCTATGTTATCTTAAATTGAAAGCTCATAAATAACTCCTAATTTTTAATAATTTGACTTTATATAGATGGAAAATCTGGAAGAATCACGGCAATCAGTTTCGATCCGATAAAAGTGATTTAGTACTAGCGAATTATTTTCTAGCCTACGAAATCGATTCTTTCATAATCTCCATCTATATTTCATCAACACAACAAACTTCGTGTGAAAGAATTTTTTATTTTTCTATTTTTACTTTTTAAAATATTGTATATTACAATATTTTTTATAATATTTCTAATTCTACAATTAAAATTTATTCAAAATACTCTGTTGTTGAGACGGCGAGTGACAGAGATAGATAAGACGACAACAACTTCATCACCAACATCACAACCATTGCTTGGGTTAGTACAGATATGGATGACCGCTTTGGAACACACACTAATCTGAAATCAATTACAGATTGGAATACTAGGAGAAATAATAACAAACCTGCAAATGAAAATTAACGAAGCTTCAAGGATAGCACAATTAGAGAAAGAAATGAAACGTTATAACAAATCGAAATTTTCGGTCTCTGTAAACACTGTGGTGAGATAAACTACCTGATCTCCAGTTAATAGCACAATAATCGTAGCCATTCAGTGTAGGTCCCAACAGAAGACGTAAATGAAACAATCAAAGATGAGTTCTATGAACAACTACAATCCACAATAGCAAAATCACACCGAAATGGTGTGATAATACAAGGAAATTTCAATTCAAAAATTGAACTGATAACACCGATCCTAACAACCATCATGGGTGATCAAGCATTCGACTTCGTGCGTAATAATACTGGAGAACGACTCATCTACTTCTGCGTCACAAACCCGCTATTCACAGAATGCAATAAACTTCCATATCAACAAGAAATTTCTTATGGCACTCCAAAGCCCCACCAAAGCCTGTCGCTGTAAAACGGTAAACACATCAAGACAAATCGGAAGAAATTTAACACCGACAGATTAAAACATGCCAACACAAGAAACACATTCTGCGAACCAGTCAAGCTCAACCTCCAAACCAATGAAGAAACCATCAGTGTTTAGCAGCAATGGAAATAATTCGGAGGAACCTATTTCGAAACAACATACGGCACGAAAAATCAAGAAAATGGAGTGGTTGTAGAAAATACACTGAAAACGTCCTCAAGAGAGCGGAAGATGCTGTAGAAAATTGGAAAACGCACTACATCAGTGTGGAACAACTGGAAAATTCACCAATACGGGATACATCCTGTCGAGACATATCAACAACTGCTAAAGCACTGACATCATTAATACCAGAAGTATGGAATTTCAAGAAAATGCAGCGAAAATGAAGGAAGGCTATAGCGTAACGATACTCAAGAAAGGTGATATGAGAGAATGGTAAAATTGGCGGGATATACCTGCCACAACACAAGTATAACGATATTAACAACAATTATCCTGGATAGAATTTCACCGACAATCAACTCGAAATTAAGAATGGAACAATGGCTCATTTCAATGGCGAACGTGCATTGGACACAGTATCGCAATATGGAAGACACTTTGTTCACAATGGACATGGGATAATCATTCTATAACAGTCAAGGAGTAACACAAGGATGCGTACTCTCACCATCTTTGTTCTTAGTAGTATTAGATACTGTCATGAGAAAGTTAGATAGCGCGTCCTCCAACGGCATTCAGTGGAGAAAAATGGAGAAACTCAATAATCTGGATTACGCAGATGACGTATGCCTGCTAACACACAAATACGCCAATATGCATTAAAAAGTACATAAGCTATCAGATCTATCTAAAGAGATTGGCCTCAAAATAAATATCGGGAAAACTAAGTTAGGTACGAGTATATGTAAAGCAAAAAGAAATATATGAGGTAAATTAATTTGTACATACACCTCGGTTATAAGCGAATCAATTAACATTCAACATATTTCACTAAATCTGGTACACATCCGTCCTATCCCTATAGCCTCAATCCGGGAGAATTTTAGTTTCGGCACCCGTGTGCCGAAACTAAAATTCTCCCGGATTGAGGCTATACAGATTTTGAATCGGCACGCAAACAGCTTATTTGAGTAAAAATTTCCAGATGATCAATATGTTGCAATTTGCCGAATTATGGCTCTGGGCTAAGTATTTCTAAGCATTTTCGAGAAATAAATCAGTTTTACTTCCCGTGTGCCGAAACAAAAGTTCTCTCGGATTGAGGCTATACAGATTTAGAATAGGCTTGCGAACAGCTTATTTGAGTAAAAATTTCAAGATGATCGGTATGTTGCAACTTGCCGAATTATGGCTCTGGGCTAAGTATTTCTAAGCATTTTCGAGAAATAAATCAGTTTTACTTCCCGTGTGCCGAAACAAAAGTTCTCTCGGATTGGCACACGAAAAAGCCATCGAATGGCATAACCAGGGAGTGGAACCCACAAGAACAGTTGGGCGACCTGCTGTAATGTGGAAATGAACGATGCTAGCAGAAGCGAAAAAAAATCCCTATGCTCCTAAATTGGAGATGAAAACACTCTCTTTTTAGTCAATGTTGACTCATCCCCACCCATTACAATTATTTAAATTCTTGCCAAACTGAACGAGCTCTAAATTTTTGTTTTGCGATTTCGAGATAATTTTGCACTGAACCATCGGATTAGCTCAACTGGAGTAAACATTTCTGAAGGTGGTAAACTTTTTGCTCCCTAATTTAAGGGAGAAACATATTTCAGATTCGAACACTCAGAGTACTTGGTTACCACGTTTGAATATGCCAAATTTCCACTTCATACTTTTATGTAAGCACTGCAGAAAAAAAGTGATCTTATAAGGTAAAGCGGCAGAGTAAATGTTGTTGCTCGTATCTCTAGTAATCGCTTCTTGCGATTAACTTTGACGAAAGAATTGTCTGTAAATTGTTAACACGATTAAATCATAAATTTGTAAACACAACAATTAATCAATACCACACTTTCAATTTTGTATTAACCCATATTTTATATACGAATTGAATAAAAAAACTCAGTCAATTGCAAAAATGAAACTCTACATGTCTTAAGCATCCTACTTTTATTTTCAAATTTCAATGATTATCTAGACCATAAAGTGTCATTATTGTATAACACAATTTCGGCAATATTCTACCGATTATTTAACAATATCGGACATAACAGTTTGATGGCTATGCACCGATACTCTTATACTTTCTTATGGAATACTTTTTATTCAATTTGTTATTGCTTGTTACTTGTCTACTAATCTTATTATTCGATCAATACGAAACAGCTAAAGCCGCACTAAATTACTCCTCCTCTTGAATTTTGGTTTTATTTATTTTTAATGAATTTCTAAATTTGACTTATATTTTGAATTTTTTTGCGCCAGCCCATTGAAGTATACAGGGTGGCTGACACGAAGTGTTACCAAAACAAAACAAATGAATGATTGAATTTTATTGAATTAAAGCAAAAAATGTTCACAAATATTTAAATTTTCGAATTGCATTAGCAGTTTTCGACTTGGCCACCCTTAGCCGCGATTATGGCCTTTAAACGCCGACAAAGCTATTGCATGCAGCACGAAAGTGGCTCTGCGGTATTTTGGTCCATTCCCGGCGAAGCGCTCACTTGAGATGATCAACACTTTGGTATTTTTTTGCCCCAATCTTGCTCTTAAAAATACCCCAAACCGAAAAATCTTGCGGATTTGCAGCGGCCGTGTTGGTTGCCATTGAGCAGTGGAAATGAACCGCGGAGCGTTGCTTCTCAGCCAATCTTAATTGACGTGCGCTTTATGACTCGGCGCCGAGTCCTGTTGAAATGTCCATTCTCTGCGGTCGAAATGTTTTTGTGCCCAAGGATTCAACGCTCCCTCCAACACATGATACCGATACCATTTGAGCATTTATCTTGATGCTACGGTCCAAAAAAACGAGCGGTGAACGGCTTTCGGCCGTTACGGCGGCCCAAACCATCGTCATCGCCGGTGCTTGGTTTCGAGTGGCAATCCGTCGGTTCAAATTTTCAGTAGAATGGCCGGGCAAGTAAATCTTTCAATATGTGCTGCATCCGTTCGTGCGAAATGTTCGCCTCACGAGCCATTTTTCTGCCGCTACGGCGCGCATTCCGAGCCAATTTGGCCTTCACCTTCCGAATGATATCCGGCGATGTTGCAGTGTGTTTCGGTCCACCACCATGGCGTTTTGCAATGCTGCCAATATCGTTATAACGATTTATGGTGCGATACATAAAATTTTTATTCACATGCAGATGTTTTAACTGGTTAACAATCTGCGGCTGTAGTTTTCCAGCCAAATATAGAGCAATCACACTGTTACGCTTGAATTCCATTGCGGATAACTTTTTTTCTGAATATTTCCCACTAAAATGCAATGGCAGTCTGAAGTTGGTAACACTTCGTGTCAGTCACTCGGTAAATGACATTTACTCACTTAACTTGATTTTATTGTAAATTTAATTAAAATTCTTATGCCTTAGGGGTAAAATTAATATAGACAGTACCGAGTGAGCTGCATAAACTAAACCTGTCTTTAGGTTTAGTTCTTAAATTTTTCGAGAAGTTTCTAAATCGAGCTAATGACAATTACTTTCGATTTAGGTGCAAAAATCAGAGATTATCCAAAAGACTGAATGCAATTGAATGTTTTGTTCCAGTGTCCGATAAAAACTCTTTATTATCATTGTTTACGATATTTATGCCCCCCGCATTAAGGAATTTCCGTTGATAAAAGATAACATTAAATTCTTATTATTCACGTACAAAGCGTACTTCGTTGTTCTATTGCGACTGTCTTACAGTATCGGTGAATACAATGACCTTTGTAAAAATTTTAAATCGCAAATCGTAATAATTAGCTCGCAGTATTATTTCGAAATAGCTGTTTGCGGATATATTTGGAAATTACGGTCTGTTGAATAAAAAGTAACCTTTGTTATGGTTATGTAAAATATGCGTAAGTAAGGAAGTGATTTTAAATTGATTTGGTAGCAATTAGTGTTACACCTTTTTGAAATGTAGGGCAGCATTTCTTATGCTTATCTTAATAGCTATACGGGTCATAATTTTTATGAATTTTATATCTTTTACTTCGTGTTGCGTACATAGTTGGGGTAAAATTTGGAACTGGGTATTTCTGATTGTCCGAACTACATGATTGTCCACTACTATTAGTCCATTTATTTAAACATAACATTGAAATGTTAAAAGCGAAAATCTAAATCCCAAAATTTTCAAAATAATACCATATTATTCTAATTGGTTAAGGTCCAGGTTGACTTCCAAGTAACATCGATTAGTGAATATCGAGGCCATTTTAGTTTTTAACATAATTTCCTTTTAGCGCGATACACTTTCTAAATTTTTGAATAACTTCTCAGTAATACGATTTCTCCAACCTCTTGACCTCGTCTTGCGAGTAGCCAAATCTCGTTTCAATATAGAAGATATGAAAGCAATTCGTATTCTAAATCCTATAATTTTGTCGTCGCAACGAATGTTTGTAATTTATATAAAATTTTATTGAATCTTTGCACGACCATGAATGATTACTATAGTATAAGGTTAGGTTCTCTCTGAGTGGTTGTCCACCCTAGGATGATTTAAACCATTGTCAGAAGTGAAGGTGGATATCTTATTTAAAAAGTGAAATAGGTTCACGGGGGATTATGTTAATAGAAAGCAAATTGCCCGAATCAAGGGGTAAAGCGATGGTCTGCCTGATTGGAAAAATATTTAACACGGCTCAGTTGCAATTAGAGCCAGAGCAATCGGGGTGGGTAGGTTAAGCTAGGTTATGTCCTAAAGAACCGGAATAGACAATGTTTGGTCCGAATAGCCACATAGTTTTTTAAATTTAAATATTTAGTGAGAAAAGGCGACAACTATGGCTTGAAATTTTATGAGAGACGAACATATACACCGGTGACAAACATTAAAAACACCGAGACATTTTTCTGGTCAACACTGGGACCTTGGAATAACAGACCATGCTCTCTACTGCTATCGACGGCGACTCAATTTCCTCATTAAAATCACCCAGAAATTTTAACGAAATATAAAATATCCTTACTATCCATTCTATCCAGAGGATCTTCAAGTTATTTAACAGAGAAGCTTCCAGGTATTAATGTCCGCTTGACATTAAGGCAGCTATGACAGTAATCATGTAGGAAGACACTTTGTTTATTTGCGTATCTAGATCTGCCTAGTTATTGGACATGAAGCGCTATTAACCCATCTGTCGTTCGTTAGTTCCCCAGATTCTACCTGAAGTATTAGGTTGCACGTAGCGAGCGGCATTTCAATATTTGCTTTGCCACGTGATGTAGGCAAGGTATACCTCGATGAGCGAGTTTTTTTGCCCTTAAATTCATCGTAATATTGAAATGCCCTGGCACCCATATTAAGTAGAAGTCGAACTAAGATGCAATTTTGGGGTACTTCTGACGTAAGGACAACTGATTTTAGCGCTTTTATCGAAGCTTGACTGACGGTAAAAATGTAATTAATTTTTTCAAATATTACATTATATCTCAAGCAGTCTACGGCAACTAGACATGGATAGAGAGGTATATAGTTCAATGTATCGCAGAACAATCCCCAATATTTTCAGCCGTCTTTGCACCATTTCTGAAGAAGTTAACATCTTTTGGGTTCAGAACAGCTTCTCGCATTCAATTCTCTCTGGTGGAAATAACTTGTCAAGCAATGGTTTTATCTCTCCGCTGTTTTACGTTCAAACTCTATCTTCTAAATCTTAAACACAAGATTTAATTTAAAGAGTAGTATGGTTGATAAGCTTTATTTATACGGACAAGCTTTATTTATATTCCGTTCGCGAGAGTAGAAGAAGAATCGTTCTGGATCGGTCGTTTGTTGAATGTTGCTATCCCACACGGTACCGTAATGTAAACATTGGCGAAAACACACAGTCTTGCTTTACTCTGCTATTCGGACTGTCACGTACAGTAAGGCTTTTCACCTCTAAGAAGCTTTTTCAGCTTTAGGCACTCTCCTTCGCACATATATTGACTGCCTCGATTCCTGTAATACCAAAGTGGCTTAGTTCGGCATAGTTCTTTTAATAAGCAATTGCAGCTCCATCTAACCTTAGAATAGAAAATCGGACCTGAAAATCGAATCATTATGAAACCTATTTTCTTGTGTCTTCATCTTATGCATTCATTGGGAATTTTCCAAAAGATATCTGGAGTGTGAATCTATGCCCGATTACTCCTGATCAAGAAATTCCTTTTAAAACTCGTTTTTTAATTATCAGACTTGATGGATAATTAGATAATTTTATTTGGCCAAGATACAGCTACAACTTGTTGGGTTTTATTTATATTTTTATTTTAAATATTTAGTTTGATGGCCTATAGCATAGCTAATGTTCGTAATGAGGGTATTTTGTATTCCAGTGAGTAACTAGTCCATCCCTAGCAGGCACGAAAGAGGGAAAGTTATTTCCCCACAGCCTTTGGTCACTGTAGTGATGGCTTCTTCACCAAAGGAGGCTTGAATCCTCCTGCTCTTTAATTTATTCATAGTCCATCTTACGATTTATTACTCCTAATTAATTCAAAATTGGTGTTGTCAAAAGCGCCTTTGTATATCATAAAAGGCACACCAACATTTCTTTATTCAAAAATTGGTTTATTAAAAAATTTGTTTATGGAGATACTGAGAGAATCGGCAAAGAATTGCTGAACTTGGTCTCTTGTCTCCCCTGTTATAGATTAACTTTTCTGCCTTGTTTGGAATTCCAAACTCCTCTTGTATAAGTGCCAAGTTCCAGTTCTTCGACGTAAAGAGGTGAAAAAGGTTAGCGATTGTGGCGACCTATGCAGGTTAATCTGAGCGTACTCCATCCTGCTGAGTCTGAGGCTTTATTTGTGTTCGATTAGCTTTGATGTCCCGTAGATCTATTATTGAAACCTGAAGGACATGATGTCGGAGATCCATTTCGTAGAGCCTTTAAGATAGAAATGATTAATTGTAAATACCCATTTTCTTTATCTATCCTCAGCAGTATATGTACTCTTCCGCGTTCCGTAGGTCCAGCATCAGCAGGCGACGTCTTGTTTTCTGATTCGTGTCGTTTTTGCACTGTGGCAGTTAAACGAGGAAAATTTAGCGGTCGCGGAATTTAGATCTCAATGACAATTTGTAAGTTTCAATGTGCATACATTTAACGCAGGAATATCTTCATTCGCACAGTTAACAATCCGCCTACCGTTTCCCAAAAACAAATTTGGACTCATACCGTGGGGATCTCCGCTATCCCATCCATCTTGACTTGCTAGTATTCGAGTCGGTTCTAAAGAGATCCCAGGAAAATTTTGGTCGGTAATTTCCAATCTGACACGGGGTTGTTGTTGGTTCCGCCAGGTTTTCCGGTTTTGCTTGATTCTGTTGTATTCCTCCGTCTGTCGGGTATTTCCAAGTTATGATATGATTTTTATCCCGTTTAGATGAGGTTAATCGTATGATCGGCCTCGTTTTTCCTTTATTTATTTGAACAATTCTGTTCTTGATTTGATATTGGCATTGCGCCAAGGTGGACATGTCTTCACGCATTAGCATGTTTTCATCTTGTCCTGGGACAAAATCGGTTATTGTATTAGATGAATCCGAGCTGTAACAGTTGTGATAACGCTCGAGAGTAGGACCTAGGGGGTCACTGACTTCTGGGGTTGTTGCGCTTGGAGAAAAAAGCAGGTCTGCCTTGCTGTGGTAAGGCTATTTGAAATAGGAGGATGCCAGGTATCTGGAGTTCCGTGCTAGCGACCGAAGTATTTTCTTGACCATTCATTCCTTGGCGCAGGTGTCGGTCTTTGGATTGAGGATTATTTTATCTAGGTTGCCTTCTCTACTAGACATACAACAATATATTTGCATTATTGTTTCCTGTTCCTGGAAGAGCTCGAGAAAACCCCAACACCTCCAAGTTTCTTGATATGTTTATACAATTTTCTGGTAGTTGCGAGCACATATTTCCCACATAACCGCTACCAGAAAAAGACATGGAAAAAAAATCGGACGATTCTTTTGTACCGCATATTCGAAGGCTATATGATGCTGTCACTGCAGTTTCGACGAAATTATCAATCTATTGAGGGCGAATTTTGGGAGACTAATGTATTTTTCGCCTAAATGGATCCACAACCGATCAAATGTTTACTTTGAGAACGCTCTTACGAGAAGGATGTGTAGGTATGTTCATCACTTCCATCAGGTATACAATAGCATTCAGAGAAGCACACTGTGGGATTTGAAGGAAAACAACTGTCTCGGATTGAAATTTTGAATAGTCGCGTTGAGATCATCGACATCTTTATTTTTCGGCATCAATATGGCTCGTTCACTCAGCCAATTATGGTTTTTTAAGTTTTGCACTATGTTCGGAAAAACACGTCGAATGAGCTCTGCCTTCTTCGTGTAGATGCGACCCAGAACGGCTGAAGCAAATACATTTGGATGTCCTGCAATTGTTGTTCCTTGTTTCAATCGCTGAAACGATTTCGATGATGCGTTCCATGTGTAGTAGCGTGGCATTTCAGCATACCGAGAAGAAGCTTGTCAATGTTGTCAACGGTGGCCGTGTCTCTCTATCCGCTGCGTTCTGTGGATTGAAATTCGATGCCCGTTTTCCATATACACTACCAAATGAACAGCTGCAGGGTGTCGTTTGTGAATCGCAAAGGAAAAGATGCACCAAATCGCCTTGTTGCTGTTCACATAGTGGCCCATCTGATACTGATTACTTTGTCGTTTGCATTTGCCACACTGAAAACAACCATATCGTTGTCTTTGTTCACATATTTGCATACATACTTGATTAACTTGACAAAGTTTATATTTAACAGTATTCCACATTGATGTGAGCCTCAAAAGCCATGGACAATATCGGCGAATATGGCACAATTCAACAATTGTCCACTTCAACATCTTGCTCTTTGACCTTCGCAACTGTAGATCGCCCATTGTCCGGAATTTCGACTGAGATGATGGAATCGATTTCACTCATGCGGATTGAGGCAGACCTTGCTATTTAACGGAGTACATCCAACAACGAACTTTGCTATGCTTTATAATGAAATCCATCAGAGGTGTTAATTTTTGGTTAAAAACTCTGGCAATGATGTCATGTCTATCAACTGGTGTTTGGCTGGATAGCAGTTCCTTCTTGATTTTGATCCATTGAGGCTTACTGAGGCATATTGTCTAACATACGACATCGCACCTTGCGAGTACGCACAGTACGCGGGCATGTGGCGAAGGCTTCCGATGTAAGTAGCCGGCAAAGTTGTCATTCTTCTCACGTTGTTTGCATCGCCGTCGCCATCACATTGCGGAGATGAATAAATTCTTCAGAACGGAGGTGCCTTTGGTTCAACCAAATATATAAATATATAGCAGTCGTTCAGGTTCAATTTTGACATATATGTCAACAACGAACTGATGGAAAAGACGGCGACACTTCAAAATGTGATTTTCTTAATTTTCACGGATCATAAGTCTGTATGAATAAAAATTCATAGCACTGATCTTTTTGTTGGTTTCGGCGCCTGCGCAATAGCAATCGACATACGGTTCGATGTAAGAAAATCAACGAATGAATTATTGCAATTGTTACATTTATCTGCTAATGGATTAACCATTTTGAGGTTGAAATGAAATCCATCCTCGCCGTTCAAAAGATTAATGGATATTGTAGCGCATCGTAAGTCCTCTGTGTTTCGGACACGCGTCCCAATTCATTGTTTTGACGACGAAGCACGACATCTCTAGATTGCAAATTTTCTCCGACAATAACAACAGCCACTTCGTCGATTGTCGGAGAATTGAATCTTCTTGCATGCTGATCCGCCGGCTGAATAGGTAAAAATGGGTAGAATTTCTTCCTGTTCTGTGTCGTGTTCGCTGGCGTTGTGTATGATGTGCACGAAATTGTTACGTTCTGAATCTATTCGCTTGTCGTTCATCTTCAGTCGCTCTCGAACGTAATTGGGACATGCCAATACGACTATTTTCATTATCCGTCGTGTGCTTTTCATCAGTGAAGTAGATCGCCGCGCATTTGACTGACTGCGACGACCTATGTTAGCTTTAGGCATTGTATTGTAATGGACACTGTAAAACGACACAGAATTCGCTGAGAACTTTACATAATTAAAATCCTCGTATATTAAAAGTCTGCAAAGTCAAATTACAGAATAACTGATCAAAATGATTGTTCGTAACGAACTGTAATTAAATGTAATTAAATTCGCTTTTTTACGAAAATCAAATTTAAATCCATTAGATTTCAGACATTCTCGCTGAAATGTTTGAGCACAACCGCACAACGCCATCTATTGAAAGTAGTCCAAAGTGACTATATAAATGAATGCTCATTGTCGAAATACAATTCTCATAGGCGGTGTTAAGTGCATTCTCTTACAAAATTACCATACAAAATTCCCATACAAAACGCAAATTTGGATTTTCCGAAATTAAATTTTTCTTTTTTTCCTTTGGGTTTTTCCGAATTTTTTTTCTTAAACCACCCCAGTCTTGAGATGAACCAAACATAAAATAATCACAAAATCGGTCGAGTATCCAGTCCATCCAGTACTCGTTCCCGAGTTTTTGCGAGACTAACGCACGGCAATTGATTTTTAGACACGGTGGTCGGCACTCGAAGTGTTACCAATTATAAATTTTTATTTTTTGATTTAAAAACTTCGGTATACCGTAAAATGTTTTTTAAATTTAACAAAAAATATGTTACTGTGCGATGCAGTCACCTTTAGCGCGGATAACAGCATCGAGTCTGTCCGAGAAGGCTTCACACGCTGCACGAATGTGGTCTGATGGTATTTGGTCCCATTCTCGGCGGAGAGCAATATTTAAGGCGTCGACCGTCTCATATTTTTTAGTTAATACTTTGGCTTCCAGAATGAACCATATGGAAAAATCCATTGGGTTTAAGTCCGGGGAATATGGTGGCTATTGTTGTGAAGAAATGAAGCTGGAGACTTTTTCTTGTAAAAAACGTTGGGTTTCACGAGCTTTGTGGGATGGTGCCGAGTCTTGTTGAAACGTCTAATGGTTTCTATTGAATGGTTTACGTGCTCAAGGTATAAGAAAACATCGTTTAAAATCGTTTCACGGTAGATTTGTTGATCTACCTTTCCTGTGGCAGTTACCGCGGTCCAAACCATCATTGACGCAGGCACTTGCTTTCATATACCAATTCGCTCGTCTAAATTGTCTTTTGATTTACACTCTAACCAAACTCGATCGTTTTGTTTGTTTACATATTGCTGAACCGTAAAAATTTTTTCATCATAAAGGACGAAACTCTCAAGCTCAGTACCAACGTGCAAGTGTTTAAACACCTTTGCTTTGCTCTTGCTAAGGGAACTGTCTTTTGTGCAGGTGTTAAATCTTGCACTTTTTTTATTTTGTTGGGCTTCAATCGTAGTTATTTTTTGGCGCTCCATGTTACGAGCAAACACATTAAGATATTTCGCCAATTGAATTGCGCTTTGTCGTGGATTGCGTTGAATTCTGGCCTTCACCTTTCGAACCATTTTCGTGATGTTTTTTGATGGTACCAGTATCATTGTAACGTGTAATGGTTCGATACACAAACATTTTGTTCACATGTAAATTTCGTAGCTCATTAACAATGGCTGGTTGCGATTTTCAAAACATAACAGACTGACGTAAACAACATAACATACTTGTCAAAAAATGAGCGCGCTGCCATTAGCCGTTCGGTTGCTACAGCAGCGTGAAGATGGTAACACTTCGAGCGCCGACCCCCATAGATAAGAATTAGTCCTCCTCAGCTCAGAACAGTGTTTAAATCGGTTGATCATTGGTGTGATCTCAGGTCCTGCCTAATTCATTCATAAATATCACAATAAGATTAGGCGTCCCAAAGTTCGAAGTAATTTTTCGCATCAAAACATATACACAACCGATTTCATTGTAGTAATTTTATTGTTCATCTACTTTTATGATGTCATTTGCCTGATATTCGAATTTGATTCACAGCTGTGAAATTTACTCATTTTTACGAAGATGATCAATATTGTATTATCTAGAAATGCTAATCATCGCACGTACGATCGTTAACTTTAAAAAACATACTTAATCGATCATTCTAGGGTAGTCAAATGAATTACGTTATCACAACGGACGATCTTTTCGTGATAAATCCATCGGTCGATCTATTTTAAGCCTCCTCATCAAGTTTTCAGACGTTTTCAAATGAAAACGATCGTTTTTTTTGCTGAGCGCATTATCAGATCAAGTGTTTTTAATAAAAACCACAACAAAAAAATGATCGCGCGATTAAAATTATAATCTAAACAAAAACGTATTTTGTTGTAAATTATTTTTCGTTTTTAATTAATTACATATATTATTTTGGGGTATTGGTGAATTGTGGAGGTGGAAAGGTGTATAGACACAAAATAGAAAATAAACCGTGATCGACAACGCTTTTATTACGAATTTTCGTTTTATAAAATATATCGTTTCGTTCGTAGTTTCTCGCGCGATCAACTGCTGTTTTCCAATTTTATATTTTAGTTTTGATTTGATTGAATTTTTACTATTTAGTTAGTTGCAAAGTGTTTCTTAAAATGACCACATCATTTGCATTACTAATATAATATAAATAAATATTTTGTTGTTGTTTTTTTTCTTAAATCTCTCTTTAAACAATAATTGTTTGTTTATTATTTGTCGGGTGTTTTGATTTAGTATTAGAGTGGACATGCTATATAGCACAAACGTCTAAGAAGATTTATTAGCGCATATACAAAACGTTTTTTTTTGATTCTGTGATCGTGTGTGTGTGTATTGATTAGTATATTTAGTTGTACATTTTTAAGTAATTAGCTAAAATGCCTTCAATTGCATCAATTTTAACAAAAGGGCTGAAGCCCCGATTTAAATCGTCTTCTTCGAAAGGAATACAAATTTGTGTAAGTTTTTGTTTAACAACCAACTTGTTGACGCTCGAACTTTATTTATCATTCAATAATCGTTTCATGACCATAATTTTGTGTTAAATGTAAGTTAAGTGATTAAATAAGTAATTTGTTGATCGACTGATCATATTCAAATATATAAAAATTTCTTGAGTAATCAAATTATAGTTATTGTGATGTTCGTTAGTTTTGATGTGCAGTTTGTGCTGGACATGGGTTTAGAGGTTTAGTGGTTTCGTTCTTGTGTATACGATGATATTTGCTTAGCTAAAAACCAAAAGTAAATATTAGAGGAACCTTCAGAAAAGGTTCTCTACACTATTAGCGAATTTACAGTAAATTGAAGTTCTATGTTATCACTCTGGATTTGTAAATATTGAACTTTTTTATTTTCGTGTTACTTAAATCCGGGTTAAGTACAAAGATTAAGGCGGCTTTTAAGCACCTAATGATGTGTCGGTTTGATTAGATTTAAACAAATAACGTAATTTAGGTTGGAAAAAAACCGAACGGGTTTTTTGGCAAGAATGACCGTCATTAGTATTTGCCAAAAGAAGTCAGTACTTTAGTACGTTACTACCCTTTTCTGTTTTGCATTTTGTGATCATCTGCGAATCGATAATCTTACGGACCTCATTGAATTACTATCATGCCTGTTTGCATATATTACTATCAAAGGACTACGTGGCCAATGAAAAAAATACACGAATATTGAAGTGAATTGTGATCATTTACGAATTGTGCTAGAAAATCGGTGTTGTGAAGATATATTCAGTGGGATTATTTACCCCAGACCTCTCAATCGTCCCATATTAAAGGGCACACACGTGATTTGTTTGTTGAAACACTTTTGGCCAGAGATATCCCCGATTACATACCGCAATGGCCTCGTATGAACCGCGACATTTAGGCAACAGCTTCTGGCTCATAATCATAGAATATGCCTGTTGTTTCGTTTAGTTGATTCGGGAAGTCCAACACCATGTGCAGCACGAGTTCTTCAATTTATTTTCGATAAATCAAGTTGTCTTCATGTCTCTTCCTCATTTGATCATCTCGAATTCATCATTTACGTTCTCGCCCGTTAATTTATAAGTCATGAGCTATTGAAAATAAATAAGTCCCTAAAGTAGCAGAAGCTAGCAAAAGTTTGTGCGCCACTCGTTTTTTGTTAAAACGTCGTGCTTTTCGATTTTAAACCTAGTAGATCCGAAATCATAAAACTGGCATTTGACATACAAAAGCGTAAGGCTCGTATAATCAAATTAAATGTAGTTTTCATAACGCATAAAGTTTTATAATTCGAATCTAACATAATATTTGATAGGCTATAAAATGCCTCATTACAAGTTTTGGGTTCCACTTAAACAGTGGATTTTTATATTTCACAGCTAGCAGATCCTAAATCGATAAACGCGTTTGAAATTCATTTCTTGTTCTAAAGCGTATTTTTGGCGTATTTCTGGAGCCTTTGATTAGTCTATTGAGAGCCTTTAAATATTCGCATTATACTAAAGCAAGGTTTGATTTCAAATTTGATGTGAAATTTTAGTTTTTATCCTGTTTTCAAATTGCGTTCTGCTGGCGTTAAATAGGAAAGCTCAGTGTTTTGTCAAGAACGAGTGGAGCCGAAAAGTGGGACCCAGGTTTATTTAACAAAATGACACCAATCCACAATTAACTACTTAATACTTAACACCGATGTATAATTCTGACTCCTGGGTCGGTAGAACCAGCTTAGAAAAATCACCTTTAATTGGTTGAACGGTGTCAGATTCTGTTCGTTGCTTCATAAACTACATTTTTAGAAGATTTCTTAACCGATCATAATGTGATTTGGTATATGGTGGATGGAAATGGGATTCTAAAATGATTTTTTGCAGAAGTTCTGGAATATGGTCACCAGCGACAGAACTCGGACCATTTCTTAACGCTCATAATGTGATTTGGTATATGGTGGATGGAAATGAGATTCTAAAACGATTTTTTGGAGACGTTCTGCAATCTCATAGAGTGGAACTCGGCCGTTTCTTAACCGATTATGATGGGATTGGGTGTGCTTTGGAAATGGCATTCAAAAGTAAGTTTTTGAGGAAGCTCGGGAATGGCCACTTAGGACGGAACTTTCCATTTCTTAACCAATTATGATGGGATTGTATATTTTGGATGGAAATGGCCCTCTAGGATAGAACTCGGTTATTCGTAACCGATCATAATGTGATTTGATATGTTGGATGCAAATGGGATTCTAAAATGATTTTTGGAAGAAGTTCTGAAATATGACCTCCTAGGGTGCAACTAGGCTATTTCTTAACCGATCATGATTTGATTTATAGGGGATTTGATATGTAGGTTGGGAATGGGGATTAAAATGATTTTTGGAAAATATGGCCAATTCAGAGCCCGGCCATTTCTTAATCGAAATGGAATTATAAAATGATCTGTAGGAAAAGTTCTGCAATATACTCATCTGGAGCAGAACTCGGATCAATTCTTAACCGATCATGATGGGTTTTGGTATGTTGTATGAAAATGGGATTGTATAATGATTTTTGAAAATAGTTCTGGAATATGGCTATCCGGAAAGAAACTCGGCTAAGTTTTAACCGATTATGGTGGGATTGGGTGTGTTGGATGTAAGTGAGATAATAAAATAATTTTTAGAGAAGAACTGGCCAATTCCTAACCGATGTTGGGTTGGGATGTGAATTTAATTCTAAAATTATTTTAGAAGAATTTCTGGAATATGTTAACTTTGGGCAGAATTCGGAGGTATGTTTTATAATATGAACACCTGGGAGGGAACTCGCTATTTCTTAACCGATCATGGTGGGATTTGGTACGTTTGATGGAAATGGGTTTATTAAATGATTTTAGAAGAAGTTCTAGAATACGCCGATCAGGGACGGAACTTGGTTATTTTTTAACCAACCATGATGAATTTAGGCTTGTCGGATGAAAATGGGATACTAAGATGATTTCTGTAAGATGTTGTTGGAATATGGCTTACGTGGTTGGAACACGGTCATTTCTTAACCGATCATGATAGGATTATGTGTGTTCTGGAATATGGCCACTTTAGTCGGACCGATTATGATGGGGTTGTGTATGTTGGATGGAAATAGGATTCTAAAATTATTTTTCGAAATCGGGTACCGAACAATTACCTTCTCGCCCACTGGATCAATAGCCCGAATAGGCGTCCCTTCACCGTTACGATTTACTAAGATTTACTAAGAAAACGATTTCCGATTGGGAGCTGTTCTTGTCGACACAGGTTCTCATATATTCACTCTTCTTTTTTCGGAGGTATTTGGGTGCATCTTTCCTGGCGTGGAGAAACATTGCTTGAGTGCCTATGAGCCAACTATTCGACGAACAGCACTAATTCCGAACCAAACATTCCGTGTTCTTGGTGGTCTCTTCTAATTATACATTCAGCTGTAATCATTTTTTTTAAAGGCATAATTTCCCTTGCGTATGCATTGAAAAATAACAGTCTCGACTTCGCGTATTTCTATGACTTGCGTAATAACATTAAGTGAACATTGACTCTTAAAACGTTCTAATATCACATTTTTAACAAATCTTTATAACGAACCCATTATTTTTGGTAAATTTCAGTAATTTGATCCATTCACTGCTGCTAGCTCATCGATAAATTGAGTTTCGTGTCTGAGACGCAGATAGATGGAAATCGAGAAATGATTTGTAGCTGTAAAATTCCACCCAAGTTCCTATATTTCTTCAGTTTATTGTTGTTGCGGTAGTCTACTGCGCGTCGCAGATTTGGCAGAATTTTGAATTAATGAGACTGCTCGCCTATTACCCAAAACGAACATTCTCGAATTTTAACCGAAATGTTTTTTAATAATACAGGATGGTTCGGTAATTACATACGTAGTATAAACCTACCTAACTGAAGGAAGGACATGAGTCCCTTTTGTAGCTGCAATGGTATTTCTAGCATTTTCCACATAATATCAAGTCGTCCATTTAAAAATCGCGCTTTACAAATTCAGAAGCAATGTTACAGCGAATTTATCAGCAGTGTAATTGGACGATTGAGCTATATATTTTTAGTATGAGCTATATATTTAGCTAAATATTTTCAGTATTCTTACTATCACTTGAAGGAATGTTACTTGAGGATCATACAATCTAAGTATTGTCGATCCTTAGGAGCAGATAATATATTTCATGTTACGAACTTATTCTCTCCGACGGCGTTAACACTTCGGTATTTTGAATCATGGTTATATAGACTGCTTTTTGTTGGACTAGGATCTGTTTCTGTAAATTAAACCTTTATTGTACTCTTCTGTTTTTATTCGGCTGCCCTTACCTTAAGCTTTACCATAAATTAGTAGTTTCAAAATCTCCCTAACGCAAGAGTTTGTAGTGGCTACTTGTTTGATGATAATTTTGAAAACTTAATGTTACCTCTCAATACATATCTGTTATTGATGCAATCGAATGTTTTTATTTTAATTTCCACACATTTCGGTTGTCTTTGAGTGTGAGAGTTTCTCCAGTTGTCGATTGCATCGCACATAATTCGAATTTTCTCCTTCATTAGATTAGTTCGCAATGTTGTTCTAACCACATGATTAATAACATAGCTTCTTCCCAATATCGAAATCACGATGAAGGTTTTAACAATTTATTTCCGAAAACAGCTGACCCTAAATCCGAGCCCACATTGGCCCACCGGGTTTGCTGGTCTACTATTGAAGCCATCTTCGCTTGCATTGTTCTAATTTTCAAAATTTAACGACGTCTTGCGGCGTCTGGAAATGGCGAACATTTGTTTATAAATCGTTTAATGATGAAGCGGTAGTATTTGGAACTAACATGACATAAAGCTTGTTCTTTTAAAGTGTGGTAATCGATGTTTAGATTTTATTTAAATTTTAATTTTGGCTTAGTTGTTTCCATTTTGTTCATATTTCACCTCTTCTGTTATTGGACTACTCTTAATTTAGGATAAAAGACTCAACAAAATAATATACAGAAAATATGTCGATATAAGAGAATGCTTTGCTCGCATTTTGAAAAATGATCTTGGGGGTTAATTTTCGCAAATTCAGATTATGGGACTCAGGTTCTAATCGCCTTGATTAATCTGCACCGTAGCTTATTATAGAATAACAGGCCTAGAAACTAATTTTATGACTTCAGGAAAAGGCTTCAATTTTCCCGATATTCAAAAATGATTTGGAAATGGTTTTGTTATGACACAATGAGGTCCTCGTGTCCTTTTATCAAGTGTTTATAAAATTTTCCAAAATGCAATTTGCCTTTAGGTTCCACATTATTACACATACATATATCGCTATTAAAATTTATAAAATTTACAAATGTACTCCAGAACCTGAAAATTACCGAAATATACCGCAAATAGTTTGAAAATTAGATTCCACACTAGAATGTGGACATACTAATTGCTTATAATGAAATTACTATTTGTGTTTCGTAAAGTAATCTAATGATACTGTTTGCAGAGTAGTCCAAAAATTATTTTTGTGGGACCTATATTTAATAGTATTTAGATCGTGGAACATAAATTTATTTTTAATAATAATATTTCAATAAATCTTGTTACAGGAACTTAAGGATCTCAACTACATATACTTGACGTATTGTGTAAGGATGTAGCTTTTTAGTGTGTAAATTTGCACCAAATTGTATCCCTCGTTCCATATCTCTATGCATGTAGTAGGGTTTTACCGGTAAGATTGGCAAAAACTTCACATGTTTATATAACAGTGTCAAGTGTTTGCTAATACTATGCAAAACGTTTATAAGTGTTGATGCGTATGAAAATGTAACCTGTATTAAGCGGAATTTAATGTAATTTTTAACATTAAATATTTAACACAATAATAACGGAAGAACCGCATCAAGGCAAATCATCAAAAGAAAATTACAACGAATTATTGAAATCCAATGAGACAGGGTGCTAGAAGGGGAAAAATAGAAACATAATTAGAAGCTTCAAAGGTAGGAATATCCTCCCAATTTAATATTAGGAATAAATAAATTGAGAATTCTTAGGTACAAAAGAGATCCTAGTTAGCAAAATAATCCTCCCCATCTAGGGGAAGAAACTGCTTAAAGAATTTTGTATAATGACAAACATATTGAGAACTCTTAGGCCAACTGAAACATTCTTAGAGAACTAAAGATAACTTTAGGTACATAAAGTATTAGGTTGAGGACCATGTCAGTTAGAAAATATAACTTCCATGTAGCTCTGGAGAAGTACCTAAATAAAAAGGAATACCAAGTTAAATTAAATGATATCGTTACTAGCTTATTTGACATCTAAGCAAGGTATATAAGGCAGTATTCCCGAACAGTGATGTATATATATATATATATATATATATATATATTTGTGATACACAGCTGATCTACCTGTGTAGGAGGTTTAGATCCACAAGGATATCTCAGTTCGCCTAAGAATACCCAATATATTTCGCCATAATGCGAAATTTTAGATGTGGTTTCCACTCCTGTATAGAGAGCTCTTGATTCTTTGTTTTTAACTGACATGATCCCCAACTAGCACTCCATGTGGATGTGATTAGATCTCTAAGGATATTTCAGTTGGCCTAAGGATTCTAAAAAGGCCAAATTAGCACATTAAGTTTGTTAATTAATAGCGCAATGTAAATTTTTTACAACATTTTTACATTAAAAAGTGTATTCTTCGGACATTTTCCGTCTTAGCTAGGCAAAATTAGTAACACTATTGCATCTAATGAAAATAGCAGAAGTTTATTCACATTTGCGAATTTCTAGAAACTAATTTATTTCTCAAGCAATCTTCAGTATTTTTTAATTTTGCCTATACTGAATACGATTTGAATTTTCGGTCTTGCAGCAAACCTTTCAGTGCACTTTGTCGTTGGTATAGGTGTTGTTGAATTTATAAAATTTGTAGTCTGTTCATGGTTAGATGTGTAAGATGTAGATCATAAATTTATTGCAATGAAATTTTCTAGGAAGCCAACGCAATTTACGCTTCCACACTCGATAACAATATTATGCCTGAAACACGTGTGCCTGAATATCCGTTTGCAGTGCAGCAAAATAAATTTCGAATACACTGGGGTATATGGAACGAAACAAATGTTAAGCTGTAAGCCATGCATCTTGATATAACTCGCCTCTATTTCTAGATTAACTGCAGGATGACAGTGTTCACAATACATGAGAAACTAAAAATCAAAATTTATTCTAACTCCTATTTTATTATTTTTTTTTGTTTAATTTTAAGCAGCACAAATTTAAAATTTACATGAAACAATCAGTAATCACTAATGAAATGGAAATAAATTACGAAACAGCAAAGATTCGAAGCAAAATGTCAAAAAATATTGCACTACTGGATAATCTGCACTTGGGTTTCAGGTACTATGACATAGAATCCGTCATTATTAGGTTTTTTTTATTTCAACCCGAGCAAGCATTTTTTAGTATTTACCGAGTGTTAAATGATCTCCTAATTTTCTACTTCGTACACTCTTTGAACACTGATCGAGTAAAATTTGAAGAACCAAGTATACTCCGTGCCAGCACGGTTCTCAAATAACACACATTGTACAGAGTCGAATTATTTCGGTTGATTAAAGGATGAAACATACCAAGCAGCAGCAGCGATCAGCAAATTTAAATATTAGTTCATTCGCTTGTGTAATTATGCCAGATCATAATTTGATTATAAATAGAGAAATTTTTAATAAAACAAATCCAATACTTTTTAAATTTAATAGAAAAATTTGTGAATGAAATTGCATTTACCGCGGTATCAATAGGTCCCACACCAAGCAGCATCAATTTAATGCTATTTGCGGCTACTCATAACCTCGATAGAATTGACATTGTTTGGTGTGCACGTCTATAACGTGCCGATAGTGCCGAGTTATGTTTTTTGAATCAATTAGATTTCACATTGGGCGCGTTCAGGACCGCCAACTGTTGGCATCATGATTAGTGAAATCATCGGCAATTTGATTTCAAAATTTTATAGTACTAAACATTTTCATAACGTTGGCTTTGATTTTACTCAACATGTTCCCAACTGTTGGGTGCCCTGCAAGCACCCATTGTATTACCCAATGTATAGAATGTACCTATAGGTCGCCGAGCCTGAACGCGTATACAATTAAAAAATTTTGGAGGCCATGTTTGCTTTTAATACACATTTTATATTTTATATACATATTATAACTAGCGCGAATTACGTAAATTTGTTGAACGACCTGTGGAACGAGATGATACTTTAGAACATGACCCTAAATCAAAACAATACATGAACATTTCATCACTATAAATAACATAATGGAAATAATTTTAGTAACAATTAAATGTATGGCACTTGTTGGGATTGTGAAACTTAGATAGATTGTTGAAACTTGTAAAATATGTTATCGGACGAATACATTTTGGTGAGATTAGCCCGATTTAAAAATTAATTTTTTGACCGACTAAATTTTCCGATTTATAGCGATTTACCCTGATGATTGGAAAATGAATTTTGTAAATATGCCTTAATTTGTTGGTGAGAGTTTTCAGTGCCAAAAACACTCAATTACTTTAATAGAATTGACGAGTTCAGACTACCAACTAAACCTACATTTAATTTGATCCTATATATTTCAATCATTATCATTCCGCATTGTGTTTGATTACACGAAGTGTGAACATTTGTAGCTAAATGACTATGCAAAATTTGTGGAAGCTGTGTTTGAGTTTTAGTTATCTGGAATTACATAACTTGAATGAATTGCCTACATAACAGTGTGGTAAAAATAAAACAACACTATTTTAAAATTAGAATCCACATTTTGTAATAGTCTGATGAAACAGCAAGTCTAGTTCATAAATAACATTTGTGGGATCTGTATTTTGAATTGAATCGTACATACATTTACTTTGTTAGTAAATCGTTTAATCCTATTATAGGAATTCTAAAGAGCTCAACTCTTTTTAAATTGTGAATAGCTTCTTCGAATGCAAATTTCTAATGCTAAACTGTATATATCTTTGGCCCAATATGCTGGCGAGGTGACTTATTTTCTTTCTCCTTCTTGCAAGCAAATCTAATTTGGTTGTAATTTTTTTTGATTCATATTTACATGTCAATATTTTATTGATTTTAGATTGAGGGTGATATTTCTAGAAAACAAATGGATCTTTGTAGATACCAAAATATATTTGATAATCAAATAAATGATTAAACTAAAAATTTACATAGCCCGATTATATAATTTCGTAGTTCGTAAAATAATAAAAATAAAATATTTATTTTATTTGACTTAGTTTAATTTTGCTTGATAGTCGATTGTTCTCGTCGACGGTAAAACACCAACCAAAATCGTACAATGTTAGTTATTTCATGTAGTTTTAATCCATATACCCATTTGCTACCTAGAAATATTAACCAAATCCTAAAACAATAAAAACTAACAACTATTCATTTATTTGTTTATTCCTTATATACATAAAATTTATTTACAGAACTTCATGCCATAAACCAACATACATCACTTTGAGCGGCAGCTGCTCATTTACAGTGGCGTGTGTAGCTATGGAGTGAGCCAAACAATTTTTTTATGTTTAATGACTGATGCGTTGTTACAACACTCGAGCATACCAATAGAAACACGTTAGTTCTGCTAAACAGAGATGGATGTTGTCTTTGTCATCTATTATACTAACGTTATCAGCCACAGGATCCGTCGTTGATTGTAGAAATTTCATATCAAATTTTTATATTTTTCTTGATGCTTCTGATCAGTCTGCGTAGGCTTGTTGAATTATTGTTTAATAAGACAAATTTCAATCTCCAAAAAGTTCCATTAAATAAAAAAATTTAACACTCTGACTAGAGAGTCAAGGCGACTCTGACATTTGACATCCTTTTTGAATCGAATACTTATTAGTGGAACCTAACTTATCCAAATAAGTATGCTGGCGAGTTTAGTTATTTTCTGTCTCTTTCTTACAAAAAAAATCTTATTTGGTTGTCATTTTTTGTTGATATTTACATGTCAATATTTTATTGATTTTAGATTGTGGATGATATTTCTAGAAAACAAATGGATCTTTGTGAATAGCAAAATATTTAAAATATATGAAATGATTAAAATAAAGATGTCAGAGCCCGATTATATAATTTTGTGCATTGAAACTTACTTACACAATTCACCGGTAGAGCTATGGACAATTTAAACAGACGGCACAGAGTTGTTGTATATTAATATTTATGTTTACGTTATGACGGCAATAAGGACTGGTTACACGTAAAATACTTACTTTTCTATTAATTAAGACCTCGACTAACTAAACCCTTTCTTGATTGCCTAAAGATGTTTTTGACAAAATGTAATAAAACACCAGGTGAGCCATTTAACATTCATATAAACATAAATATTTAAATTAATATTTTATTTTTGTATCTAAAACAGCAAATATGTATGCAAAACAGCAGCAACGAGCTGCAAATTTTAATATTAGCTTATTCGCTTATGTAAGCAATGATGCAATGAAAATTAAGTTAAATATTTTGTAATTTTAATATAAAAATTTTAATTTCAAGACATTATATTAAATGAAGTTGCGTCTAATGGCGCACCAATAGGTTCCACATCAAACAGCATCAATTTATGATCTCTTTGCTGCTATTCATAACCTCGATAAAATTGATACAATCCGATTTTACTTCTAAAACAAAACAAACTGTTGCGCTGTTTCGTATGCACGCCCATACACAGCCGATAGTGTGGATCACTTGAAACATGCTGCGCTGGGCTTGGTGTGTTTCATCCTTTAAGATGACGACAAATAAGTGAATAAGTTTGAAATAAGTATCCGTATCGGAAAGAGCCACCTTTATTTTAATAAAATGTGTGGGATCTAATATCTAAGTTAGTGTTACTTAATGTATTAAGTAAATATTAATATCTATTGCGTAAAATGGAAATTTATTGTAATTAAGATGTCTATGAAGTGTAGCGCAATACGTTCCACACTCGGCATTAATATTAGGAGGTAGAAATCTGTAGATTGAGTAGATTTTGAAATCCGATAGCCAGGTCGATCTGATCGATGTAAAATTCGAAACAGATTTCATATCAAATTATGTCAACCGTCATCTGTTCCCAAAAGTTTTGTCTATATAAAGTAATTATACCATTATTTAACTAAAATATGTATCTACTTTCATCATAATTTTCTTCTAAATCCCACCACGTTAACGATTGATAGATGTTTGGTAATTTAGATTTTTCAATTACGTGAAGTTAGCTAAACCAACATTAATCTGAAAAATCGATATATTTTTGCAAACCAGACAAATCGTTCTAATAAATTTAAAAATGTATAAAGAAGCAGCAACACAATTGGTCAGATTGATTAGAACGGAAAAAGAAACAATTTTTTAGTACTCAGATCGATTAGAGCAGATATAAGTAACACATCATAAGTATCACAAGTATTAGTAGTATGTAAGTATCTTCAATTTTGATGAATTTAAACATTATTGTTCCCCGGCAGTTTTGTGTGTTTACGCGTATTTTTGAATTGTCTACATGTTGGTGTCACAAATAACATAGACAATAGATTATGACATATAAAATGTCGACAATTTGTAGACTATGTAGAATATTATTATTTTTTCCATATTATTTTTTCAGTACTGTGACGTCTTATTGTTCTCGAATTCAAATTTGCGTTTTCCTAAGTTTTGGAAGCTTAAATCAAAAATTTAATTATTGGTTACACATAATTGACGAATGGTACAGTATACTCTAGCGGAAAACAATTTAATTTAGTAAACGCTTTGATTTAGATATTGTTTAAGGTAGTTTTAATGAATTTGTCTGTAATGTTTTTGATCATTTCGATTAAATTTTACAATTTAAATTAAAAATTTCAATACTACTAGTGTGTGATTAAGCAAAATTTAATGAAATTTTGGGCTATTCTGTATGATAGCCAGATATTGTTTTACATCGGCGTGGGGTTGCCAAGACGTTTGGCAACATTGAACTCTTTAAATCAAAAATATTAATTAATGAGACGACCGAATTTTTTACTTTATAGAATTTAATGCTTCACAAATTTTTAAACTTCTGCTGAAAAAATACTTATTTTAAAGAAATTTACATAAAACGTCAATTTGTTATGGATTTCCAAATAAAATTAGGTAAAGGGTTTTCCAATAAGAGCTTTCATTTTGATATTAAAAAAACGAGTATTTTTTAAGAGAAATCAATGAATGTTTATTTCATTGTAAAGAAGAAGGTATGCCATTAACATTTAAAAACGATATCAGGCCGCCACGGCTACGCTTGCAGTACCATATCCTTTTCAAGAAATTTTCCATGACCAATTGGCACATGTGCGGCTGTATGTCCTCGATAACTTCACGAATTCCATCTTTAAGGTTTTGAATCAATTGTGGAGCATTGGCATAGATCTTATCTTTCACGTGGCCTCAAAGAAAAAAGTCTAAAGGTTAAATCACAAGATCTCGGTGGCCAATTGTGATCACCTCCATTTTGATGCATTTGAATGCCAATCAGCGAAGATACGACGTTTATGGTGATCGACCGGCTTGAGTTTTTGTGTTAACTGAACTTTAAAAGCCTTAAGACCTAAGTCTTTATGCAAAATAATAATAAATAGTAATTTCGTTTGTGGAATGTCTAATTCCAAAGGTCAACGAGGAATCGACAAACCTGAGTTTTCGTCAACACTACGGGCTACAACAGCAATATCCTCAGTTGTTCTTGAGCGACGCACACAGTTTCGATTCTTCACATCACTAACTTGTCCCAACAGCTCAAATTTTTCCACCAGTTTCACTATTGCCGGTCGAGAAGGTGCTTCACAACGACCCAAAAGTGCTTTAGTTTTGCGAACTGTGACTGCAAAATTTTTACCATTTTTGTATTGAATTTTAAAATTTCATTGCGTTGTTGAAGCGTGTATCGTACCATTTTTAGTAATGGCGTTTATTTGTCAAATGCCAAAAGATGACAGCTTCAAAATTGACAGCTGCTCAAATAGCAGGCTATTCAAAATGAAACCTCTTATTGGAAAACCGTATATTTATTTAATATAATTTTCTATTTTCTACTGAATCAAAGTAAATTTACAGCGTTTAACTATTTATTTTATTTCTCGATAGATGTATGGTACCAAAATGTCAAAAACGATGTGTACAAAAAATCAATTTTCAACACAACAAATTACCAATTGACCTAATTTGTTCTTTAGGATGAAGTTAAATGTATAATTGAGGGATGAATACGTGATTAGGTTAGGTTTAAAAGTTTATCGTTTTTTTGAAACGTACAAATCAATTTTCTCAATATTTTACCTCTAAACAGCGAAAAATGTTTGCGTCAAGGTGTTAAATATAAAATACCTCGATTTTAATACATTATTATCAAGATAAGTCTTGAAATGACGAAGAAAATGTAGAATTAAGTGTAAAAATGTTAAAAATTTTGATTTTATCTATCGCCAAATTACGTCGAACGATAAGTTTACTTGGTTTTACGCCGCAATGACGATTATTTCTAGTAATTTTTAATGCACCTGGCAAATCACGAATTAAAAAGGGTGTCCAAGATAAGTGGGGATGAATTTATTATAATATGCTAGGTTTAGTTCAGCAATAATGAAAAATAAAAAATTTATTAATTAATTTTATACAAAATTTTGGTACCCAAATTTATTAAAGAAACAAACCCTTGCATACATTTTAGGGGCATTTAAATACCGAACAATTTGTTTTCTCAGTACAATACAGCCTTAAACTCAACTTTGTCATTCGAAAATTCTTTTTAAATTTTAGTTACCCACGAACTAAGTCCACTTCATTCACAAGGAAACTTAAATGCCATCTGATTTCATTTTGAAGAAGCTCCAAAAATTCGACAAAATTAAAGCCTACTATTGTTATAAGTCATAATTCATATAGCTGCGTTCAATTTGGCCGCAGACACGGCATCGATTTTAGAGGAAACAATAATTTAAAATTTGAAACAAATACTTCCGGTTAATTAGAAAAAAAGGATGTTTATGGAAAATTGAATAAAATCGGTTGGGTAGTGAAAGCGGATCTTCGAGCGGATCAAGGGTTTCGATAATTACAGAAACGCGGAGAATGGAAAATTAAGAGGAATTTGTGACTATTTAATTATCGAGAACGTCGTTTTTTTCAAATTTTCCATGCGAGCACATATTCAAGAATAAGGCAAAAACATAGCAAAAATTATTTTTTTCGTTCGAAAAAATGTTATTTATAGTTTCGAATTTGTGTCAAAATCAAATATTTGTCTCGAAATGAACGAATTTTACTGAACGCTTAAAATTGAATATAAAAAGATAAAATCGATCTGGGGCATGAGGTGGTTCGTTCAATGAAAAAAATATGGCTGTGAAATTGGATACAGATTGCTGCACTCAAAATATCCAATTATTAGATATCGAAACCGGCTCCTGATGATTCCCTTTAGTACCATATTTTACGGATATAATTCTAACTTTCATGCGAACGATGCAACTTTAAGCAATTTTATCAAATTCTTCCGATGATGATCATTAATCGGCCCACTGTACATTCAAAGTGAACGTGATTCCATTTCTGTTATTGAATTTGACAGAAATTATAAAATTGTGCTGATTGCGAACAGAAACAATGATTTTCGACATTGTTTACATTATCTACATTGTCGACACCATTGTTTTAATTGTTTACAAACATCTTCTACACATGTAGAATATTAATTAACTACACGGCGTAGACAATACGGCCCTCGGCGAGAAACTACTTTGTTGAACCGTGAAACATAAACTAAGTGTGCACATTCAATGTGACATTTCAAAATTGGAAAATAACAGGAACATTTTAAAATTAGTTCCACGATATTGTTAGCAAAATAATTCGTATTTTTCAATTACGGCTAATATTTATAACACTACGTGATAATCCAATATTATCCAAACATTGACTACATAAATCTAAATGAAAGAAGTTTCAGCGCTAATCTAATCGATTAATTAGCACGTTTAGTATACAATATACAAGTTAAAGCCGAGATCAAGAGTGCCAAATAAATGTTATATAATTGAATTATTTTAAGACGATCGATTACTATTAATCAATTAAAATATTTTAATTTAATGATTAAACGCTAAGGTATGTGAAATTTAGCATGCAATAATAATATAAAATATTTGAAATACGCAATGTATGCATAATATTTATTTAAAAATGGTTTCGTCGTTGACAAATAATCGATCAGATTAGACTCAATCTCATGCATTATTGTTGCAAAATAATAAAGCACAGATCGCATGATCAATTTATCATAACACGTACAATAAAATTCTAATATTAATTAACCTGACATTTCGTGCTTTATATATTGGATAGATAGTGATCGTGGAATTTGGAAAACAATTCTATGGATTTCATGTACGTGATCAACAAAATGTGTTCTAAAACGTGATTAATGCTTGTAGATCCAAAAAATGGTTTAATAGTTAGTAAAGTTATTTGTATTCGTTAAATATCATCATTTAGGCTGTTATTGATTTTCTTCAGGATTTGTTCTACATATTTTCCCTTTATTTTAAAGCTCGATGTCGAAAATATTTTCGTACGATGTAATACAATGTACTATGTACACAAGACACGTAGGAGACAAAAATTTAATAATTTTATCATTTTAGTAAAATTTTCCATAGCGTCGCCCTAAAACAGATATGAATGAGATTACTGCGCTGTGAATGCCTAAATTCGTGTTAAATATTGAATCGCAATGAATTTGTCACGTGTACTAATCGATTTTTGTTTATTTTGTTTCATTTAATAGGAAGGACCACACTCCAAATTACCAGAAGATGAATTTTTCGATGCTGTCGAAAGTGGACTAGATAAAATCGAAATTGATCGTCAACTACGTAAGTTACGTATCCAACAGTCACAAATAAGTTCAACGGGTTCCGTGTATTCAAATAATGAGAGTAAAGAAGAGACGGAAAGGCAAGCGTCCGAAGATTTTGGTACTGGAAAGCTAGCGCAAAATCATCGTCTATGGCCCGAAATTGATCGAGTATGTCTAGAGCAGTTACATTATGCAAGACAAGGCGTGGGCGAAGGTGCCAACGGTTGGCAATTATTTGCTGATGAAGGCGAAATGAAAATGTATCGACGGGAACAGGAATGTGATGGTATGGTTATGGATCCGTTAAAATCGTGCCATGTCGTTAAAGGGGTTTCAGCTAGGGAAATGTGTAATTATTTTTATAGTCCTGAGTATCGTAATGATTGGGAAAGTAAGTACCAGGATACATATTTTTTTTTTGATTTGATATATATTAATTGTGTTTTTTCATATTTCAGTAACACTTGAAGAATTTAAAATAGTCGATAATATTTCACCCGATTGTTTAATATTTTTACAAACACATAAAAGGATATGGCCCGCAAATCAACGTGATGCCTTATTTTGGTCGCATATGCGTAAAATCGAAGACATTCCAGATCAAAATGTTCATGACGAATGGATTGTATGCAATCATTCGACCGAAGTCGATGGTTACCTAGCAAATCAGGGTAAATGTTTACGAATCTATTTAACGGTGATATTACAGTGTCAGACCGTGGTGACGCCAAATAAACCAGAATCCGAATTGACACGTGACGATCTAACATGTAAAATAGCATATTGTTCTGTTGGTATGTATCACACAAAATGTTATCGAAATAATTTCCTTATATTACAACAATATTTATATTGTGTTATAGTGAATCCAGGTGGCTGGGCACCCGCATCCGTTTTACGGGCTGTGTATAAAAAAGAATATCCAAAGTTCCTTAAACGCTTTACCCAATATGTTATAGAGCAGTGCCAGAATAAGCCAATTATGTTCTGAACACATTTCATTTTTTAATTTTCCAATCGGGTTTTCTTTTTTTATGCTTATTAACTATAATTAATTAATTTTTTTTTGTTTGTTAATTTTAAGAGAAAAATAAGATACATATACAAAGCATTTTTTGTGGCGATATTTTTGAGAATTTATAATGAGGAGAAAATGCTAAACTTTAATTTGTCCGTTTTTTTTGGAATTCCATAATTAATTTTTGTGTTTTTTATTTACTTATAATTATTAAGTTTAATAATAATTACAATATTATATAACTGAAAAAAAATTATATTTATATGTATAATATATATATTTTTTCTATATATATGTATGTTTTGTGTACAGAGAAAAAAAAATCTAATTATTATATTGAACATATTGTGGTTTTAATTATATGTTCGTCATTAATTGGGATTCTTCCACTATACTTGGTACGTAAGTAATTAGAGTTTGAATATAAGGCGCAAAAACACCACATGGATTTTGCTTTACCGAGAAACTCCATTTTAAACAGTCGTAACAACTGCACATTAAATTTTTTTCGCGGAATATTCCACAAAAGTATTAGTTTTGACTGAAAATAATTACTTTTATTGTTATAAAAACAAATTGTTGACGATAAAGTCATCGACCAACCATGTTAAATGGCATAAGAATTAGATTTAGTTGTATTTTGCTTACGGATGCAAGGCAAATAACCTATTTCGGTAGCCCTACTATTTTTGTCTGTTTCTGGTGCTCAAGGTTTTTTGTTGCATGAATTAAAATATCGCGATAAAATATGCAATTGCGATGAGGATTTTTCGTCGCTAGAAACTTCCGTTAATACTTTGTAGCCCTACTGATGAAATAGAATTATTGTTGGTTTCAAACAGAAAATCCACAAACGAAGCATAAAATGGAAATTACTTATCGTTTGGTTCTGAAAAAAATCCAAAACAAAATTTAATCGTTCGATTAAATTTAATTAAATTATTAATAACAAGGAGGGAGCGAATTATATTAACTGTTCGTTTGATTAAACGTTTTGAATTTGGATCGTGATCACTCTGGCTTAGATATAGTTTCCTTAAAACGTTTGTAATTGGGATTAATTTTCAGATAATTATCTGTTCCAAAATAGTTCGAATCGAGGTGTGCGAGAAACTGCCAAGGAATAGTTGGTATAAAACATTTATAATTATTTAGGTTGTCCTACTTATATCCAATCGTTAATCTGTCAAAAAATAGTAATCAATAAATATTGAGATTATTTTAAACATAAATTTATTGCAAGTTTCTGTATTTGTGAAAAAATGTATGGTTTGGTGTCTTCTTGATAATTATTCAAATGTTACTCTGAAGAGTGACAAAATGGAATCAGAAACTTATCAACCTACGTTTTTATATGAGAATCGAATTTGATTAAATTTGAAATACTTTCCACGCCATTCTTCATTCCTAAACAGGGCTAGGCTGGTGTGTTATCAATAATAGGATGTTTCATTGAGGAGATAGGTAGGTTTGTGTTGGTGAACTTGTTAGTTTTCTGCATTGGTTTCGGGTAGTGCTAGATGAGTTTTTCGTGTTCTTTGTAGTGGGGTACATTAATTTGTTTGTTTTTACTGACATGGTTGGAGTTGTTTTTCTACATTAGCATGCCTTTGTACTTTCATGTGTTTATATAATTTGTATTGTAGGATTTTCACAGACCTATTTTTTTTGAATTTTTTATTTATTCAATATTACAACTGATTCAGAGATCATTTTATAATTTATCTATCTAGAAGTCTTCTTCCATCTTTAAGTCTCTTTGAAGGTTGTCGTTTTTAATAATGTACCATGCAGCATTGACTATCACACGCAGTTCAATATTTTGCAAGCATTGTACCTTTTGTTCATTGGTCTACCAAAACCCAAACATTGAATACCATAGGTTCATACTGGTTTTAGCATTTGCGGGGACAGAAGTAATTTGTTTAGCTTAGCACCGAGGGTCATGCCAAGGTATTTAGCTGTATTTGCTTATGAAATTTGGTTTGAGTTAAGTACCACGGGAATCCAGTCTATTTTTGGTTTGTAAAGTTGACATGTACTGATTTGGCTTCATTTAATAAGAAGCGTCATTTTTTAATCCAGTTACTCATTGTGTGACCGCGTTTTGAAGTTTGCTTGTCGCTTCCCATATATATTTTCCAACTAATCGGATAGATATTCGGTAAACCTCTCGTATATATAGTATAGGCCAAAGAATAGTTTTTTTGTTTTTAGTTTAGCGTACTCGTTTTCAAATTTGACTCGGCATAATTGATCTGTACTATAGGATTTAAGAATTTCATAAAATTTCTTCGGCAGGTCTCGAT
Organism: Nephrotoma guestfalica; assembly: GCA_963691935.1. Taxonomy (NCBI): domain Eukaryota; kingdom Metazoa; phylum Arthropoda; class Insecta; order Diptera; family Tipulidae; genus Nephrotoma; species Nephrotoma guestfalica. The sequence goes on from OY829915.1 coordinate 206,888,226, forward strand.
GCAGTCAAATAAATTCAAGCGCTTGGTGCCAAACTTTGTCTAAGCATTCGAGCTACATATAACTTAAGTGTATCCTCAATTATTCTGTAAACTTGTTCAGATGTGGTTTTCTCTAAACCCAAATTGGTGTGGTGGAATTATACATCTTTCTTCTATAAGGTTGAGTCTCTTGAGCAGCAGTTTTTAAAATATTTTTGATAAGTTTGCGACAGAGAGATATCGTTTTATAAGATTTTTACACAATAATAAAACATTAATAAAAACAATAGTAATTATTATTGATTTCCAATAAAGCCACAGGTCTTATGTTAAGATCATCTATTTTCTTTACGGTCACGGTTGAACATTTTCTTCTAAAAGGCCAGCAAATAGAACGACTTTCTGCCATCGTTTTGATGCACAGCAAAATTGAGGATATTTTTATGTTGCGGAGGACGACCCCACTGCCATTTTTTACAAGCTTCCGTTTCTCTTTCACTCTAATTAGTTTTCTAACTTGAATGCTCTTTTCAATGTCGTTCATCCATCGAATAAAGGCCATATCGCGCAGTCTTGTCTTTATTGGTGCCGACTTCAGGGCTTGTTTTATGGTACGATTTTGGAAACGAAGAACATGTCTGAACCATCTAAGCCGCCATGATTTGATTGTTCTAATTATATCGATGTTGTTTAGATCATTTCTGACCTCGAGATTCAGGTGCGTCCGGTACATTTCTCCCTCCTTAATAGGACCTAAATAATACGAACTAATTTGCACTCAAAATCGACAAGTGTTTGGTCCCTGGCCCATATCAGCACTTTGTAGAATTTTATTTGATTTTGCGCGATATATTGCGATACTGCGTTTTGCACATTTAGCATCGATCCCAAGTATTGGAAGTTATTCGTTTTCGTATTGTATTTCGCCTGTTAAAAATTCTCACGTGTATATGGTCTTCGCTTCGTTGATATGGAGGCTCATTTATTGGGCTGTTATTTCAAACGGGAGCAAAACTTCTTTAGGGTTTCGATGTTACAACCCAGCGAGAGCTAACGAATGGCATATTCTAACGAAAAATTGAATATATGTTTGGTTATTTGGGTGCTTGCCTTCCATTATCACCTTGCTAGAGCCATCCATGAATATTTTGCACATGGTTATCAATTTTGATGGAATTCCAAAATGTGACAAGATACTCCTTAATGTGTTGAAAATGTTCAAGGATGTCATTTTGTTTCCCGGGGTTGTGCAAAGATATTCCTCGATAGTTGCTATAAACAACTGATCTCCCTTTTTACGTAGTTGACAAATTAGAGCTATTTTCATCTCGTTTAGGATTTTCTCTGCAAATCAAATTGTTCTTAAACAATACCTTTGTTGATAAACTATGACCAAACTGAAAATTTGAAAACAACCAGAAGAATACGTCAAAATAAGGAAATGGTCACTACAATACTCCCCCTCTAGAGAAAACGTAGAATGAGCGCAACTCCAGAAAATTAATCTCGATAATGGGAAGGTGTTTTAATTAAACTTCCTTTACTGCACGTTGATTTTGATGTGGTTGAATTGGTGCTAGGTAAAATATATAAGGAAACTTGTTCGTTTGATTCAGAATAACTTTACGATTCACTGAATTTGGAATAGTGATTACAGCTGGTTGCCCTCCCCCCAACAGTCCACAGGAAAACATGAGTACAAGATTCCATTTCTACTAATGAAAGGTTTAACGGTTGAATGTCTTGAAGCAGCAGTAGGTTTGATCTCATTAAAATGGTAAGTGATTTGCTTCACAAGTTCACTCTGCGGAATATCAGTAACGTTATTAAAAAACAGACCAGCTATCGTCATTGTACTTCCATAGAAAAGTTCAGATGAAGAAGCTGGTAGTTCTTCATTGAAAGCTGATCTTAACCCTAGTAAGACGGTTGGTAATATGTTGCCCAATCAGTCCTTTCGTGACACATGATAATGGCTTTAAGCGTGTGATGCCGTCTTTCAACCATGCCATTGCACTTTGGGCTGTAGGGCGTAATTCTTTTACGCTGAAAACCTAGAAGCTTTCAATGTTCTAGAAATAATTCGAATTCAAATTGGACTTCCTGATTCGTAACAGTGGAGACTGGAACACCAAAACGAGATATTCGAGATGCATAAACAGCAAACACTACAGTGGCAGCAGTTATGTTCTGTACTGGAATGGCTTGAGGCCAACGAGTGTAACGATCTATTAAAGTGACACGATGTCGCTGATTATTAAAAATCCAAGGTAATTGAAAGTTGGCGAGAGGACTCTTGGCCTTGAAACTTTTGATTTTTCACAGTGTATATATTGTTGAGTAAAAGTATCCATGATAGGATGAGACAAATTATGGAAAGATTCGAAGACTTGTTCCCGAAAACTAATGGAATAATGGCCTTGGTATACCTGTTGAAATATCACAATAAATAAGTTTATCAGAGTTATACTGAATTGGAAGTCGCTTAAATAAGCTTCGAAGAACTCCTCCGCCACGAGTACCTTAGTTATTCGAAACATACTGGGTATGCAAGCCATAATTTCTCTTTCCAATTATTGAAAGAGTCAATAGATGCTGAAGTCCATTCTATTATTGGTTTACTGTTCTTCTCGTATCATTGTAAGAAGTCATTAAGTAAGATTTTATATTCAGCAGCGCCAGGAATAAAACGTCTATAAAAGTTAATCATTCCTAAAAAAATTTAAGTTGACAAACAGATACATGTCGTAGAAAATCTTTTATGATTTGAATTTTGTCTTGAAGAGGAAGAATGCCCTGTCCATTAATAGCGTGTCCAAGAAAATTGAATTCATTACATGCAAAGACGAATTTATGAGAATTAAGAATCAAACCGTTTTCGGAAACTTTGTGAAAAGTCAACTTTGAAATGTTCAAGATACTTTTCGAAATTTTTAGATGCAATTAAAATATCATCTAAACAGATAAAACAAAAATTACGGCCAAATAAGATCGAATGCACCAATCTATGAAAAGTTTGTTGGTAAATTCAAATAGTAGTCAATTGCAGTAGTAATAGCTGCGTTTGGTATATGGTATATCGCAAGGTTCGTTCGGAATTTGATGATACGCTTCGACAAGGTCTAAAGTAGAAAATATTGTTACAAATTTCAGGCGTTCAAACATGGATTCGTACTCGAGTTTGCAAATAAAGCAATCATTTGAGTTACAACAAACTTTATTTTTCAACCTTCAATTTCTACAGCACACGTGTTTACTACTTGCTCACTAAATTTGCTTTTACTATTCACTTTTGTAGGCTTATAGGGTGAATTTATGTTTCTGTTAGTTAGGAGTTATTATAAATTGGGTGGCAACACTGTATTAAAAGTGAATAAAAAATATGTCTTCACTTCCGGTTTACTCATAACAAGAGACAGCCGTGTTTTATTTTCCACATACCATAAATCTGCTTTCAACAGATTATGGGCCCAGGTTTTTGGCAGTTTTTTTTTATTATGGAATCAAGTAAAAAATCTTTGTAAATTGAGTGTACTTTATCACTATTAAAGTAAAAATTCGAAAACTAGAACAAGTCATGGCGTCGAATAGTGTTCCAGTAGAAAAATTAATGGGTCGTGAAAATTATAATGAAGGGAATTTGCCATGAAATCGTATCTTGAGCATGAAGATCTGTGGTGTTGTATCGAAAATAAAGACCAGACAGCAGATGAAATAAAGAAGGCCAAGCAGGAAATACAAGCAAAATCAAAAATCAACATGTGCGTGTATTCCAGTATTTATGTTTATATTCGGAGTTTAGAAACTTCAAAAGAAGTGTGGGAAAAATTAAGAAAAGTATTCCAGCATGACGGACTGTCGAATAAAATCGCCTTGATGCGAAAAATGATTAACACAAAACTTGAAAACTGTCCGTCAATGGAGCAGTATATAACGACAATTATCTGTGCTTTGCAAAAGTTAAACGACATTGGTTTTGTAATGATTATGGCCATAGAAAGCTCTGAAACGAAGGTTACGGAGGAGTACGTAAAGTCAAAATTACTCATTAGTGAGTACGGTGATACCAAAAGTTCGGTGAATACAACGTTTATTTCAAAAGGAAATAGAAAGCGGTTTAAACCAAGATGCTAAAACTGTAATCAGATTGGCCATTTCGCAAACAAATGCAAGTTTCCGCCCCCAAAAAAGGAGACGGAGAATAAACAGGATTTTCTATCAATTTTTGCGGTAAATGAAACAAAAATTCATGATGATGTATATCGATTCCGGCGCATCATCGCATATGGCAAATAATATGCAAATTATTGCAAATTGTTCCCGATTGTTAACACCTAAAGAAGGTATCATGGCTAACAATGAAAAGATGCCAGTCAACTGTAAGGGAACGTGTAAACTGGACATCGTAGTTAACAGTAAAAAAACAACTGTCACAGCAGACGCAACGTATGTGCCTGAATTATCAACGAACTTACTTTCCGTGGGTCAGATGGCTAAGAATGGTAAAGTGATAGTTTTCGATGACCGCCAGTGTAGAATTTTTGACAAGCGACTGAGACGACTTTAACTGATTATAATTGCGACAGCAACTCTAGAAAAGGATATGTACAAACTCGATTTGGATAAAAGTGCGTGTTGTTCATTCGGGTCAGTTGTCACGGGCAATTTTGAATTGTGGCAGCGCCGGCTTGGACATATGAGCGTCCAATATATGAAAGAGTTGCAAAAATCGTCGGGAATGGACATTGTTGAACCAAGTGGAAAATCGACCTCATCATCGAATCATAAATTAGAATTGGTTCATGTAGATTTGTGCGGACCCGTGGGAGAGAAATCGATTAATGGTTCGCGCTATTTTTTCTCCTTGGTCAACGATTATTCGCACAAGACGTTCGTTTACTTCTTAAAATCCAAAGATGAAGTAGTGTCGGTTTTCAAAAAATTTAAAGCATTTGTCAAAAATCTGTGTGCAGAAAAACTAAAAGTGTTACGGACAGACAACAGTTTTGTAACAAAGAACTCCTGAGTTTTCTTCAGGGTTCGGGGATTCAGCATCAGACGACAATTCCACATAACCCACAGCAGACGGGTTGTGTGAACGCATGAATCGAACAATTGTCGAAAAACGAGGTGTCTTCTGATTGATTCTGGGTTATCGAAACGTTTTTGAGCCGAAGCGGTGAACACGGCTGTATATTTAATCAACTGATCACCGACAAAGGTGTTATCAGGATGGATACCAGAGACGGTTTGGACTAGAAGGCAACCAGATCTGTTGAACTTGAGGGTTTTTGGATCAAAGGCTTTGGTACATGTGTCAAAACAAAATCGAAAAAAACAAAGGGTATCGTATGAACACTCCAACGAATGGTGAAGTTTTCTCAGCACGTGATTGTATTTTTGGTGAGTCCTGCTAATATTTAAACAACGACGTTGATGTCCAATTCTTCCAAATAACGAACAATCGGTGGTTAGGGATGTCACTCCGGTTGCATCTGATTCATCGGAGATTCATTTGGAACGTATTTCTTTACCGTTGTCAAATGAAGTGGGAGATAATGACAGCCCAGGCGATGAAGATGAATGTTTCAGTGACAAAACGGTTGTTGACGCACAAGACAATGGTTCTGATAGCGATTATTGTCCAGATATTGCAGAAATTAATGATAGTGGAAATCGGCGTTCAATAAGAACACCGAAATTAAACAGAAAAACAGTTTTCATTTATTTGTAAATTGAGTAATCGACGAATGATCCGCTTAGTGTTGAAGAAGCATTGAGCTGCATTGATAGTAATTTGTGGCTACAAGCTATGGTCACCTTCCTTATATGAAGCGATTATGGCAAACGAAACATGGACTCCGTGTAATCTACCGAGTAACAGCAAAGCAATCAAGTCAAAATGGGCGTTTAAAACCAAATTAAAATTAGATGGGCTACCTGTTGGCACTAGCTGTTCAATACGATATGAATGTTGAGCAGATGGATGCAGTGTCTGCGTTCCTTCAAGGTGAATTGAGGGAAACTGTGTATATGTTGCAACCAGAAAGATTCGCGGATGGAACAGGAAAAGTTTGTAAATTAAACAAGGCACTTTATGGATTAAAACAAGCCGGCCGTGCCTGGAACCAAAAGTTGGACAAGGCGTTGGTAGAGATCGGCATGACACGATCTAGCTGATAGGTGTATCTATTATAAAATTGATGGAAATTTCAAGTTGTTTGTTGCGGTATACGTCGATGATTTTTTGATTATAAGTACAAACAAAGCACAGAGCACGGGTTTGAAAGACGAACTGTCCAAACGTTTTCAAATGAAAGATATAGGAGAATCTCAAAGCATTTTGGGATTCCGAATTACAAGGGATCGAGAAAAGGTTTTTTTTATTGCTGGATCAACATTACCAAAATTTTGGAAAAGTTCAACATGTCTCAATCTAACCCTGTTGCGACACCAATCGACATAAATGTTAAGCTAGACAAAAGTATGTCACCAACCAGCCAAACCGAAATTGGGGACATGCAGAAAATTCCATTTCAAGAAGCGGTAGGCAGCCTTCTGTATGTAGCACAGGCTACGCGACCTGATATTGCCTACGCAGTAAATTTGGTGAGTCGTTTTTCAAATAATCCCGGAAAGCAGCATTGGGTTGCAGTGAAACGGATCTTCCGTAGGTGCGAAGTTGGAATATCGGAGATCGGAATTAGAAAACATTACTGGTTTTAGTGATGCAGACTGGTCGAGTGATCTTGATGAAAGAAACTCCACCACTGGTTATGTTTTTCTCAAAGGCGGAGGAGCAATAACATGGTCATCACGCAAGCAACAAACCGTTGCACTTTCTTCAACTGAAGCCGAATATATGGCTCTCTCGGCAGCCTGCCCAAGAAGCATTATGGCTTCGAAAGTTGGACGTGGAACTCAGCAGACCGACTGCGATTCCGATTTTTGTGACAGTCGAAGCGCAATTAATCTCTCGAAGACAGATGCATACCATCCTCGTACGAAACATATCGATGTCAGGCATCATTTTGTGAAAGAGAAAGTAGAAGCATCTGTCATCACAATAAATCCAATCGGGAGAGATCAGGTGATTGCCGATGCATTAACAAAGGGACTTCCCAAGTCCAAACATCAACAACATCGAGGAGAGATGGGACTAAATTTGTTAGTTGGGAATTATTATAAATTGGGTTATAGGCAACACTGTTACTTGTTCATTACTTTGCGTACTTTTATATTTCACTTTTCGACTTGCACTGTTCATTGGTTTAATTACAACTGTCTGCGTCTCAAATTGCTCACGCTTATATACTTGTCTATCGCTGTTCGAGTTTATTCTTCTTATTGCATCTGGCGATGTATGTGTATTGCTATTGTAAATCACTTACATGTACTTGTGTTCGCGAATATTCCATGTCATCATTTTTCCTGTCTTGATGATAAAAGCCAGTTGTAAATTCCAGTATTTTGGATGATGATTATAGCCGTCGCTTTTACAATTGCTTTCGTTATCTGAATATTCCCTTCCACTTAGAATGCCCATTCTAAAATCGACATCTCAATCCGTATTGGATCCGCAATATTTGATCTGACAACATCGAATAATAGAATAGAATATAATAATAATCGCCTCAATAAAATTATGAACTCCTATAAGAACTATAAGGTTCGAACTCGCGACCTTTGCGTTGATACCAATTGTTGATATATACTTTAACCTCTCGACCATCAAGTGATATGCTTGGTTAGAGTAGAATTAGTAATAATATTGTACAACCTTCGAGTTGATGCGAAAAGTCCTGTAGATTCGGTATTGGATATCTGTGCGGAATTATCGCTCTAATTAGCTCTCTCTATTTAGCTATCTAGCTCTATTTAGCTCTAGTCTCCATTTTCCTTCTTAGCGAGATGCAGAGGGCTTGCCCATGGCTTGCTACTCGGTGTACAAATGCCCTGTACCATCATTTGGTTGAATTCATTTTTGGCGATGACAAGCTTGCCTGGAGCGAGACTTCTAGTTTTTGCTGAAATACTGGTTGTCTCCAGGCTATGCGTAACGTTGTGTTTAATGATCGAAGGATCGTTCGATAAGCCAGATTTTTATGAAAAGTACAGAAAGTGCATAAAGAACATAAAGAGAGGTTAATGAACCGACACCAAAAAATTGACACATCCGCTAAGATAAGCTTCCATCGAAACACTATTCGACGGCCAAGATCAAGATTTAAAAATTTTGGACCGAAAACTTTAACGGGAGTGCCGTTGGTTGCGAATAATTGATGAGTCGAAACAAACTTTTGAACATTTCTACAAAATTTATCAGGAATAATCGAAACATCAGCTCCAGCATCAATAAGAAATTTGAATATGGAATTGATGTCCTGAATAATAAGGCGACTTGTTGAGAACTCTTCTTTCAGACGCGCCACAATCAGATGACCAGCTAGTTTTTGGAATTATCATTGCTATTGAAATCGACAAAATGTTTACAACATTGTAAACATTAATACGAGTGTTGGCATTAAATTTAAAATGATAATAACAAAATTCGTCTTTGGAGCGACGACCTCTAGAGTTAGTTCGCGATCTAGTACGATCGGCCATTCGCAACACCAGCTACAATACCAGAAATCAAAATGGAGAAACGTAGATTTAGAAACAGAATCGTTAGGTACAATGATAATGAAGTTCATGCGCTATAATCAACAGGTTAATGAATCTGCACGCAACCACTTGAATTTTAGTAGGAAGTCTAGTCATAAATTCGTTCAATAATTGAGACGGCTTACCATTTCCCAAGGTTAAGCTATGTAAAACACGATTTATTCTCAACCGCTTTCTTAAACTCTGTGTAAAGTTTATCATTTTTTTCCCGCGTAATTTTATCAGCAAAGGTGTTATGCAGCCTGAGAGTCGAGTGCACTGCTCACATGAGAATATCGAGTACTCTCAATAACGATTCCAGCTAATACAAATTGAATGTCCAGAATTTTGAACCAAACATAACGATTCTGGGCCGGCATGTCGTACCATCACATTTTCGCGGTGTCTGAATTAATTAATTCGTGTAATTGTTCGGGATTATAAGACACGGGTGTTGTTCTGTGAAATCGAATCAACATACTCGCACTACGAATTCGCTGGGGTGATAACGTTTGATCCAAAATATTAGAATTGAATAAAAATTTTTATAAATTATTTTTATTAAGTAAAATGTTTCGAATAAAAATTACATTTTATAATATAATAGAAGGGTTATTGATTAGTCGTTTAGGAAGGATTAGAATTAATTCAAAATATTATATATTTTTCGAGATTCAAAAATATTTCATTTTAGTAAAGAAACATCCTTATATATAATTGAATAACGGAACGTGTGTCTTCCGTTATTCAATTATATATAAGGTTGTTTCTTTACTGACTGATAAACGTCAGTAGTAAAAATTACTAATACGGTGGATGTTGGATTTTTCGTCCCGGCCAACATCCACTACGGGCTAGTTCTTTCTTCTCGGTTTGGCGGTTTCGAAAACATCCTCATCAAATTTTTTTGATTGTTTTCGAGTTTCCTTTGGTTTAATTTTTGTAGCATCGACGGTTTTTTGTACCGCATTTTTTCGTAACGGTTTCTTTTGGTCACATTCTGGACGTGCATTCTCATCCCTTTCTTGTAGTAATTTTTTACCTTTATCTGGCTTTCCCAGGACTACTGGGTCACTAGATTCTCTCCTCTTACCATTAATAACGCTTCGTCTTGGAAGCACATTTTCATCTTTTTCCTCAAGAGGTTTACATTTCTTTTCTTTGCTGGTCGGTTTAAGCCAGTTTCTTTTTTGATTATCGATGGTATTGTCTTTGCTATTTAGAATGCTTTTAGCCGTTTCATTTCGTACGATTGGAATGTATGAACTTCGCCTTTCTTTCGAACACTGCACTTTTAGATTATTATCCGGATTTTTAAATTCAACGGGACTGGATAGTACGTCCGAATTTATGGAGGACTCTTGCCCCAAAGATTCGATTTCGCTTTCATCATCTGTTATCAGGTGCGAATGTACCGAAACATCATCAATTTTATTTATTGTGCTTTCTGTGGGTTGCTCTTCATTTTTATTTAGCAAATTTAATTCGATTTGGCTAACATGGGTATCTTCAGTCGATTTTAAACGCACTTCGGGAGTATTAATTCTTGTCAAACCGACGGAAAGTTGTTTCTCCTTTTGTTTGTTGGAGTTACTCCTAATCAACTTTTCGCTGTTCTCTGCATTTTCGTTGTTTTCTTTTTTATTGCTTAAACAAAAGCTCTTACTTTTGGACTGCTTAGACCGAGAGGTTACATTATTATTCGATTTTTTTTCTTTCGTTTCACTTTCACACATCAATTTTTTTTTTGCTAATGGAATTATTGATTTGCCGGCGGCTCGTAACGGTTTCACTGCCGGTACCGTTTCCTGTTTCTCCTCATCATCCGAATGCTCAACCTTAATTTTACAATTATTTTCTTCAATTTGCCTGATTCCATTTACAGGTTTTACCTCTGGAATCTTGTTGATTCGGTTCGAAACAGCTTTTTTCTCTTCTTCGCAATACTTTCTTCTAGATCGCAATAATGTTTCTTTCAAATTTTCACAAGCTTTAACCTTGGCTGCGCGGCTGTGCCTTACCCTGGAATTTGTTTGTTCCAGTTGATCCTTTTCTCCTTTTGGTACACTTTTGGTAGCGATTTTTTTATTTGTTTTATTTTTGCGGTCAGCCATCTTTTGCAGTTGAAAAATTATAATGCAAATTAAAAAAAATTACAAATTTCAAAATTTGTTTCCTTTTGTCACTTTTTATAGCCGCCTTAGATTTTTGAAATTCCGTTTGACTGCAACTCATGTGATTTTATAATAGTCAGTACTTTTCTGATGCATCGCATATCACAACCTGTTCAAAACTGTGGACAAAAATCCTGAAACCCCATATCCAAGATTTTTTAAATTTTTTTACAATTCTTTTGTATGAAAAGAGGCGTGTTTTCTGTATAATCTACGTGATTTAATTGGTGAAAAATCCAGGATTTTTATCCATAGTTATGAACTGGTTTTTATTGTCGGTGGATTTGAAGCTTCGTTCCTACTCGCAGCGATTTAATTTAGTTCTATTGATATTCATCTTCAGTTCACTACTTTATGTCGGTAAATTGGGCGATTTTGCCTTTGAACCTAATACCGCAGACAGACACAAACTAGATAATCGTGAATTCTTATTATTACGATATTTTTCAGTCTGTCATTACACGATCTTCGGCAAAACGGGATCATTACGTTTATAAAACCTGATTATCATATTCAGGTTGTAGGAACATGATAAGTGGGAACTATTTATAAAAATCAGTAGAATTGTATGAGGAGGGGTGGGGGGGAGGATTCAAATGTCATTTTTGTAAATTGAACGATTAGCAGGGATACAAAATTGTGTTTGTGTGTGTCATCATAATTTTTAAATCGCCAGTTAATTTATTTGCGAGAACTAATCGCGATAATTTTTGTGTCTGTCCTGTAACGATCTCTTAACAAATCGGAAATATTGTGGCTTGTGATATTTCGAAATTTTACAATATATTTCATTTCGCAAGTAGTCTCGAAATTAACAAAAGGGCATGCTGTACGAGCTAGCAGAAATTTGCCAGCGTAAAATAAAATGTTATGCTAATCGCCACTAGGGGCAGCACGAACCCAAAAGAGTATTTCTTTTGTTATAACCAGCGTAAAAAATAAATTTTCCTAAACTTGTCAAATTGGTTCCGAAGTCAAAAAACTCGGTATAGGGTATTGGGAATTTTGGTTATCGGGCCTTGTTGGGCTAAGTTATGGGATCTGTCCATACCAGACCCAACTTCACCATTTCATGACAAATGTATTTTGTATTTTGAAGGAAGTTGTGAAATTTCTATGGGTTAGAACTCGCTCTATAATTGTCAAACCAATATCATCGTTTGGGCTGCCTGTTTGCACCCTGAAAATCGCTAGTACTAGTAGAACGAGGATACACACTGCACCGGTACTCTTTGTCAAAACCCGGTTTTCGGTACCGAAGTAATTCAATTCCGGGATACCAGGCGCTAGTACCGGCACCGAAACTGTATAAATTTAGAATTATAAATTCAAAATTTTAGTTTTATTCAGATTTGTTTTAAAATTCAAACGAAGAAATGTTTATATTGTTGAGCGGTTAAAACTACTGCGTTTAAATAACTTCACACCGTATCGTCGATAATTGAAGTTCGATTCCTTAATAGTTTTACGGTAGGTTCTTCATTTCGCTGAATTAGCTCAAGGCGCTCAGGTTCTCCTTGAGATAAAATCCCAAACATATTATATTTCCATCTATTTGGCCAATCGTATTGTCAACTCCCCGTTTTCTTCTGCGACGCTCTAGATTGTTACGAGTCAAGAATTCGTTGTTCTGTTGGATGTTGTTGTATTGCCACTATAATTGTTGGATGATTAGTTCCCATTTGGTGGTAATTACATTATTCTGCAGGCTGTTTCACGCAATTCTCCGCCCCGAATTGGATTGCACGGAATGCGGTTACCTCCTAATATTCGGTTACAATCCTGACGTATACCCTGATTTGTTGTTTCCTCGTTGTATCATCCATTGGTTGTTGAATTGAGTGAGAACTGTATAATTGTCATCTTGATCCTTGATCCTCTATCTGCTCCGCGATGTAACTCCATAACTAGTCCTAATTGTCATCTTGTTAGGGATTGCAAATTATCTCGTATTGAGACGATATCACTCTTTTCTTATTCTTTGTTTCTGGTTGCTATTTCGAGAACGGCTGTAGATGATGTAAATAATCTGCAATCCATTTTTTCCAAAACTTCGATTGCATGTTCTGCACCACATCCACTTTGTCAGGAGGATTTTCGGGACACTACTTTTTCCGAAGGAGCTGATTGCACGTTCATAATCAGGAAATATCCCGGTGTTAATACGTTTAATGTTTCGACACGAGTTTACACACGCGACTTTGTCGGTTAGTAATCTGGTCAATCGTGCGTATAGATTAACTTTTTGTCGCCTTCGTTTTTTGTAAGAAATCGCAATGAAACAACAATTTATGGCTTCAATAGTTTACTGTTTCCACTAAATTGGTTCCATAGTTGCTGAATGTATGATCCACATTTCCACGCCAGGCAATAAATGACCATAAAGTTCCTAAGAATGCCTTCGTAGTTAAGTCGAATGCTGCTGCGATATGAATGACCTGGGTGTGAGATAGATTAATACGCAAATGTATTCTTCGTAGGATTCATTTTCACGGAACTTGATCATCCGTATGTTGATGGGTCTTGTGTAATCTGATCCAGTTGGTAAGTTTCTCATGAGCTGTTCTGAGGTTTTGATCTTTCGATAACATCGTATAAACCGTTTTCGAGTATGCGATAACGTCAACGAAGTCCTACCTTCGGATGTTTGATGATAGTCAAAATTCAAAACTAAGTTGGTCAAGTGTCATTTATAAACTATTAGTATGGGATGCCGTTCTTCGTGTGAAATGTATAATGTTCGGACTATGCAAGCGTGCGAGTGCATTCTCCCATTCTTCTTGATCTGTTAGTCCTCGCTGTTTCGTCCGTCATCTTAAATGTGAACCATTATTCGAATATATTCGGACCTATATTCGAGACCTATATTCGTATATCAGTGTTTCTTGATTAGTCGATAAATTTTGCAAGGGCTGATGCTTACTTACTTTCCCTCTAGATGATTGTTTGGTAACTCTGATGTTTTTCTGAATTCCTATGGCGATACAGTTTTTCGATATCCCCCGTGAAACTATTCGATGTTGTCTCGACATCATTAATATAGCCTACAAAATAATATTTCGCCTAACTTTCCTAATTGAAAAAAGCGTTCGAATTCCCGATGTGTGGGGGGTCCCAGCAATTCCAATTTGTTTATTTTCAAGGTAATTTTTATTATATACCGCCATTTATTGTTTCATTTCGTTATTTGCGAAACAAATCATCGTTTCTTAGTTTTCTCGGATTTATTACCTAGGGTAATAAAGCCCCACAAAGGGTAATATCCTTTGTGATACGTGGTAACAGGTGTTGTACTCCAATGTTCTAAACGATACCTTAGATGTTGGGGTGGTAAGGCAGATCGTTTGTGACTTCCATAAAATTCAAGTGATTGCAATTTTCCTAATAATACTTCTAGGCATTTGCTAAATAGTTGTACCTCACTTGCGTAAGTGATGCTGTTTTCCTATAACGTAGAAGTACGATGAAATCAGAAGTAGTTTTTTGTTGTAACTTGCCTGTAAAATTCCCCATACCGATTCGTTATTTTTCCCGAATGTTGACAGATGGGGGAAGAATTGTATGGCTGTCGACTGAAGATGTGACTTTCGCTACGCCAGCTTAAATGTTTCTGATAATTGATTGTTCGGGTGTACATATCGAATATAAACATATCGTAGAATGCGTACTTGCTCGCATATTACCGTTAAATGTGGACATATCTATCTTTGGTAACTTCAGTGGCAATGCGATTGTTGGACTGACCATCTCATTGGCCATCTTATGTTGTCATTTTATTATTAGGGACTCTTCAGTTTCATGCAAGGCCCCATACTGATCTTGAACTATTTGTGTTGTTCTTCATACTCGATTTCCATGAGAATGCTGTTATATAAATGATAAAATTCCTTTATTTGGTTAGTTTTTAACTTGAGATAATCTTCCCAGTAATATCCTTATGCCCATTTCGCATTGATTTCATCTCTTCAGATCCTCAGCAATATAGCGAGAATTGAATAGAAAGCATTGTAGCTTGGCAAACGCAGGACAGCTACAAACGTAACGAATACTCTCATATTTTTCGTCGCAGTAGTCGTCGTATAAGGCGGTTCGAGCCAACCCTTTGGCTTTAGCTGAACTTAGGTTAGGTTTAGTTATAAAAAGCTTAGCGATGCGGAGAGCCACTTTTGCCTTAGCAATCCGAAAAAGTATGTTTTTATTGCTGCCTTACCACTATTAAAAGATAATGGAACAGCAGGTTCGAAACCGATTAATCTTGGCATGAAACCGAGTAGACTATGTTTAGAGAAGGAGAATTCTTGGATATCCCGATAATCATATTAACTTCGGGTATTATGAATTGTTCTTGTAAATAATTTGTCGATGCTCCATCGAAATCAATACGATAAGCAGCAGAAAATGGCGGTAGTTTATAATCGCGGTTTCCTTTTCATGATAGCTTATCATGCAAGATAATTTCGAAATGTCTTACACAGTCTGATTGATTCTGCTACCAAATAGAAGAGGAATGATAGGGCTAACTAAATTTCTATGGCTAGTATAAACTACTAAATCACCAATCCTCTGCCATGCGCAGAGCTTGCTGCATTAATTCAGATAATACTGTTATGTGCTTCACTGAAACCGTAAGAGCAAGCCCTTGAGTTACCCTTGAAATCTCGGATTTCAAAAAGCCGTTTTCAAAATCCTGAAAATCAAAATCTCGACTATCCAAGTTCCGAAAATCAAAATCCCGGAAGTCGACATTCGGGAAATCAAAATTCCGGAAATACAAATTGCTGTAATCAAAATAAACGGACGAAGCTGATAATACTCGTAGTTATGTCCAAAAAGGATTCTAAAATGAATTGTGAAAGAAGTTCTGTAATATGGCCATTTTGAACGAAACTCGGCCCTGTCATAACCAATAGTGATGGGATTGGGTATGTTGATTGGAAATGGGATTATAAAAAATTTTTTTGGAAGAAGTTCAGGAGTATGGTTGTCTAGCACGGACATATTTTAACTGGTCTTGTTGGAATTTGGTGTGTTAAAAGGAAATGGGATTTTAAACTGATTTTTGATAGAAGTACTGGGAAATGGCCTCCTTGGGTGGAACTCGTCTATTTCTTAACCAATCAAGATGGGTCTGGATATGTTGGTTGGAAATAGGATTCTAAAATGTTTTTTTGGAGGAAATTCTGAAATATGACTACTTTATACGGAACTTGGCCATTTCTTAATCGAGCCGATTATGATGGGATTGGATATGGAAAATCTTTTGCTCGGGAAATTCTTAAACGATCACGACTCGATTTGGTTTGTTGGCTGGAAATAGGATTCTATTATGGTTTTGGGAAGGAGTTCTGAATTTTTCTTGAATTTCAAAATAAATTTTGGAAACATTTCTAGAATATAGACATCCGGGACGGAGCTATGCCACTTTTTAACCGATTATGATGTTGGATGAAAATAAGATTCTAAAATGATTTTTGAAAGATATTCTGGAATATGGCCACCTGGGTCAGAACTAACCTATTTTTTAAGTTCTGGAATATGGCTACTTGGGACATTATATGTCTGTTGCATAAAAAAGGCGCGTGTATCAAATTCGAATCTTACTGCAGCATACCACTGTTAAACAGTGCCTACAGAGTGCTTGCTATTGCGTGTACTTTGCGCGTATAATGTTGTACTTGCCAGAATCATTCCCCTTGCCGACTATATCATCGTTGACTATGCAGATATGTTTTTCGCCCCAACCAATCAACCACTGGCCAGTGTTTCATTTTTAGAATGATCTTTGCATCAACAGAGTAAATTTCTAAACCGCGCTAATATGTCTCGGATTTCCAGACAAGCTTCTCTCTCTCTTTAAGCTAACAATATTTGGCTCACTGTGTTTAATTGTAGTGTTTATTCTGCCTCTCGACTACGTGATAAGAACAAGTTGTATTGAATCTTAGGCCATTACTTCAATAAGTCACTCCAAATTCTTGGATACGTAGATGACATCATGCTTCTTGGCCAGAGACCTAATATCAAGTTATATCAAAGACAATTTATTTATTACCTCTTATTCTCTAGATGGAACAACTGGGTTTGAAAGTGGATTGCAAGACAACTTAATGTTTATCAACGTGGAAGAATTTAAATATCTCGGATCTGTTATAGCTTCAATAAATTATGTTGTCAGCCGGACATCGAATCTTCTACGCACAGTCAAAATATCTTTCACAGTCTTGTAAGTTCGCATTATACAAAGCCCTTATAAGACATGTGCTAACTTTTGGAAATAAAAGTTGGACCTTGGTCACTAATGAATGTAGATTATTACCTACCTTTGAAAGAACGGTTCTTCGATTTATCCTTCGAGACTGTGTCATTATCGGATTCATTAAATCCGGCCACGTTGAAATATTCTGAGGACATCGAATAATAAGAAAAAAGTCCCATCAATATCCAGTCGGTGTATGTCGCAAAGGAACACCTAGACTACGCTGGCGCGATGACGTCAAACATGATCTGGGGAAGCGAGCGATGACCCGAGATAGACCCAAAAGAATTCTAAATTAAATTTGCAACGAAATTGTTCCAGCTCATTTAAAAAAAAAATTAAGCGGAAGTGACGATTATAACCAAAAACTGTTTATTTTATCAAAATTTGGCCACTTGACAGTTTAGTTGGCCAGATTTAAATATTATACTTATACCGGAAGAGGCAAGTTTCATAGTACAAATATTTTAAAAAATCGATTAAGAACAAATGGTTTCTGAAGATTTACAACATTTATAACGTCGACAAACCGAAGATGCTATATAGACTACTTTTCATCATTCCACAAACCAACGTTTCAATACGAATGTCAAGAGAGTTAATTTTCGATTTCATGTGTTGAATTTTGACAGGTGAGCTTCTTATGGACCATCAAATTTTGTAGTTTTGTTTTACTCAACTTAGTGAGTACACTCACCAACGACGTCAGCCACGTGTGATAGGTATTGCCCACAACTGTGGCTGTGTATCCACATCCAAAATAAAATGAAGGACGGAACAGTATACTGGATTATCTTTTTGAATGGAAGATTCTTTGTCCTTAATTTATTTTTATCTATCAACTATTGTTATGATGTATGTGGGACGACTACGAAATGGCCGAAATCCGTAACAGATAGCCATATTCCAGAACTTCTCCCAAAAGTCGTTTTTGAATCCCATTTCCATCGAAAATACCCAATTCCACCATAATCGGTTAAGAAATAGCCGAGTTCGGTTCAGAGTGGCTACATTTCAGAACTTCTTTCAAAATTGAATAAGTATCGGTTATGAAATGGCTGAGTTCTATCCCAGGTGGCCGTATTTTTCTAAAATCACTTTAGAATCCAATTGAAGAGTCCCGTTGCTCGTGGCCATATTCTAGAACTTCTTCCAAAAATTATTTTTGAATCCCATTACCAACATTAGAAGGCTGGTTCCCAATAACAACATAACCTATTTATTAATACCTATTTTCAGCATGATCGGTTAAAAAATGGCCGAGTACGTTTATATTGATTGGATCAATTTTGATTTACGGGATTTTCATTTCCTATTTCCGGGATTTTGAAATCCGGCATTATGGTATTCGGGATTTTTGGTTAGTATTTCTGGAATTTTTATTTTTGGATTTTGATAATCCGGATTTTGATTTCCGGGATTTCAAGCGTCTTCCGAGTAATGTCCATCCAGGTACCCATGAGAAACTCGTTTCTATACTGAGTGAACATTCAATTCTAGTAACAAGTTGATGAAGTGCCATTTCACTAGCAAGCATGTTGCATGTTATTGAGGGACGTTAAATACAAAATGTGGTCCTTGAATCTGTCAACGATTCTTTGCAATGGATAACGCCGAATGCCACGCTGGCTTGCAAGAGATATAAATGATCCTTTAATATAGGAAACCCATGTTGGATCAAAGCAAGGAAGTTAGATCAGGGCCGCCAGACTAATAGGGTGCAGAACCGAACAAACTCTAATGTACGGTATCGTACATCGGATAATATGACTGACTGGTTGGGGCAACATTGGGATTAACGATCGAATCAAAGAAAATGAAGAGAGATGAAGCTACCACTAGGTAGTCAAAGATAATCCATTGGGTAATTACCATTTATAGCCAAGATTTTATTGAGCCTACTGTCACCGACAGATTGTTTGTTGATTTCATTCCAAAATTTATTCCAAGCTGATCTGTGGGCATATTTTAAGCTTTTCTTGTAAGCCTTTTGCGCCATTAGGAAATTGTCCTAGTCGACCTAAAGGTTCGTTCTCCTTAACCTTTTCAGAGCATAACACCAAAAATAATGATGATAATTTTGAGGCGTTCTCAAAGGCAGTTGAGATGGCATTCGAAAACGAAGATGCTAGAGAATCTATATCACCTACCGAGCTTGTTGGTTATAGTAGGTAGTGATATAGATCACTCGGTAGTGAGGTAGAGTAATTTTCACAGTTTTTCAATCTTCCATTACGGTGCAGTAAATCGGTATCGGTTAATCAATAATAGACATGGAACACAAACTGATAACAATCACGACGAACAACGGTTAGAATTTGAAGGAATTTAAATAAAGAAATACTCATACTGTAAGTATTGAAGCTCCTCCAAATGAAGTGATGTGCATTATTATCATATCCAATCACAAGAGGAATTTTCTTATTCTTACTCCAAATTACAAGGGTTGAAAGATCATGAGAATTCTGTCTAATATGTATTGCAAATATTGCATGGAACCATGGCACTAGTAATGGTCTCAAAGGACTTCTGATCAACCCGAAAGACAGTTGCTTGGCGCTTAGTTTCGCGCTCGTATCGGACGACACTTCATCTCTTTGTCGAAACAATCGGGTTCATCAACCCAGTGTTTGTTAATGCAATTTTAGGATCCTCCTTAGGATCGGGTTCCCAAGTATATATTAGCAAAGGTTTAGGAGGATCATCTAGACAGATCACAACCACTCCAGATCTCTGCAGTATTAGAGTCAACCCAAGATTGTACGAGTCATCGTTTGGGAATTTACAAATAGTGACATTGTCAGAAAGGTAACATCCCAGCAATTGCGGAATAAATTTAGCAGTTTGTACGGGAGCTAATGCTTTACGATGTGCTTTCGAACGAAAATCGTCATATTGCGTGGTCTTCACCCACATTGATGTGGATTCTTTCAGCATGTGGGAGAGTGCACAATTTTTTTGGCTTCCATTTCAGGATTAATTCCAGATGGAAATCGGGGTACGCTTTGACGATTTTCCATTTTAGAGAAGTAAGACAGGAGACGGGATATAATGTAACAATAGTATACGTGCTTGAATGTGACATAAATATTTTGTAGACAGCAACCACACAGCGACTAAAGGTGAATGAAACAAAATTCACGGTAATGACAACGTACAATTATTATTCAATTGTACATATTTTGATGATTAATTATTATTTGTATTTATGCAAATTCGACGCACAACAACTAATATTATTTTAAATATTTAATTTTATTTTTAGATTATGACAAATGTGTATTTGGTGCTAATTATATATGGATTATTATTACTTACACTTCAAGGCAGTCGCGCATTTTGAAGAGCAGGGTGCCTAGGTGTGCAAATTGCTTGCAATTACTTTAGGGTAAATTTGCTTACATTATCTGAAGGGATGCAACAGTGATCTAATAGTGCAAAGTATCACAATAGGAAGTATACTCACCAAATTTATTCACCATGTACATTTTTAATCACGCGACTAATTTCGCTTTGACACCACTTATAATTTTCTCGCCACCCACTTGATTTCAAACTATCGCGTGCCGCATCCTAACTAAGACTCGCCAATGACTAACTTAAGACTCACCACTGTGATCGTTGCACCCGTATGTATATTTTATTTTTTATACCGTACTGAATATTCTAAATTTCCCGTGAGCAATCACAACCCATCTGCTATAATACGCATCTGCAATACCTCTAAACTGGTACATAGCTACTTCTAATGCCACTACTTAAACCTAGATGTCACTAAATTTTATAAATGTCATTAAACTGTTTACCATTAATTAACCAATCTACGCTAAACTACTGTCTCGTCCAAGGGACCAATCTACGCGGAATCAATATCACCAAAATCAATAGGCGAGATCGTAACAATATAAATTTCTTTGCCTTACAATTATACATTTTTATTTTATTTTGAAGAACCCTAGAATCGTTGTTTCTTTTCAAACTGTCAGGTTACCGGATCTTAATGGCCTCGATGGCCTCACAGAGGGATAGTTTGAGTTTGCTTACCGAATGTTATTCAAATACCCCAAACTCGATTATACAACAGGCTAAATTTCGTTCAGCCACTTTACAGATCTCTGAAGCCTACTGCTTTCAATCTAAATCGTATGAGAGATGGCTAAGTTCCATTAAAATAGGTTAGTTTTCAGAATTATTGCAACATAAATTTGGCAGATGGCTAGGTTCTATTAAATAGCCAATTTTCCAGCTCCAAAATATGAACTTATATTTGAAATCCATTTTTGTAATACAAACTGAGATCTATTCCATAGGGTTGAACGGTTGAAACAGTTTCCATTTTGTCATTTTTCTAAACCATATTTGTAACTGACATTGAAATTCGAGTTTACCGTACAAACTGAGGTTCATATCAATCTGTCGAGAAGTGGTTTAGTTTTGTTGAATTTGGTTATTTTCCAGTATTACTTCCAGAACTCATATTGAAATCCTATTATTGTCTTTTGAGTTTCATCTCAATTATTGTCTTGCAATAAGTTCCATGAAAAATGTTAATATATGGCCTAGTTCCTTCATAGTTGACATTAATAAATCTCTTTTTCAATTTTCCACACCGAATTTCATTATTGTTGGTTAAAAATGGTTTAGTGCGGGAAATGCGACACTGCATCATATAATATCGGATAATTTCTACTGAAAATATCATTACAATCTCGCCTATTGGTGTGATGGTCATCAATTCAGCGTGGAATGGTCACTAGGGCAAGACATTAATTCAGCATAAATTGGTTGGTGAAGGGTTAAAAATTTATTGACATTTATGAAGTAGTGACATCTAGATTTAAGCATTAGAAGTAGTTTTATAACAGTTAAGTTATAAAACAGATTATTCTGGAACAGAACCGAATGTTCGTATAAATTTTGAAATATTCAGCGCGACATATACATACGGGTGCGATGAACACAATTATTTAATTTTCGGTGAGCGTTTAGAAGGTCTTAGATAAGCCGCGAGTGGAGAGTGCGATAAATTCTTAGTGGTGTTTAAAGTGAAATTAGTGGTGTACTTGTAATTAAAAATAATTGTAAATTGTGTAAAGCGTTTTGGTGGATAAAAGCGAAAAAATTATTGTGGGACTGTTTCTGGTATTTTCGAGAATATTTACTGTGGTGGTGTAAGTAGGGTTCCATATGGAACGGTACATTTCACAGCAGGATGTACACTAAAGTACACGGTATGGGATGGAAATGAAATTGAAAACCTTAAATTTGCATTGAAATATTATTGGGCAAATCCGTAACAATATGAAATCCCGCTATATTAAGTGAAGTAACGAAAAATATGAATGAAATTTCAAATTTGTCATATCAATTTATAAAAAATATCAGAGTTTTATAGAAAAGGCGGTAATATTTCTAAATGTAGGATACTTTGGTCTATCCAAACTAGTACGTGACGTCCATATAAAAAGAACCGGGCATGTACCTCTAGAATACTCGAAATATAATGAGAGGTATGATTGAAATTCTTAATTTATTACATCAATTTACTGAAATCTGACCCGAAGGAAGGGGGGGTTGGGGTCGGTATACTTAAGAATATTCAAATTAGTATCCAATCTACCCCCAGAATACTCGAAATATGAGTGAAATCCTTAATTTAAACATGGTTTGGTCGTTGATTATGATCCCAGCTATCATAAAACACACACCCAAGGTAGTGACAAGGGGGTTTTTATAACAAACAGTTTTTGTTAAAAAACTGAAAACATTCCACCTTAAAATTAAATTAAAAATGGAGGGTGAATATGTTGTGGCTAACACCCGAATTTCTTTTACGACAAATGTACATAGATCTCGAATACACCACGCTTAATTTCTAAATCGAAAAATTGAACCTACCGGATTTTTGATCAAATAACTGTCTTGCATTATAAAAAATCATTATTTCTGTTTCAATTTCAGAAAACCAACAAGGTCAACCATTGTTGAAAACTGAATTTTCACTGCAAAAATTGGGGAAGCTCCTACGGAAGCTACCTCCTCCGATACACAGATGTCCACCGTATGGATCTCTTAATATATGTAAAAAGCTTTATCAAGTTTGATTCAGAATAGTGATTCCGTCTGGACTGTAGAGACGCCAAATTTTGGTGAAAGCACGGTTTTTGGAACAAACTAGTCATTTTCGGTAAAATTGAAACACGTAATCTGAACAAGTTTTGTTTTAAAGTTAATCTACAATTTTTTGGTTTTAGTCGTTTTTTGCGCAAAAAACGAAAAAGATCCTAGGGGAGCTGCTACTGGGATCTAACAATTTGTGAAAAATGCTTAAGTACGAGGTTTCATTCCGATCAATCAAGCAACAGTATTATTACAAATTTAATTTAGAATCTTTTAGTTCATAATCATTTTTCAATTTATGTCACTTCCTTTCAAGAAGTTGCCTTATGGAATAAGTTTAAATATGAAGTGTCACTCCGATCAGTCAATCCGCCTGGGTTGTAGAGAACCACAACATTTTGTTTGCACAGCACCGCGCTATTAAAATGACTTTTAAAATTCATGGAGTGCTACCGACGCTTCCAATTTTTTTTTGTTTTGCAATGTATTTGCACTATGATGATAATGGTGATTTTAGTAACTTTTAGTAATTTTGAGAGTCCTTATATAGGGTGTCCACCCGAAAGGTTTACTTCTACTTTTTTTACTATTAAATTTTTTTAAATAAAAGAAAATAGGTTTAATGTTTGCAGATCGTTTATTTAATGTTTGCCCGCGCCTATTGGCCTTCCTTACACTTGCGGGCTCTTTTGACTACATTTTTCATCACTTTTACGCAGTTTACCCCGTATCATGTTAATTTCTTCTCTAATGTTCCTTTTAAGCTGTTCAATGTTATCTGGATAAGATAACCTCATAAAAAGAAGTCGCAAGCAGTTAAATCGGGTGACCGTGTAGGCCAATCCACATCACCAGATTTCGAAATTAATTGTTATGGAGACATTTCTCGTAGCAATTCTACGGTTTCTCTAGCAGTATACCATGTGCCACCATCCTGTTGGAAGCACATGTTCACCAAACCATTGGCATGCAATTCTGGTCTAAAAAATTCTTTATCATATCATGATAACGTTCGCGAGATATTCGGACTTTCCGAAAAATATGGTCCAATGACTCCTAGAGCCCAAATTGCACACCATACCGTCACTTTCAAGAGATGTAACGGTGATGATGAATTATTTATTTAGTAACAGCATCTTTTTCCATACTTACAGAACCGCAAATGATCTCTTGGTAGCTTCATGATTAATTTACCAAAATTGTAAACCTTTCGGATGGAAGGTGTGTATATACGAAAATCGTGTTTTAAAGAAAAATTAACTGTTTTCGTTTCAAATCCGTTTCAAAATCCTATATATGGTTTTTCAATAAGAACATAACATTTTTGTATTTAAATAAAACACAGAATAATTGAGCTATTGGGCTGAAATTTATTCCAGGTGCAAGTAATACGACCTCGTTTATATAACTACCGCGAGATGTTTGCAGCGATCGATTATTTGGAGACAATTTTCCACCACTCTTTCACACATATCGACGGAACTTTGGCAATCTCGCGTTCGATATTTTCCCTGAGCTCCTCTAACGTTGTTAGCTTGTTGGCATAAACCAACGTCTTAACATAATCCCATAAAAAAAATCCAACGGCGTTAGATCGCATGAGTGAGATGGCCATTCGACCATTGACCGCAATGTGGCGTTCATTTTCATCGAGGGTTCTTGTAATAGAGTCTCTTGAAGCATATATGGGTTTGTTGTTGCCTAATAACGCATATTTTGCTTATTAACAAAGCCATTAAGCCAAAAATGAGCTTCGTCGCTGAAGAGGATTTTTCGATGAAATACAGGATTTTCTTCAAACTTAGCTCAATCGGAGACGTTTCGGCGCCTCAAATGGGCAAGAGGCTTCAGTTCTTGAGTTAATTTGATCTTGCCAAAATTCGCCACAATATGATATTTCCAATATTTTCGGTACTTCCAATATTTTCGCACTGGTGCGTTGTCTCACTGGCACAGGAACATCCAATAGTGAATATTTTGACTCAAATTTATCCACTATAGCACGCACTGTGTGGTGGGACGATTATTACGACCGAAAATTGGACTAAGCGCTCTTAAAGTTGCGACCATCAACTCAGAATTGCGGTAGTCATTTTTACTAATTTCCAAACGTTGCTGGTTTGTGAACTTCACCATTATAAAAATGTTAACCTTGACTAAAGTTTTGACGTTGGCAGCTCATGAAAAACGTTCAAGGATGTGTTCGTATTAAAATACAAAATTGTTTTGTTCCTATTGGAAAACCTGATATATCTACTCAAAACAAAATAAGAAACACTTGCAACTAAGGTGTTAACTTTCGATGTAGATCAATTTTACCCAAACTAATGATGTCATATTTTTCATCTTTTGTTGTTTTGTGTACCTAAAACCAGATCTCACAACTGTAAAACGCAGTGGACCTTCCCGTAAAACAATAGCAAAAATAAAGTGGAAACAAATATTATTTTTGAAAATTAAAATTTTTATTTTCTGTTCAAGTACAATAGAACCGAATTCAATATCTTGTATGACCTCCTCTGGCCCTAATACACTCGAAAGCTCGTTGCTTCATACTCCTTATCAGCCTTTTGATGGTTTCTTGGGTTGTTTACCATCGCACGAATTCGCCTTTTTAGAATATCCCACACTTGCTCGATGGGATTTAGGTCTGGGCTATTCGCTGGCCAGTTCATTGCCACAATATTTTCATCTCTAATAAAATTTTTGGGAACGTTAGCATTATGAGGCCCTAATCGATCCTCCATCAATGACTACGAGCTCTGTCTTTCCCCCAAAACTGGTGCCATCCCAAACCATTATTGAAGCTCCACCGAAACGATCAGTTTCTTGTATACAGCAGTATCGCTCTTCAATGCGCCTATATACCTGATTCCGTCTATCATTGGTACTCAAACTAAATCGCGATTCATCCGTCAAGAGTACGGCCCGCCAATGTCACAACTGTCAACTCCTATGTTTAGCGAGCAAAATGGAGCGTATGGCTGCTTTTCTTGACCTAATCCCGGCTTTTTTGAGGCGATTGCGAATAGTTTGAACTGATATCGGGCGGTTCAATCATTTTGAATCGTTTTGGCTGTCCTTTTCCTGTCTCTTTTAGAGAAGCCAGCACTATGCGTCGGTCGTCATTTGAAGTTGTGATGGTTTTTCTACCCAATCTAGGTATTCTTTCATATGATCCAGTCTCACGAAAACGTAACCAAACGTTACGTACCGAACAATGGAATACTCTCGTTAATCTCGCTGCAACACGTAAACTTTTTCCCTCTTGGATCAGTGTATGTCACTCTTGCCACCTCCGTAGCTGTTAGATGTATCCTAATTCGTGCCATTTTGTTGATTTATTGAAAAATGGATTTTCATACAATTAATTTTGATAAAAATAACCCAATTTACTCAAATTTCAATTTACGAATGAGTGCATTCTTCACTGGCTTATACGACGGATAAAAATCTCGGATTTTCCATCCCACCGTTTTACCCAATCAAATCACATATTTAACAGAAATCACACCTCTTTTTATTACAAAAAGTGGAAACAATCTAAACTAAAATATCTCGCAGACGACCAACTTAACAAACATAAATTTTAATTATTGAGCAACATTTTATAGACTATTTTACTTTTTTGCTCATTTTTGTTGTGCTTTGTAGTGTGTTCTTCGGGATAACATTTGAATTTTTATTGAGTTGTAAAGTGTTCCTTTTGTGTATAATACAAATTTACTAGCCGGGGCGAGAAATATTGTACACCTTGACGCACAAGGACTATTAAAATGTAAGTTTAAAACGAACAATTTGGAGTGAAATTGCCGAAGCAAGACAATCCTCAAATTTATTTATTTTATGTGGATTTGTGTATTGCCTGTTGTAAATGTATTTCTATATAAAATTAAGATTTTCATTTTTGTTTAGCTCATGCCTACTATCTGGTGGCAAACACTGTACTAATCGAAAATACTTACCATACGTATGTATATATATTACGTTTTGTTCTGAAAATTCTCCATCTATGGTTTAGCACCCAAAAATAAAATGCATTTCATAATTTTTTTAAAATTGTTTAACAATTTCTCCATTTTTTATTTGTTTCGTTTGTTTTATTTATTTCCATTTATGAATGTTTGTGTTTCATTTATAAATTTTTTCTCTTATAATTAGATTTTTTTTTTTTTGGTTTTTGTTTTATAATTTAATTTGTTAATTTTTCCAAAATATCTGCACCATCTATAATATTAAATTTAAGTATTTTTTTTAATTTTAATTTTTTTGTTAAATATATATATATATATTTAATTTGGATCTTGAATTTATTTTCACTTTGAAATATATTTTTAATTTTATAATACCAAATCGTCCAAATTATTATTTTATTAATCTCAAACGTTATTTATAGGTTATGTTTTTATTTTTCGGTTTTGTATGTGTATGTATGTTTTATATAATGTTCGGTGATTATTGTGGCGTGTCGTGTACCGATGAAAATTCAGTAAATTATACAAAAGAGCTTTTATAAAGCTTTATCGATTTATATTTATATATAAATAATTTTTGTCTTAAAAAAATATTTTTACAAGTTTATTTATTTATTTTATTTGGCATTTTTATTGTTTATTTATTTACTTATTTTGTTATAATTACTAAATTATTATTAATTTTTTTACATCTAATTTATAAGGACAATTTTTTTTATTTATTTGTTTATTATTTATTTTATTTTATTTTTTTATAAAATTTATTTGGTTTATTACATAAAACGATTGTTTTTATTTTGTAGTGATATAGTTTTGTATTTTATGTATAATATATTATGTATTTTGTATATAATAAATAAAAAAGTAGAAAATTATAGTATGAAATTAAAATTTATTTTATTAAATATTGTCTTTTCTATTGTTATTATTTATTGTGTGTTTAGTTTATTATAATTTTTATATACTCGTAAATATAAATTTAAATAAATTTTATTTATAATAATTTTCTTCTAATAA
Source organism: Nephrotoma guestfalica (assembly GCA_963691935.1). Lineage (NCBI taxonomy): Eukaryota > Metazoa > Arthropoda > Insecta > Diptera > Tipulidae > Nephrotoma > Nephrotoma guestfalica. The sequence continues at coordinate 206,916,392 of OY829915.1, forward strand.
ATTATTTTAAATTTTAAATTAATAACATAAAATAGAATTTATAATTAATTAATAATTATAATATTTTTTTTAATTTGGTGTTTTTAACAAATTTTATCGAAAACAGAAATAAAATTAATTTTTATATTTTATTAAGTAAATTAATTATATTTAATATATATTGGCACAATTTTTTATTTTATTTTTACATTATTTAATTTAATTTATTATTAATATATTTAAAAAATAAATAAAAATCATCGATTTGTTTATTTAATTTTTTATTTGGGTGGCGTTGATTTAAATGTTTGTATTTAGTATTTTTTATTAAAAATTCGATTATTTTGTTGTTGTTGTATTTGTAAATTAGTTTAGTTAGTAATAATTTTAATTTTGCATTTTTTAGGTTAAGATATGTAAATTTTGTATGGTATTATGTATCTAATAATTTTAAATTGGGGTGTGTGGCGGGAAATGCGAATTTGAGGTGAAGTAATAAAATAATAGGGGTGGAAAATGAGAATTAGTGTTCTCAAAGTGGAGCGGAAGAATATAAAATTGTATTCTCCTAACATTATTTTACTCAACCAGCCAGTTTGCAAACCACCAGAATTGTTAAAGTTTACAGTTATTCAGCTTCTTATATTTTAACACCATATGTACATATAAATCTTTATACTCAATTTTTTCTTTATGATTGGCCAATTATTTTTGAGTTACATTTTTGAATGATTTATACTCGAGCTTGTCACTGTAAACTAAAACTAATTGAGTGTTGACACAAAATTTTAAGATTTGTATATCTTAAATATACGAGTACAATCTTTTGTATATCGGTTCATTAAAGCTACAATTGATTAAAATTCTGATGTTGAAACGTCATATCTTGAAGAGAAGTACCGACGACTGGCTGGTCCTCCAATCGATTCCACATCAGGTGTTGATATTTGAGTAAACAGTCTGTAAATTAAAATATAGTATCATGAAATGGTTTCTGTGTGCAAAGGTAGTGTTTGGGGATCAGAATATTAATTTTACTGGAAAACAACGAAACACATTCTCGTAATCCTAGCTACCATCTATCTGTCTTAGTATAAGTAAAGTGAAATATGATTGTATATTTGTCTATTCTGATAATCAGGATAAATCCCCAACTTCCTCCCCTAGGAGCACATCGATCCCTAGGAGAGGCTCGAAATCAGATTAATGTCACCATTCCTCACTAATTTCAATTAAACATTGTACATTTTAACTCGACCGGTCTCGACCGAGTGTATATACAAATGTTAGTCAAACGACGTGGGCGGCAAATTCAAAAGCAAACTAAAATGTAACGAGAATAACAGTAAAAACGATAACAAAAAACCGAGGAAGCCTTAATTAACGTAAGGGCCTGGTTCCAGATTGCTGAGCACTATCCTTAAGTTCAACGGGTAACTTAACAAATGACTAGGTTTTTAAATGTAATGATGGCCATTGTACCAGAAGTGTTTGAAGCGGTGAGCGACTCGCTAGCGAATAGACCAGCAGAAAGTCCATATCGCAGTAACACGAATTTTATTAGAACGAGATCTTCACAGAACGAATTATGCGATCGTTGAGGATTAGAAAATTTACCGAACCGATCATAATATCGATCAGTGGCGAACGACATACTCATCGATCAGCTGGCAAAAACGGCTGACAAAATATACGAGATACTGACGCCACAGCAAAAACAAGTTACCGCGTCGGCTTATAACGGCTAAAACCATATTCCGTTGGTTGAAGAGCGCAAAGCACGACTCGAGGGGGCGGTCAGGAAATATTTCTCTCAGTTTCCTATACGAAAAAATTTACCACCTGACTTTTCTGATCTTTCAGTACTCCCTATCTGATGTTTCACAACGTCATTATTTTTGAATTCGAAATCATGCGATCTAATTTTATCAATCGCCAATGGCTCGACAATAAACACCTACGGAATAAAATAGCTCCAGGTAGATCTCGGACTTAAATGTCCTTTCCCATCACTAAACAATTTGGCCAAATGTTTCAGCGATTTATGAACTAAGTCATCTGCGAATTAGACTTCGATTTTGTATATTTTGCAATATAACATCTAATGGCATTCTACCGTCTTCGGAATGAATTGATGCCATTACGGAATTCCCGGCTCCCACAAATGGTAAATAATTACCATCGATTCATCCCGAAATTTACAGAAAGAGTGCTCCGATTTGCTCGCTTTTGATAGCTCTACTGAAGAAGCCCAAGACACTCAAGCGTTTAGCTTGGCTCGAAGAAAGACAAAACGCATTCTCGAAACTCAAGAGTAAATTAGCGAAAATGATGTTAGCTCACTCGCTGAACGACGCAAAATTCAGTGTGACGGGTGATGCATCAAACACTACTGTTGGGGCTGTTTATAACAGGACAAAAACGGACTTGAAATTTAGAATTTACTTTCTACGTGTCACGCTAGTACCAACATGGAACTAGAGCTTTTTAAATTCTCCTGTTACGAAATACACTGCGAAATATCGACGGGTACAAATCATCCAAACAGCGCAGAACCACTTCGACGAAAAATTTACGATTCTTTACAAAACTTCACATCCTGTTGTCCGTGTTACTCGTAAGTTGAGTATGGCTCGGTACTTCTGACTCAGTACAAACAAGGATGTTGGTGAATGGACACAATCTCGTTTATCCTGAAAGTGATCTAAGACCATAACACTCCCTTTGAACCTATTGAAATTTCCAAGAAACGCAATTCGAGTCCAAACTTCTCACTGAGTTAACAAAACTCCTGGGCTTTCGTTAGATACGCACAACTGCGTACTATTCACAAGCTTAAAGCTGGCCTCAGGACTCGAGGCAATACCGTAAAGAGGAGCTAAAAGTTCCAACCGTACTGCTTGGTATCCGAGCAACAGTGAAATAAGATCGAAAGTTCTCACTATCTGAACTGGTTTATGGACAAACCATTAACCTAACCGGTGAGTTTATTGTCGATATCCTCTTTCACCTCTTCCTTCAACACACACTGTAATTTAAGAATTCCGCGCCGCCCAATATCCCCACGACAACTCGAACAACTAAACAAAACGATATATAGTATTCTTTCCAGAATCGCTCGACAATTGCGATTTTGTGTTTATGAGGGTAGATAAGATCCGTATAGGTTTGCAACCACCGTTCGAAGGTTCTTATAAGGTAATACGTCGCTCCCGGAAACAATTCGTTATCTCGATTAAAGCAAACACCAAACTTTCTCGTTTGATAGATTAAAACAGGCATACGGAACTCTCTGTTCCGTTGAGCGACTGGCCAAAGTGGAGACCACGAAATTCGTTCGTGTTATCCCGCATATTTAGTCCTCGATCTATACGACCTTTCAACTGCGGGGAGAGTAATGTAGCGTATTACAAAATTAATAATATTTTACGTGCACATTCTATGTCGAAACAAAAACCGAAATTATAACTTCACATTTCAGTTTTTATAAATCCCGTTCGCATCCCATTTGTTACCAACTGAAAAAACAAAAACGAATCAAGACGTTAAAATAAAAGAAGGAAAAATACCTCGCATTACATTTTTTGGTCGTGTGGGTTGTATGTTTCTGTTGTTACTTCGATTTTCTATATTTTTCTCAATATCTTCAGAATCCACCCAAGTTTGGTTTTGCGCGTAGTTAAAGTAGCAGTTCATGATGCTACTTTCAAAGAACTCAAATATAATATCTACTCCCAATCAATTCATCGATTGATCCTTTACCTACAAAAGTGTGGATCTGCCAGATTGATAGACATGATCTCTTTAATGTTCGTAACATCAATTTGGTATATGGTTTAATCCTGGATTTAACCTTCGGTTCTATTAATAGCTTTTAAAACTGTGCTTTGGATTGGTCTGCACTGAATTGATTCGTCTTTTAGTGAAGAACTCAAAAAAGTAATTTATTCTGAGGAACTCTTCAACAAATATTTCCTTTGCCTATATAAAGTTCGAGTTGTACCATCTTTAATGACAAATAAAGGCGCACGGGTCTCGTGTTTCCGCTTGATCGCCTAATACCTTCAAACCTCTATCACCTTCTCAGAAGTATCAAGCATTTTCCGAATATTTGAAGAGCCGCTCATTTATGGTATGGCAATAAAGTTTGTTTAGGTGACTCTTCTAATAGAAGGCAATGCAATTGTAGTATACTTCCTCGGTCTCAACTAGTTTCGACTTTTCAGCCCAATTACATTTTCTTCTAAATAATTACGGGGCATCGAATGAGGAATCCAGACGAAGTTGTTAGGCCAGCCAGTATAAGAATACATCGATGACTGTTTGAAATTTCTTGTATGCGATATCGAGATACTCTCACAGTCCTATAAAATCTTCTTTCTAATGGAAGTATTACATAAGCTCCCATCAAATGTTATTTAACGCAACGATGATATACCGCGCGAATGATCTTGCTATCATCCTAATGAGCGAAACTTTTGTACATGATAATCATAATTCATCTAACTGGCTTCTATTTAGTAACGAATTCTTTTTTAATTTGTTGGGGTTGTTGTTCTTTGGAAGTAGTTAGGCAAACATAATTTGTCTGATTATTTACCCGTTCTCGTAATTTACCCTATCCTCCAGAAACAAACATTTTGGTAATTAAAATTTGCAAAAAGACAGCTTTGATGTTCATCCTAGACGCTTGTGATATTCTTCGAAGCTGCACGATATTTTGACATTAGATCGTCAATAGAAAAAGTTTAAACGTATAAATAATCTGGTAACTAAATTTGTACACAATTTCATGGAAATCGTTTTGAGAATTGAAGATTTTAAAATCAATTTCTAGAATTACGAATCGCCTGCCAGGTATAAATAGTAGATAACTGCCTCAAACTCTTAAACAGAAAATTTCAATCATTGGAAGTGTTTGCAGACTACGAGCTATCCGGAACCCGTACAGCTATTAGCCATTCTTGCAATCTTAGACCAGAAAGGTGGACTGGTTTGAACTATCTCCTCAACCTAGTGGACTAAGAACGACCATGCCAGGCAAGTCAAAGATGAGTGATACATTGTTCAAATCTTTTTGAAGCAAACCATATTGAAATTGATGGGGCAAACTATTGACATCAAGTACTGCAGCGCTACTAAATCCGGAAACAAATTAAACAAGTAGTTAAATCTAAAGAAGCTGTTTGAAAATTTTATGATCTCTTAAGGAGCCATTCATAAACGATAACTTGGTCTAGCAATGGCTAGCAACAGGAAAGCACTATTAACAAAGGGAGGGCTAATCAGATTGACAGGCGATCTTGTGTTTAATGACGAAATGAATTAAAACCTTAGGACTCTCTGTGATGCATCGGAACACACTCGTACTGTTGAAGTTTACAGAAAAATTACCATCAACTTTCAAGTAATCCATCCGCCTAATGATAACAAAAATTTCTCAATAGCAAACTAATAGATGTGATAGATATTTATCATCAGCACTAGGTGTAGATTTGAATGTGGCTAAGAGCAAACCATCTCAATCGTTCTATTGTTTCATTTTGGTCAATTGAACCAGCGATTATCTTATTCATCTTGCCCACATAAATCGTTCTGTCTTACTTTCTATAACCATAACTAATTGTAATCCCTCTAATGTAAAAATTTGTTGAAGGGCCATAATGATGCTTAGTGATGATGAATTTGATTGTGTACGAGTGTGCTTTCAGAGTTATTATGCAAGTGATATATAGTGATACAAATACATTTAGTAGGGCTGCGATTTGTCAAAAATAAAAAAACTAATAAAAGTAATAGTTTAATGATTCGGATGTAATTAGGCAAAGTTAAGATGTCGATAATGCAGATCCAACTTATCATTATTAGTATATCATTCGAAAAATGCCGGCAAAGAAATTGCATTTCAATAGCGAGCTGTTTTGGTCGGAACAACTGAAAGTAGTTAATCGAAAAATGTCGATAAAGAAGATCTATTATATTAGCCAGCTGAAAAATATCAGCAGGGACATAATAGACTAATAGAAGATTTACATCGCTTTTAAGATTTTGGTAGTTGGTCATCACCCTCACGAATAGTGATATTCGATTGGAGCATGGATTTACACATAATTTTTAGTACGGTTTGTGCAGGCCTAATGAGTGAGCCTAACTTTCTGGGGATCTGTACATTTATGACAACATGTTGTATAAAAGTCTTCGAAGTCAAACTGATTTTAAAACTCGGCCTCGTTCTTAACTAGATTGCAATGAAAAAGTGTGGAAAAGTGGAAAAATTTCTCGAATCGAATGGGTAATGAGAAGAATTCACTAAGTAATTTTTTTTTTATATGTATTAGGGAGTTAACACTGGACAAGACGAAAACTATTATAAGTTTATGTTTATAAATTTAATTTAATTACAAACAAGCGGTTAAATATGATTTAAAAAAAATCAAATCATAATCAATCACAAATTAAATATTAAAAAATCTATAAACAAATAATTAAAAGTTTAATAAAATTCTGTGTTGCAAATCTTACAGATTATGACAATAAAACCAGCTCGCAGTGGAAAATATTTAAACGATTCCACAAAAAAATCCTTAGCTCAGAATCTCATTTTGGCCCTTTCATTGTACTCGTATGTGGAGCGAATACTAAAAATTTTGTCACATAGCCGGCAAAATTATTTGCCGTTAAATATTTTCCACTGCGAGCTGGTTTTATTGTCATAACCTGTAAGCCGTATAATCTGTACCAATGCATTGCAATAGATGAAAACTGTTCAATTTCGCAAAAACACTCTAAATGTCTATGCGGATCGACAGGGTACCTCATCTTATGGCGTGCTTTAATCAGAAATTATAATTAGTAAGAAAAAATTCACAAATTGAAGTTTTGTCCTAGAAGTTTTGGCACATATCCACCTACATGATGAATGCTGCCTAAATTTGAACAACTACCGTGAATGTCCATGCAGATTGAAAGACGTCCCATCTTGGCCGGTTCAGTTTATCATAATTATAGCGAAAAAGTTCGTCAATGTATTTTTTTGTATTGCTTACTGATTATGACATAATAAGCGAACCATAAGATAAGGCACACTCTCGATCCCCCGTATAGACGTGAGGTTTTTTTTAAATTGACTGCCATCTAGGATTCACTCCACAGAATTTTCGTTTTTGGCCTTTTTAAGTATTATCATGACAAAATGATCCGGCTAAAATGACGCCTCCTGTCGAACCGCTTATATTTGCGGGGTAATTTTCTGAATTTGGATAGCATTCAACTATTATACTATGTAGGTGCAAGTAAGTGTGCCAAAATCTCTGTGTGTATGGACCCTTTATCTCAGAGTCTAATTCTCTCAAAACTTAACCATGCTTTAAGTTAGAAGGGTACTAAAGAGTGGTTAAATTTTAAAGGCCGACGTTGAATGTGAACCAAACCTAAACGTCAAGTTTTTTTCTGCATTTAATTTGACATTTCTCAATTTCAGACTAACTCAATTTGAACCATGGAAAGATACACAATTGAGCAACGCGTTAAAGTTATTCACACATATTATGAAAATGGGCGTTCAAATCAAAATGCAAATCGTGCACTTCGTGATTTTTTTGGTCAATTTAATCATCCAAATGTGCGTACAATCGGAAAAATCGTGCAAAAATTTGAGCAAACCGGGTCTGTAGGAGATTTTAAAATACCAGTGCATGCTCGTACAGCTCGTACAGCAGAAAATATTGCTGCTGTTCGCGATAGTGTGGCTGAAGAGCCGTCCACCTCAACTCGTCGTCGTGCCCAACAATTGCACCTCTCACGCTCGTCGTTGATGAACATTATGCATAAAGACTTGCATTAACACGCTTATAAGGTGCAATTGACTCAAGAACTAAAGCTTCCAAACGTCGTCAATGGTCAGAATGGTGACAAGAAATGGCAACAGTGGATGATCAATTTTTGAAGAAAATCAGCTTCAGTGATGAGGCACATTTTCACCTCAGTGGATTCGTCAATAAGCAGAATTGCCGCATTTGGGCGAATCATAATCCAAGAGTGATTGTCGAAAAACCAATGCACCCACAAAGAGTGACTATTTGGTGCGGTTTATGGGCTGGCGGCATCATCGAGCCGTATTTTTTCCAAAATGAGGCCAGTCAGGCAGTTACTGTGAATGGTGTTCGCTATCGTGAGATGATAACGAACTTTTTATGGCCCGAATTGGTGGACGGTATGTGGTTTCAACAGGACGGTGCCACTTGCCACACAGCTAACGAAACAATGGATCTTTTGCGCGCAAATTCAATGGCTGTGTTATCTTACGTGGTGGCGATGTCAATTGGCCACCAAGATCATGTGATTTGTCACCGTTGGACTTCTTTCTTTGGGGTTATTTGAAAAAAAAGGTGTACGTCGATAAGCCAGCAGCAATTCAAGAGCTAAATAATGAGATAATTCGGCACATTAACAGCATAGAACCTCAATTATGCCTAAGCTTCATCGAAAATTTGAACCATCGAGTGGAGGTGTGCCGCCGAGGCCGCGGCGGCCATTTGGCCGATATTTTGTTTCATACATAATTGAACCATACCATATTATCATAAAAAAAGAATTGACAATAATTTCTTAAATAATTTGTGTTTTATTCAAAATCAACATCGGCCTTTAAAATTTAACCTCCCTCTATATAGAACAGGTAGTGTACCAAATCTATAAAAAATTTAAAATTGTAAGTTTTGTATATAATTTTGCATTGGGTTCCTTGAGCCATGAGTTCGATACTTTCGAAATTTCAGTTTGTCTAACTTACCATGACACTCGTTACAAATGTACCAGTGTATCAAATTGTAGCCCGAATAATTGAAAACAGTTAAAATTTTGTTTGAGTCCACTTAACTCTGAAGTCTTGACCACTTTTTCCAAGACTTCTACGACTTACTGTGAGAAATTCTGTACATAAAAAGTGGAAACTGTAACTTTTGCTTATAATTTTATTTGGGGTCCCTTTATAATGCTCAAAGTAAAATTGAACAAAAAATTTAAAACTGCAAATTTTTATAGAATATTGTATGTGCCCCCAGAATTCTCAAGTTCAACCCAAAATTAGGTTACGGTCTTGTACTTCGTCCACCAAAATTGTATAACTGAAATTATACGACCACTGACCAGTAATATTTTGAATCGACCAATTATGGGAAATAATTTTATATTTGCTTTATATATTTGAAATTTGCAATTAGAAAGTGCTGTTACAATTCCAACAATAGTGACACAATTCCAATTTTCTTTACAACCACCCAAGAAAACAAAGTCAAACAAACCGTGGAAGAAATAGAAGAAATCATTCGAAAGATTAAATTATCTGCCAGAAACATCACAACAAATAGTTTCTGGCAGCCCCATGCCAACTTGTTCTGCGAGGATAAGAAAGAAATACCCTAAATTGGTAGCCCACACTCATTCCACTCGTGAAATATTCGCTGCGATATGGGCGAGTATCACTGTGGCCTTCATCCAACTCATCAAAAACTTACATTGAGCATGATCCTGGAGAAGCTTTTGAATGAGAGCATGTTAAGTAATCAAGCGTTGGAAGTTTGGTTTCGAACTAATAAAACATCCAATTCTTTTAATTTAAAAATTCGGGCGTCTCAACCAACCAAAACACTTTATTTTATAAACAAATCTTCCCCTTCACATTTTATGTGTTCCCCTGCAAAATAAAAAATATTTTTCTTGCATCAAATTTTGACGCAGAGGTACCAACTGATGAATATTTAATTTATTTGCTTTACCCAATACGGAAATTTTATTTTATTTACGATTTTTTTACAAAAAATCAAGTTTATTTTGTGTGGCCGTTATTTTTTAAAATGTCAACCGAAACGATACGAGTAAATCCTATACATTATTTTTCCAATCTAGAGAAATAAAAAACATAACGATAATCAGCTTACTTCATTTCTAAGAGCGTCAAATTTTTCCGGAAAAATAATGTCGCTTTCAGGCATTGTGATTATGCTTTGTATATTTCTATAGGTAAAGGTGACTTTATGTTAACCTGCGTCACATTCTTCCGGAAAAATTTGAATGAAGTAAGTCGTTATCGTTATGTTTTTTATTTCCGAAAAAATCCGCAAAAACCTCACTATTGGGAAAAAATAAATAAATTTAATATTCATGAGTTGGTACGTCTGCGTCAAAAGTTGATGTGAGGATGGGGTTAATCGATCGAGTTTTGTTGCTGAAAACAGATGTGCAGATTTACCGCATGCGGGGTCGCATTCAGAACTGCACGTAAAACACATGAGCATAATTTGTTGACACTTGTGTGCAGCATTTTTTTAAGCTAGAGCAAGCTGTCAATCGGAGTGTTGTGATTTTTTCTGTTAGTTAACAAATCTGTCAGACAAAAATGAAAATAAGAAAATTTAGTGTCAAAAGTGAAAAACAACAAACAATGTAGCATGAAGTTAGCGAAGATTTTTAATTTTATTATTTTTCATGTTGTCACCAACGACGGATGCACAGTCAAATTAGAAATAAAGGTGACGTGCGCAATGTTGTGGGTTCTAATTTTGATGCATGTGGAATTGTGTAGATGTGTTTCCAGCAACAACGCGACTGCATGTTATTCGGGCGTAAAATGTTTTCTGGCTAATTTGACTGAGTGTATTGAAAGAGAGTAAAACTAACCATCCAAAATATTTTATTTGATAAGCAATCGTCCCCTTTATATTTGATTTGCTCCCCTTGAATTAAAATACGTTTATTATCAGTCAAATTTTTACGCAGGGAGGCCAATTCATAAAACAAAAATTGCAATTGCTATGTGATTATCAGAAAAAATGTCCGCTAACTTCATTTAGTACTGGAGATTTACGAAAAATCATGTTATTTCGGATTAAAACTATTTTATCAGAAGACATCTGGGTCATGCACAAATTGAACACTTATTCGAACGAAGTATGAATTAGGTATGGCCGCCATTTTATTAAAATTTATTTAACAGGTTTCAACTAAACTATTAGTTGAAAAAACCTTCAGTTTCACCATCGACTTGTTTGTCTGAAATTGAATATAACATTAAACCAGCGGGAATGATGCATTTATCTAACCAAATACTTGTTGTATTTGATTTTCAGGTACCACTGCTAATAATTGTAATTTTACATTAACAGTTATTATACGAGGCCCTCGTATGAAGAGAGCCCATCATTCAGAATAATACCTGGTTGATCCAGTAGTATACTCATATCGAAAGTTAAATTTTAAATTTACACTTTATTCGAATTCAAACCCAACCCTTCCTGTTCGAGAGCCGAAGCTTTTTTCATCAGTTCTGCACCACTTGTCCGTGGTTGTGCAACTATATTTTTTACAGTGTACTTTAAATCGTGCAACAAGTGCCACACTGACAACTACCAAATTATCAGTAAAATATTGTGAGATGTTTGGCAATTTCTATCTTGATTATTTTAATTTGAAATATCCGTACATGAAGTGTCTTTGCAAATTCGAATTTCTTTAGAATTATGAACAAATTTCTGGTGACTTGCAGTAATTTGATCCGAAACTCACGAAACTAATCTTTAAGCAAGGAACGTTACTGGATTACTAAATTTTATGTTTAGTTAATTTTTTGTTCTTTAGTTTCCATTTGGGGCAAGCTATCAGTGTTCGATCTAGGCTCAAAGTTTAGTTATTGTAATTTATCGCTTCCTAAATGCTCTATATAGAGTCACACTTATTACAGGAATCATTATGCAACAATCATTATGTTCAAGCTTGTAATCAATCAGATCATAACCAATAGCATTCTGATTCTTGTTTTAAAGGGTTTTGTGAAATGTTCGCGCTAAGGGTCTAAACTAAATAACTTAAACACTACGAATTAGGTAAAGTGGAGATGGATTTTAACAACTCTAAACTACAACTAAAACTACTAAACGGGTGTCTAACTACTAATTAATTTAACAAAAGAAAAAAAATTCGTACCTTCAGTTTATTCCCCCCACACATAATTCGCTAGAACCAAATCAAGATTATTTATTCCGGGTTTCGCTGTACACTGTCTTATTTATTTAATATAATATTTTATTTAAATTATTGTTATTTTAGAATATTTGTTGTTTGTTCATATAACGTAAAACTAAAAATTCGTTATTTTGTGTAAATAAAAATTAATTCGCCTGAATGTTGCTTTGGTTTAACACTTTATGTTGTTTTAGGTGAATTCGTATTAAAACTTTTAGATTTACAAAAAAAAATATTTTCTATCTAGTGTTTCTTCAAACTTTGGAGACGTTAAAATATAAATTAATTTTCTTAATTTTTACAAATTTTTAATTATTTGTTATTGGTTTTATATTTATATTATTTTATATAATACACAATTAATTATTTATTAATTTTATAAAAAATAGTTTCTTTTGTTTTATTTATAAAGATTTATGTAGTTTCTTCGCGGGTTGTGTACGGTTCGTTTAGTATAACATTGATATTCTAGACATTGATTTGAAATGTTTCACGTTGGAGCTTTTGATTTGATCGAATACGCGGTGAATTACTTGATTTCATTTTTTGGTCTTGCATATTTGGTAAACCGCTACTACCACCGCTGGCGTCGGAGAAACGGGCTGGTGGATTTATATGATCGTTATATGAATTTGGATAATTTGGTATGCTGTGCGGTGCGCGCGCGCGAGCGAATGCAATTTGCGAATAATTTTTATTTTTTTTTGATTGTTCGTATCGAAATAAATAATAGAGAAGAAATATACATTTTACATATATATATATAGAGAGAGAGAGGGAGAGAGAGAGAAGAGAAACTATATTTAGTAGGATTGATCATTGATGTAAAAATCTCGTCTCAAATACCTAAATGTTGTTTCCTCGTTGTGACTTGAGTAACCGCTTGAACTGCGCACATGACGTTTTGATAAATTTTGTGATTTACTGCCACCGCCACCACCGCCGCTGCCACCGCCCCCGCCACCACTTTTACGCGTTTGATATGATGGTTTTGGTTTTCGTGATATACTTGATGGTGAATTTTCGGATGATGATGATGTTTCATCTTGGGTTTCTGCAAATAAAGAGAAACAGATTAATTTAAAAACTTTTCTCTTTGAATTATAACTTAATTATTATTTATTTTTAATTATTATATAAAGTTGATTGGGCTTTAATGCTAATATTACCCTATCACTTTCTGGGAAATGCAGACCCATCAAATATTGTACTTAATTATGTTAAACATATTGTGGATGTCCGAACCTCTTGGAATGATCCAGCATCTATCACTCTCACTAAAATCAGAGCAATATTGTCCGTTCTCGTCAACAAAGTAATTTTTAGTTCAACGAACTAGATCATTTCTGCCGTTGTCATATATTTTGTCATCACGATTGCATTTGGTGGAATTGCATGCCAAACAATATAATGCAACCATATTTACGTTTTAAATGTAAACAAAATCAACATTCGGATTTCGAACCGATATTCATCGGTTTCGTACTCAATTCATCCATTCTTAATGTAATAAGTGCAAATAAATAATTTATAATTAAATAAAGAAATTGCAAACAATGATTGTGAATAAATAAATAATAATTAAGTAAATAAATTATAAGATACTAGCGGACACGACAGACGTTGCCCTGCCCGAACGTTGGCTTCGGCTTCGTGGCCGTTAATAGCAGGATTAACCCGTTTAAGCAAACGTTTTTTCGATATTCAAATTTTCGATAAACTATACTAAGTGACATGTGACATTGCGTTTGACATTTCAATATTTTCGTTTCGTCATTGTGTGATTTGCTGTTGCCCGAAGCAAAATTACAAAATGGGTGCTAATTTCTGGCCGGACAATAATGTTGCTGGATTTCTTTGTTTTTTGTTGAAATGATATCCATGCTCTCGAAGCGTCGTAAGAACGATGACTGTCTTGAATTATCTGCACCAGTGTTATCTCTGCATTAGATCCCATGGTCGCCAATTATAACAACTATAACTTTATTAACAGTTGGTGTATTGTATCGGCCTTAGTGCTCTCCAGATGGTACTTTGTGATAAAGGACCAATTTTATGATACACTTGGCCTTGAATCTTAACCGTTGATTCAAAACTGCGACCATCCTTTTTCTGAACGATTTTTGTTGCTTCAAGTGATGCCAATTTTGATAAAAAGTTTGGCCAAAAACAATTTTGATTGAGGTGTGACTCCAGCCAATAGTGTTTTTAGTGATTCTGGCGGCGAATTCAATGGTGGCAGTACAACTTTTCCGGATGCGCCGCAGAAACCGGCCGATTCAACATTGTATTTGAACGCATTTGCGAATGTGACGAATAGTCGATGTCCGACTCATATTCGAATGCAACGCGGAGAAGTGATGCACGTGTAAATGCACGACGTACTTGCAAGTGGTTCGTTGACGCACGAGTCTTTGCCTCAATGCATTAGCTCGACGGCGTTCGTTGCGTTGCTGCGTCACGTGCTTTTGCACATGTATTTGCAACCTGCCCGTCAATTGATCTTCTGCCATTTTATGTAACGGACGGATGTGGACTATTTGTAAATTCCGTGTACGACGAGCAATATTTCCTCCTCGTAACTTGATGTTGTTTATTTTCGAAGAGCCGTTTAACACTCCATAAATTTTATATAATCATTGATTGCAAATGTATATAATTGAAAATATTCACTTCAACATTGCATTTTACACATTTGCACAAAGTATGTGTTTAAGTACACTTCATTTATGATTTAAAACGTTATTTCAATATGTTTTGTCGATGAATAATACACTCAATATGTACGCACGGAATATCGAAACACAGCGAACAGAAATTGAAAAGTCAAAACAACGCCAAGCTACGACGCAAGTAACTTGCGCATGAATTGATGCGTACGTCAAATACCACTGAATTCGACCACCTATGGTACACAAAGGTAACTATCAATTACTCTCAATAACAGGTCAATTATTCATGAACTTAAGATTTTCTTCGTTTTATAAGATATTGGGGAGTGGTGGGGGGTGATATTTTGGGGTTATATGTTCTGATATGCGAAAAGTCTTAAACAAATAAAAATAAAAGACGTCAAAAAAAATTCTATAACCCAATAGCAGCGCGGGTACAATTGTGAATCTAAACTATCCAGGGACCCACTCAAACACACATAAAAAACTTCTTCAAAATCGGTCCAGCCATTTTGGAGAAGTGCAATGACATACTCACGTACAGAAGAGATATAAAGATTGAGCGCGGTGAGGGGCAGAGAGCGAAATTTTGGGGATATATATCCTGATATGCGCGAAATCTTAAAAAAATAAAATTTCGTCAAAAAATTCTAATACCCGATCGCAGCGCCACCTACTGGGTCCAATTGTGAATCTAAACCATCCAGGGACTCACTCAATCACACACAAAAAATTACATCAAATCGGTCAAATCAAAATCGGTCCACCCGGTGATCCACGTAAGCTTTAGTGTTAGATTGAACAAATATGGTTTTAAATTTCGCCCCACCCACATACATTAAATCGTATTTACTCCTTTAAGTGACTAAAGTTAAGATAGTTATTTAGACATAGACATTTTTACACCACAAAACACGGAAGGAAAAGAAAACAAACCAGGTGAGTCTAATACGGTACCATCAGTGCGGATGAAGCACTAGACAACCAAAACACATCACGTCCATTACTAATGGAATCTAATAACTTACCATCTTTTTGACACAGCAACCTGAGGTTATGGTTCAAACAGGTTGAACTGATCATGTTCTCTGCGCGTATATCATCAGACGATCGACAATTCAACAATATCGTTAAACATTTAAAGGAAACGCAGTCGATCATAATTCTAAATCCACCACAGACAAATACAAAACATTACCAATACAACTTAAAACCACCCTCATTCAACACTCGGAAGAGTCAGAAATGAGAAAAATCCAGTCTGTCCTACAGGCGGTAGAAATGGGAATGATTCCCTGATCTTCTTTAGGTTTTCATCGACAATTAATTCGTATATCAGGTGACTCAAGTGCACTGTCACCAGATTTGTTAAGAAAACTCTGCATATCGACAGAATATGGGGAATGAATAATCCATTCACAATTCCGTTCCATAGCCCGGGAACAAATTTCGCGCGAACTAACAAGAAAACGCTAGAAGATCAAGATCTCGCAACAGCAGTTACTCAAGGATGAATTCTAGGTTGGTACCACTACAGTGCCTCCAAAAAATTAGTATCTTCCGCCATCGCTATTTACCTTGGCTGGAGTAATCGCAGTTCACCGTTTATTTCGTTCTAGTTGACACAGGCGCTAACATTTCTGCAATACCTGCGACATCGTTTAAAAATTTAGTCGAAAAACTTGAAACTTGTTTTTATAACAAAATGAAGGAACAAAATGAACGGGACCATGTGGCGACTATAGGCGATTAAACCGAGCCATTATTCTTGACAGAATTATCCATTGTTTGATGTTCATGATTTCTCATGTCATTTACATGCATGTACATTTTTTCAAAAATTGATCGTTTGATGATTGCACAAATTCCTGTGGCACAAGAGGATCAATTTAAAACAGCAATAATAACAGCTTTTGGAATGGCCGGTTTCTGTCGCATGACCATTGGTCTGAGAAACGCAGGGCAAACATTGCGATTTATTGACGAACTAACCAACAATTTACCTTTACTTTTCCCTAATGTCGCTGTTATCCTAGTCGCAACCGAGAAACACACTAAGTAAAACGATCGAGAAAAACGCTGATTCATGTAACAACTCGAAATTAAATTCAACCCTCAATGTACAGGGTCATTGCAATCAAAGAATTCCCACATTCCACTACAGTACGACATATTTTTTTATTTTTTTTTGAATAAAAAAGGGGGGGGGAGATTCTCCCAACTTTCGCGGGGTTTGCTTTTCCCGTCCTTAATTTTACGCCGTTGCCAGCCAATTCGAGGAAGTATGGCTATAGGTCCGATTTTCGTATAACCATCTGCGCATTGCATTGCTCCATGCCAGCCTATAGTACTAGCATGGAAGATTGGTAGGCTTCTGAGTTATGCACTCCGACAGAGAGTCATAGTTGTGTTCCTTATCGGGATTCGAACCCGGTACCTTCTTATCCAAACTCCAAAAGTTTAACCATCGTGCCGTTTGGTCGGTTACGATATATTTAGCGTATTGTCGGGATGGTAAATAGTTTTGACCCGACTAGGCAGAACAACCACAACCGCTATATTCTCGTAGGCACCAGAATGTCAAGCAGCTCTGGAGACAATAAATAATTCTCTCGCTAACTGCACATTACTTGCACATCCCATGGATAATATTTATAACTTATTGTATTAGAACTGACGCTTCAAGCATAGCGTCTCTTAGAAGAGCTAAACATTAACAGTTGGGAACCTTTAGCATTCGTTTCTAAAACGTTCTCGACCACAGAACAAAAATATTCAACTTTTGAACGTGAGTTCCTCCCCACCTACTCCGTTAGTTCCTGGTAGGCCGCGAATTTCGCGTGTAGACTGATCACAAACCGTTAGTGACAGCCATTAATTTCAAGACAGAAAAAAATCCGAGACAGGCTCGTCAATTGGAATTCAGCAAACAAATTCAATCAATGGAACAGGATATAGACCTTAAAGCTTATTTAGATGGTCAAATTTTAATAAAAAAGACTCGAGATCAATATGGTGTGAAACGTGAACCGCGACTCCTCGACCTTATATCCCCGAACCGATAAGACGTCAAATCTTTGATAACATTCACAAATTAGCACATCGTGGAGTTAGAGCATCTAGTAAAAAGGTAGCCTCGAAATACTTTTGACCATCAATGAACAAACATAGTTCTAATTGGGCTAAAACTTGCATTGACTGCTAAAAATCAAAAATATTTCGATTAGTTCCACGATCTTTTCATCCAATGAACCGAAGTTATCCCAATTCAGTATTTTACAGCTCTAACTGTCGCAAAGCGTTACTATCCAACTCCATTGCCAGATTATTAACCCATTGGGACTTACTAGCGATCCTCAATCCGAATCTAGCCTATTTCAGGAGTTGACAAAAACAACGGCTCATTACCTTTCGCAATCAAATGGGCTGATAGAACGATTTGCCGGCAATTAATAAAAATCTTAATAGCCCGCGGCAACACAGAAAATTGAGGGAGGAAAAAGAGGAAAAAGGATCTTCTTACTTGTGATCACGTTTTTGTTGGCGTCGGCAAGATAAACCCAACCCTAACAGCACCTTACAACGGAACATAAAAAGTAATTAAAAGATTACGAAAATAGTTTGTAGTTGACATAAAATGCAAAAACCGATCCATTTCTATTGGTCGATTATAACCACCATATAGCATGTAGATCATTGAACGGAAAAAGTTATTTCCTCATTTACTTACTTTCCTCATTTTTTTATAATTGCGTGTCAGTCCTTTTGATTTTTAAATTTTTTTGTTTTTTCTATTCCGACATTTTGAACATTTTTTCTTGGAAGGGGAGTGATGTGGATGTCCGATCGAGCATCCATCACTCTCACTCAAATCAAATCAATACTGTAGATGGCAGCACTCGTCAACAATGTGAGGAGTGTGTTTGCGCATGCGTCGAAAGATACTCATCGAAATATCAACCGTTTTGGAAGCGAAATTTTTGTTTAACAATCGGTTGAGTGAGTAGATGTGAGTGTTTTTGTGAAAATGGAAGAATCGAGTATCGGGCTGTCATTAACTATTTAATTTTGAAAGGCAATACGCCTACGCAAATCCAAGACGAAAATTGAATATTGAATCAAAATTTAGGCATGAGAAACCTGTCCGCGCGTTGGATGTAATTTTTTGTTCACTTCGGACCAGAAACGTGTTCGAATGAACATTTACAACATTTCTGTTTGAGAGTTTAGGCGTAATAAATCAAAGTTTTGACACCGGCCAATTAGTGTTGATGAAACTTTGATACTACACTTCAAAATCAAAAAAACAGTAAAAACTGCCAAGAAGGAGTCGGATCCAAAAAAGCAAATGCTGTTCCTTCTGTTGGGAAAGTGATGGCGACTGTTTGCTGGGACAGTCTTGGGGTTATCTTAATCGATTATCTTTAAAAAGGGAAAACCATTACAGGAGCATACTACGCATCATTACTTGACAAGCTGAAGGTAGAAATTGCAGAAAACGGCAACATTAGCGGAAAAAAAATCTTGCTCCACCAAAAAAATGCGCCGTCCCACACCTCAGTGGTTGCCATGTTGAAAATTCATGAATTACGGTTTGAACTACTTGATCACCCTACATAATCTTCAGTTCTAGCACCAAGTGAGTCCTAAGTCAGTATAAACAACTTTAAACAACTTTTCAACACAAGAATTTTGGAACGCTCGAGAAGCGGTGGTACCTCTGGTGCAAAACTTCAGAGATGTGTTAGAAACAGTAAGCGCATTATCTACAAAGCGCAACAATTTAAAATGAGGCAATTCTATGTCATGGTAATATAAGCAAATATGTTAAAGGAGCCAGTAAATGCGAAGTTCATGAACATCAACCTTGAGGTAATCTCCAAGAAAAATGGAAAAACTGCGGACGAAGAAACCACTTTGTCGTATTTCGTAGATAACAACTTTGCTACGTTGATGAAACAATACAAAGAAATCAAAATCACAGTAGCATCAAACATCAGGTAAAACCATTCAAAGTATCAAGAAGGCACAAGAAGTAAGCCTAAATTACCGCGAATACAGAGTTCAACAACCGACGAGAACTTCAAAAGCTGGACGTCGTTGATAAACATGTTCAACCTGATGGTAGTACATACCATGTATCAGACTTCGAAAAATTAAGTTAGTTTAAGGAAAGCTTAAAAGGAGAACCAAGATTACAAAAGTGCTTACGATATCATTAAGAAACGGTTCGACAATAAACGAGAAATCGTGGCCAAATATATTGACACTATGTTGAATATTCCAAAAGTTCAACCAAACGAAAACAAGGACATTAGAAAAATGCGACATACACTAAAGAAGTGTATAGAAGCTTTAAGAAACTTGCAACGGACGGACCGATCTAAATCCAACGAAAATATGTTTGGGTTGGCTGATGGTAGGCTAGTTAACATCAGCGTAAAGAAATAATTAGGACAAGCTCAAGAGCTTTGGGAAGTGAATTGGGAAAAGATAATAAAAATAATGAACGACTACGACACCTGTAAGTACGATTTATGAGGCTATATCTTCAAATGGGACATATGCCACCAACATCCATCATCCAATTTTATATTCTACGTCATGCAATTTTAAAAGAAAATTCGAAGGATCACGCCTCAATAAAGTCAACATTTTTAGTTTGAATGGTACTCTGCATGTCGGAGCGGCTCCGTTCCCGGCAATATAGGACTCCGACAATATAGGACTTTTATGTCAATGAATTTCTAACTGGTGCTTATAACCTACACGATGGCCTACTTCTACGTAGAAAAAGCTAATCACATTACTACAAAAGTGTCGATTTTAACTCTGCAAGTGGTCGAACACCCAAAATAGTTGCAGTTTATACAAGTGTCATCTCCGACTGCTTCAGATTCAATCTATTGGGATGGTCGCCAATTACCGCGACATACCGTTACACACTTATATTACAAAAACTGTGGACCACAGAAATTAAATGGAAAGGCAAGGTTCCTAAAGAAATTACAGTAAAATGCGAACTGATACAACTTGAAACCCTACCAATTCCATAAAGGCCATATCCAGTTGTCATCTACAGCCGCCGAATTGAATTGTTAGATGGAACAGTCGTTATACAGCTACTGACGGCCAAAACCAACCGAGATAAGCAAACTTTACCACGTCTGAAAATTCGTCATGTCAGATACCCAATTAGAGGCCCAATTTGACACGAGTATTGCTCTAAAAAATACCCGCAACTATTGTTCACGTTCTCGCAGAGGACGCTGCATCTGACAACGCCATAATCAAGCTCATCGACCGCAAATCAGATTATTTAAAATTACAACGAATTACAATGGACAACGACGGCCTTACAAGGATAAGAGAAAGGCGTCCTCTACTAATTCTACAATAAACTTTGTAAATTTTTAAAGACTGAACTCTGCGAATTTGCTAGTGGTATCCAGCATTGATATGCTAGATGTGGAATAGACCTCTTTAGACGTATGTGTAGTTGCATTGTAATATTAAATGTCAAAAAATGCGACTTACCTCTTTGCGTTCGATATTTTGACGTTGTTTGATTGACAGCACCGCCACGCGATGTTATTTCGTTGTCTGATTCAGAACCGAGCGTATCGTATTCTGTAATTGGTATGTGAAGTGTTAAGATTTTCCTAACTTCAGAATCTGTTGATCCTGGATTATCCGATTCTATAAAATAATTTTGTAATATTTTTGTTTTGGTTTTTTTTATATAACAAAATAATCCAAAAACTAAAAACCAAGCAAATTAATGTTATGAGATGAAATTTTTTTAAAGTGATCATTTATTAATGAAATTTATTTTATGATATAATAAAATAATAATTATATAAAAATAAATTATATTTAGTGTGTTAATTAAATTTAGTATAAATAGATATAAATTGGAAAACTAACCAATACCTTGGCTCTCCGAATTCGGATCTCTCAATCGCCCACCTTTTCGCCTTACTTTTGTATATTCTGGTTCGCTATTACCTTGCTAAAATTTTTTAATATATTTTGTTGGTGTTATGATTTATAAATATAAAATTAATTTTATAAAATTTAAAAACAAATTAAAATTAAAATTAAATAAATTTTGGGTGACATACAGGCTACGAATTTGCACACAACTCCGTTCTTTAGTCAGCACATTTTCGAGAACATAAATCCGGAGTTGGTGTAAATTCGATATTCAAAAACAAAATCCCAAAGCGTTTATGGAAAATAACTAAAATGCTTAGCCGTACGTATTGTTATCCGACTAAGCAGTCATCCCCTTGTACCAAAATCATGTTGGAAATAATATTTTACACACAATTAAAAAATAATGAAAAACAAAAATTATTAATAGTCGTTTTCGATTTGTAATCCAATAAGTTTTTTGGATTTATTTTTCGGGTGGGAGTGGCAGGTTGAGTATTCCTAGTAACGAATAAATTAACCTCTAAAATATATTTGAAAATTATTTAATTTTACTTTCCATTGTATGAACTGCTGAGATCAATTAACAATCTTTAACAAAAATTATCTGCTGAAAACTTGCTTCTGCTACTCACGGCTAGGGGCAGCACCACCACAAAATATAATATTTTTATTGGTATGTCGACACCGGAAGATGATTGGGGAAATCGCGATACCAACTTTGCAAAGTATCACTTTTTAAAAGATACTTTAGAACTGGCTTATACAAGTAATGAACATATTCAGAATATAAACACTTTTCTACTGAAAAAAGGTACAGTAACTGGTAGAATTGCGAAGCTTTGGGAGGCTCTCCTATAAGATTGCTCATCATAGTAGTTAAATGTCTATAAACAAAGGATGAAGGAGGAAAATCATAATCCTTGTGTGACTTATCGTGTAGACTAAATGTTGTTAATCCTTTACAACCCGGACGGATTGATCGATAGGAGTGTAAGGTTTCTTCATAAATTATGAGATCCCAGTGATTTTTACCCGAAATCGGTCACCGGAACTGGTGTTTTTTAAAATTAATTTGATCGCGCAAAAATTATTAGCTTTTCAAATGGCTAGGCATATAGATAGTCCTAACCTAGACCTATCAGAAAAACATAATACCAATCTTGATAAACATATTAGGTCTCGAGATATTCAATTTCTTAAGAAAATATTAAATTCTTATACCCCGTCCTAATAAATGTTGAACCTAATTATTTATTATAAATTGCAATTGGAATTAGCTCACAAATTCAATGTTTCGCCTAAATGACATTCGTGTTTTACTTTTTAAACAATACACACAAATTTTTGTTGGTTAGGATTAAGTTAGGTCTAACTTCACACGCGTATACAAGCGTGTGAAGTTTGTGCTAAACTAATCCTAAAGTTAGTTCTATACTGGTTAGGTCTAACTTCACATGCATAAATATTAAAACTCTAGGTATCTAGCTATCTAAGACAATTTGATCCATGTCGGCGATTGTCGCTAATTACCATCACATCCAAATATATATTATAGGAACTGTGGTTCCTAAAGAAATTACAACAAAATGAGTGAAGAAAGACCATATGCAGTTGTCATCTACAGGCGCCGAATTGAATTGTCAGATGTAACAGTCGTTATACTGTTACTGACGGCCGAAACCAAGGTAGACTCTACCCGAGTTAAGCAAACTTTACCACGTCTGAAAAATCGTCACCATGTGGTCAAAACACTAGAAGTGCAACCGGCAGATATATTTATATTTACGGGTGGACAGATTCTATCATTGGTTTGGCTTGACTACAAAAGCAGCAACAAAATGGAAAACGTTCATCTCTAATTGGGTATCAGAGGCTCAATACACCACTAAGATTGGGACCACCTAGGCCCAGGTAGCCGACCACCTCAAAAATATTACAGAAACCTGCTCAATTCGGTATAAAATCTCTTTGCAAAATTTCGATTGAATGAATGGTGTTGCAACTTATATTTTGTCAATAGAAAAAAATTGAAGTTTTAGAAGTAAATTTGTACCGGGACCTCTAGACCGCTAGACCCGTCCAAATCTTTAAAAAATATCGTAAGTTTAGTTCTGAACATGCAACTTAAACGTGGTAAACATTTCATGCCGATCGGTTGGGCGGCTGAAACGCTCTGTCAAAACAAACAGACAATTTAGGGAAAATATTATATGAAAGCACTTAGACTTAGAGGCCGACCCCTTCTCATCTTGTATCTCTTCTTTCACAAAATAAAGCATCTTACGGAATAAAATATTGAAATTATGAAATTTCGAAATTTAACAATATTCCGTCTTTCCGCCGTTTCTTAACGAATTACGATAAAATTTGGATAGTAGTGTTAGTTAGGGATTTTAAAATGAGTTTTCCGCCCGCAAAATTCTAGGATCTGTTCATACTGGGATAAACTTGGCCATTTCATAACCAACTCTTATGAAATTTAGTTACTAGATTTATTTTTGGGCCAACTACCTATACTTTCAAAGAAACCATCAAGATATGAACCCTATACAAAGACCTCGAATTAATTTATCGGATCCATTACAATTATATTCTCCACTATTGTGGCCATCGGGATGGATGAAAATTTGGAGTCGGCTTTCTCGCTCACGATAGTTCATGCAAATGCGCCAACCTCTGATGTCTGCCGCAGCGGAAAATACAATTGATAGAAAACTTCCAAGATCAAGTAATAATTGGTTGGACGATTAGTGTCGTTAAATCGTCGAAAATAAATGAAAGCTGCGTGAAAAATGGTTGCCTCGTAACACTAAGGCAAACAGAATATCACCGAACCAGAAAAGTCACAACCAAATTCCTCCTTCCTTCCTCTACTTCGAAATTCTATCAATGAACGATAAAGATTACGATCTAATTTTGAAAGAAAGGTCATTTAATCCATTTATGATCCCGTTAAGGTTGCGAACAACAAGTACCGCTTCGAATGAATCACGAAATTAAGCTCTCCGCAGCAGTACGAGGGAGTACGATAATACACTTAAAAGTAAATTGTTGAAACCGACGATTCGAGATAATGTGGGATTTCTGACGTGATTTTCATACCAGAAATCCATAGAACCAAGTAAACGTTGAAGTTTTTTTGATCCTAGAAAGGCTATATCTAACCATTTAAGGGCGTTATGTACAGAATCTCTTAAAGTAGATTGACTAGGTTAGAAAACGTCGCAGTGTTCTTGGCAAACTATCTAAACTATAGATGTATATAACGTGATAAGGCCATGATTCACTGTGCGCATACTTCATATCAGCCAGATTTGTCATAGAAAACCCTTAATTCAATCCCATTTTTCACACATAAAACAAAAAAAAAATTTACTAGTAGTTTCTGGAAATCCTAACTTTTATAAACTCAATGTACGAGGCTCGATCAATAAATACTCATGTTAAGAATGAAGACGCAAGTTTTTTAAATTTTTATTTGCCAACGTAATCTCTTTTTAGGTCGATATACTTTTCCCAACGTGTCTGCCATTTATTAACCCCTCCAAAACTACGATTTCTCAAACTCTTCAAAATACGCTTCTGTCTCGGCGACAACCTCTTCGTTTGAGCTGAGGTTTTCTCCTCTAAGTCATGTTTTCATGTTGGGAAACAGAAAGAAATCACACGTCGTTTGACGCGACAATTCCGGATCGCAATTTTGGCAATCGCAACACCCATCGGGCCGACACCTTTTTCACACTTATCTTATCATGTCAAATATTATTTGCCATTCCGTACGACAAGCCTACAGTTTCTGCTACTTCGCGCACTTTAGTTCGGCGATCAGCGAGAATCATGTCGTGGACCTTTCCAACGATTTGCTCGGTAACAACGTCTGCCGGGCGGTCTGGCCGCACATCATCATAAACAAACGTACGCCACATTTAAATTCGTTGAACCAATATCCCACGGTTGTCGTATGTTTTTCAATCCAAAAATAAAACGCGGATTACGGATCGATATTGCTCTTTCTCCATTTTATTATTCTTTCCTCGTTTCCTGCTTCTACACTTACAAACTAATTTTATGGAGGCGAGATTTGTTTCAATTTTTTTCAACAATTTTTTTTGGTTCTACTGATTCTCGTACTACTACAAAGATAAAATATTTCAAGGCCATTTTGTTTATTTAAAATATTTTTTTTTACCCCAAGGACAGTTTACACAAACAAAATTAAATTTTTTTAATTATACGAATACGTCAAGAAACAAATAATTTTAAACACATCCATAAACAAAGAAACACGCAAAGAAATCAAATGTGGACGTCGATTGATTTTTTGAAGTCATGGAATCACGACGAAAGAATCAAAGTGCTCATTGAGAAACACGAAACACGAGTGATACAACTGGCTGCCAAATCAAAACTAACTAGATGACAGTACACGATGGTAATGTCAACTTCCCTCAGCAAGGCCACCTGTTTTCAAACACGAGTACTTATTGATCGACCCGAGTACTGAACATACTGATCAAGTTTCATAAACGTTTTCTACGGGTGAATCTAGCTGATTGGGAGTTGGGATATTCATGAAACTTGATCAGTATGTTCAGCGCAACCAGTTTAAATGTGAATTCTTTAATAAAATGTGGGATTTGTAGAAATCACCCACCGCAACATTTGAACTGTGTCTATTTCATTTATTTAGTCTTTTGGACATTTAATCAGAAACATATCATTTAGTGCTAATTGCCCCACGTTTTTAAGAAATTCATTTTAGTTTTACCAAATGATAAATTAAAAACAATCGTAAAGGTGGGATAAGTAATCGTAGAGCGCACTATATTCGCAAATAGTGTAAAATCCCTGGTTATATTTTTTAGAAACACGAGTCATTCGTGACACCGTTTCTAAAAATAAGAAATTCTCTGGGCGAACCGCATGGCCAAATAGTGTGATAGATTTTTTTAGTGCGTCAAACATTTTGTTTTCTATATACAAAAATCCGATTCATTTTGATTTTGTATAAAACAATAGGGATAACGACGGTAGCAACATGTGCAGGCCTAGTATGAAATAGCTACGTCAAGACATTTGACACAGCTCCCAGCATTTTGGAAAACAAATGTGAAGAAATGGTTCTTATCAGGCAAAATATTGTTCGACGCGAACAAGATCATCAGCAACACGTTTGCACATACGGTGCGGTTCCTCTTGGCAGCACAGGTGAAGAAGTTTGATTGCAATATGCAAGATAACCGGCAACAGACAAATACGAGATCCGTAAAAAATCCTAATCATAAGAATCTAAAAACCTACAGAGCAGCGGTGAAGCAGCATTGATCCCGCAACAGAAAGAACCGGATGAGTATCTCGCTGGTATAGCTGATAAACTCCAGAACATCATTGGCACGTGCACTCAGAGCTTGAGTTTAATTAATCGTGCCACGCGTACTCCTACCTCAGAGATAAACGTGCCAACCTCTTTGGTTAAACGGCTTGAAAATATGACCATAGAAATTAGCAAGACACTGGCTAAACTCGAAAAGAATACACACACAGCGACCACCTTCGCGTTCACAATCGCCTTGGAGACGGTACAACCAACAAATACCAAGATACGTTTTTCCGCACCCACCTGTTGTTGGTATCACGAAAATTGGACAACACAGCGCGACAATGCACTCCACCATGCACTTTTATTATAAAGCAAAATGGATCCGCAAATACCGGTTCTCCAAATCAATAAGCCTTAAGATTGTATATAGAGACAAATCTATGATACTATATTGCTACGGAGCAAATCGTAATCCAGATTTAGTTCTGGCAGCAGCAAATGGTACCACAACAAATGCTTATATAGTACCAATGGATGTATTGAGCCATCCACTCCAACATCAGCACGCGTTGATACACCTTCACCGAATTTTTTACAATCAACTATTTCTATAGAGCATTGTTAAAGGAATTTGCTTCTTTAACAGCTCAACCAAACTACAACTCTGTGGTAAGGCACATTGTAGTACACTACATCGTGACTAATCGTCGATCCAATCCATTATAAAGCAGTTTTCCTAGATTCCAACACATGTTAAAGCTAAGACTCTGCTGACCTTCTTCTTCAGTAATACCTGTCCATTACACATGGTGGAGAAAAAGACAATGGCTAAGGCCCTGTGGGGACTACATAAAGGCTTGATGCAGTCACAATTTCTGCGACTGTTACCCTATCCTCCACATCCAAAATGCCTCCACGCAATTACATGATCACAATCCAATCGCTTCCGATGATATTCATAAAGCCTCAATTACTACATCATTTGGCTTATTCGAATTCAGTCGAATGGCGTTTGGACTCAGAATTTGGTGCACATATATTCCAGGGTTTCATCAACGAAATCGTGGGAGTTCTCGATCTCGTTTTTGTTTATATTGACGACATTCTCGTAATATCGATTCATTTCAAAACTCGCAGAGTACTTGACCCAATTCACACACATTCTACAAATCTACTCAAAAAACTCAAACCCCTCAAAATTTATCTTGGACTGAATATTCCAAAATAATTTTTGGAAAATGCTTGAAGAATTGCTACATCCGATAAACGATGCGACATATCACCACTGATGCATTTAACACAGCAATACGTATTATGCAATAACTCAATAAAGAGACTTCGTAACCTCTCGGAGTTTTCTCCAAAAAGCATTCAGATGCAGAAAGAAAATATTCCGCACTTAATAGAGAACTGCTGGCAATTTTCAAGCAATCAAGATAGGGGATTCACCACAAGCGCTCACGAACCACCGCTTACTAAAGCAATTTCCTCAAGAGCGGAATGCAACCCTAGTCAATCATGCTACTAAGATCTCAATTTCGTATCTCATTTTGTGTCCGCCACAACACGTTTTGTGATTCAGAGGTAACAGACTTACTCTGTAGTTCTACAAATAGGCGAAGAAGCGAAATAGAAGTGAAAATTAGATGAATTTTTACTTGGAAAAATATAAATTTCCATTAGCCAATTTGACAACTAATTTTGAAATCTAGAAACATTACGTCGAACAATTTTCGACAAATAATCTTGTTTGCCCCATGGCGAAATCTTGTTTATCCTGCCAAAAATGCAAGCACCAAATCATCTCACGGGAATTTCCAAGTTCCACCAGGTACATTTGAACAAATCGCTTAATCTGCGTTGATCGTTTTACGTGGTGGCTAGAAGCCTACTGCATAAAAGAGATCTCAACAACAATTGTGTTTCTGGAAACACAACACAATCGCACACAATTTGATTTCAATTTTTTACCTGGTTTTGCATTTTTTTCTATATTTCATGTAAACTTTTTTCGCAATAATAAAAAAAAGAATAAAGGAAACAGTGAAGTTAACAAGGTATTCTTTATTGTTAGACGCCACCAGCGGTAATCTAACATAAATCAAATTAAACATTTCAGCATAGCTGAGCAAATATACCTGATAGCTGTCTAAACCCATTAACATTGGTCCTTCGAGCCGGATCTGAACCTACATTTCTAGATTTGGCTTACTGGTCAACATAACAATCGATCAAGGCACACAATTTGAGTGAAAACGTTTCATTGAGTTCATGCAACTCTTTAATAAGAATACGGACTACAGCATACCATCCACAAGCAAGCGGCATGGATAAGCGCTCTCATCTCCAACTTAAAACGGCTCTTAAAGCTCATGCAAATACCGTCAACTGAAGCTCAGAGATCTCAACCATCTTATTGGGAATCCGAACAACAGTTAAAGATGACCCAAAATGTTCACCAACAGTACTGGTATACGGCCAAACTACCTGCGGAATTCTTTGTGGAACATTCACTTACACCCCAAGTTAACACTGACACAGTGCTAGATCAACTGCGTTCCACGATGGAATTCTGAGTTCACCCGATCAAATATCGGGAGTGAAGAATACTGTCAGCATTTTCGGGTGATACATACTTCACCGAACTTAAATACTAAACTTAAAACTCCAACTGCAACCGCTGAAAACTCGTTGAATACGATACAATTGAATACGATGGAAAGCAATATTATTGTAATCACATCATAGATGGCGCCCATCATCTTTTAAATATCACAATATAAAGCAACTAATAACCAAAGACACAATTATTTCATACATAGTTAATACGACGGCGTCCCAGTTGCTACAATTAAATACAAATTACCCGTGCTTTATTATTCGAGCACTATCCGGCGACGAATGGGAAATTTCTACTGAAACTGCAGCTATTTTTCACTGGTGTCGCTACTAATCGAGAAATAAAATTCGAAATTGTGTTTAATTTCATGTAGTCGAATGACAGTTCTACGGTTGTGTTTATTGTTGTTTGCCACTTGTTTATTTTTTCTTGGTTTTTGTACACGAGACGATTACGTCAAAATTTGTACACGAGAATGAAGTTTGCTTTGGTTTAAGGGTTGTACAAAACAAAGACCTTTTCAAATTTCCCTTTGAAATGGATAGCGGCGTCCGTTAAATAGGTAGAGCAAACTATTTTTATATCGATTGTTAGGTTAGAGTTAAATAAATTAATTATATGCAAAAATAGCGCGCTAAATATAAGTTTTGACATAGAAAATTGGGTGCTCCGAATAAATCTATCGGGCAGTAGCACACCGGTTAAAAATAATTTAGTAATTGGCTAAAACCATATTTTGCTTAGACCAAATTCAAAACGAAAATACTGGTTAAAACTGGATTTTGTTTATCAAAAACAAACAAAAAACATACAAATCTTTCTTTTAGATTTTGGATTTTGAGCGAGTAAAATTTTGCAGCCATAGCTCACCAACCAGCCAGCAAAAAATATTTTTTTTTGTATTTATCAATATCAAAAGGTTCAGTATTCTACAGGGATGAACACCAATTAGCGAAACAAAACAAAGTTGTTTAAAGCAAGAATTTATAATTGTTTGTCTACTAAACCAGAGTTGCTCCTGAAAAGCAAATCAAGTGGAATTATAAATGTTAAGACATTCTGGAAAAATGAGGTTAATGGAAATTGTAAATGGAGTGTATATCTGGACCACCTAGCTGACGTTTTAGAGTAAACTTTATTTATTATTATAAAAAGTTACTAAGCAAGGTTTAAGGTTTCATTATTCGTTTCTAGAAACCCGTCCGCCATTTTTAAGTTAAACATAAAGTTTTATGTTTAACGTCACGACGACACGAATAAAATTATTGAATTACAAAATGATAATGAAAATTGGTTTTTTACATCGTGATAAACAAAAGATCCTCTAACCGAATGATATGGCCCACTGTACACGTTGCCACTATAGGAGCTTTCGCTATAGGTTTGTTTATTTAATTGAAATGTTGCATATGGACAAATGTCCTCTATGTATTCTGAAAAGGAATTCGAGAACATTTATAATTTCGCATAGTTCGATTACAGTCACTCGGTACTCACCATTTCCTTCTGCTTTTAGGCTACCCGAATCTAATGAATTACTATTACGATTATTATTAAGATTATTGTTGCCGGGATTGTAACGCACGGCCAAATATTGTTGATCACGATTTTGTTTATTTTGTAAATTAGCTAATGATGGCGAATCGGATATTGATGATGATGGTACACGATTTTGACTATTTAATTCTATGAAATAGATAATAACTATTGCAATTAAAATGGGACAATTATATTGGAATGTCTCCAGATACTCACTTCTTTTCCTTATTAATAAGACAGCAGCAATTAATCCTAACAATATTAAAATAGAAAAAAAGATCGGCAATAAAACTCTAAAATTAGCATAAAATTGATTATGTTCTCCTAAGTGTGGCGACACTGGATTCAATAGATCCGACGTGTACAGTACGCCCTGGGACGTTAATGTTGTAAAATTATATGTGGATTGTGTTGAGCCCGCATTATTGTGGGCCGTCACTCGCAACTGATATTTCGTTGACGGTTGTAATTCCATTACGGTGAATATTCGCTCGGTTGGTGCTACATGATTTGCTATTATATTCCATTGTGATCGACCGTAAACACGACATTCGATTACAAAATATAAAATTCCACAGCCACCGTCGCCCCACGAGTCCAGCCAGCAAGTAACACTTGTCGAATTATTTGTTATCATTTGGGAGTGTTTCGGTTGGACGGGCGCATTACCTTTAGTGAACGTATTTACAATGTCGCACGGTAGGCCCGTGCCTATTTTATTGTATGCCGTGATGTACAATTGGTATCGTGTACCACACCATAAATTTGTAAGTAGATGAGTATTGGTTTTCGAGTTGATTTGGAGTTCTTCCCAATCACCATTCTCACGTTTATAATTTATAACATAACCTAAGATTGGAGTACCTCCGTTTTTATTGTCGGTCCACTCGAGCAGCAGACTATCGGTGTAAGAGGTAACCACCGATAGTTGAGGCGGATCTGGTGGCACTTTAATTACGACGTGATACACGATTTCATCTTTTCCCCATGTATTTTCGACGCTGCATGTGTAATTGCCACCGTCCAGCGATTGACAGTCACGTATATAGAGTGTACCATTTTTGGCGATTGTCTTTCGTGAGGTAGTTTCCATGGGCTGATTGTCTTGGCGCCAGATTGTTACGGGTGCGGGTACTCCAACTTTTCGGCAAGGTAGTACTAAATCTTGTTTCCACGGCGAAACGATCATGCGGCTAAATGAAATAATTCGAGCTGGAACTTTATTATTTGGTGGCACTGTAATCACTTTCGTTTTCTCGCCCTCACCAATTTTGGTCGATGCTGTAATCCAAAACTGATATGTAGCACTCTCTTGAAGCCTTTGTGTTTCGTGCAATTCTACGTGGGGGCCCAGCACCCTTTTATGTGTACCTTCATCTCGTCCACCTTCTAGTACCGACATATAAAATGTGTATCCAGTAAGTTCGCCATTCCGATTAAGCGGTGGAAGCCATGAAATTAATATTTTTGAGCTGGAGGCTGGGATTGCCTTAATATCTTGGGGTGCTGACGGAACATCTTCATGTGTACGGCAGTTGAATTGTTTGGTTTTAACACCGTCACCAACTTTCGTATATGCGAGCACCCAGATACTGTAGTTGGTGAACTTTTTTAAGTTTTCAACTGTTAAATATTGGTTGGTAGACTTAACGGTTTGAGCATCTTTTTCATAGAGGTCGTCGATTGCGATGTACGACACTTTGTAACCTTTTATTTTTCCATTTTGACCATCAGTGCCTGGGGGAGACCACGTTATGTACAATGATGTTGAACTGAGCACATCACATTTAGGGCTTTCCGGAGCAGTCGATGGCGTATCCTCCATTGTTGATACTGCAATTTCTTTGCTCGGTGGACCACTTCCTTGACTCGTGTATGCTTGTACGACGATATTATAAGAAGTAAATTTATTTAAATTTTGCAGAAGTGTTTCGCCGCCAAAATGGGATCGTACCTCAACCGTCTTAAAATTAAATCCTTGTGTTGGGCTTATCTCTTTTGCATCATTTTGGCCGGCCATTTGGTAGCCAACGTAATATCCAAGTAAATTACCATTCCAGTCTTCACGGTCGGGCGCATCCCAGTTCACGAATATTTCGGTGGAACTTTTTGCTTCACCGCGTACTTTTAGCGGTGGGCCCGATGGAATTTCTTCCAGCGTTGTTACTTGGACAATATCCGAAAATTCTGAGGCGCCGAGTTTATTTTCCGCTGTCATTCGAATGTGATAGCTTTTAGCTGGTTTTAAATTTTGTATACTGATTACAGTTTGTGATCCGGCGACCGATAAGTGATCGGCCGATTGCCAATTATCCGATGTTAGTTTATATTGTATGTGGTATTCTTCTATTGGGCTATTACCAGCAAATGGTTGACTCCACGAGAGTTGTAAATTTCTTGATTGTTGCGAATTTATTCGTAAATTTTTTGGAGGCTCCGGCACCTCCTGCACAACTAACTGGATTTGCATTTCGTCTTGACCGAAAGCATTACTCGCCTGGCAAATATAGTTTCCCGTATCCTGTCGATATGTATGTGAAATCCCTAATTCCGAAACCATTCCGTCGTCAAGCACTTGCTCTCGAATTGTAAATCGTGTGTCCGTTGATTCATCGATCCCCTGCTGAGTGTTTTGTAATTTCCATTTTATATCGATGGGTGTATCACCCGCTACGTTACACTGAACATGAACTTGTTTGGTGCGGGCGACATAAATTTGTTTGGTCTTGGCTGCAAAATGGGCTGGCACTGAAATAGAAAATATGAAATTTAATAGTTGAAACGTTAAATGTATCTGCAACCTTACCATTAACTTTAAGAAAAATCACTTTGCTTACTCCCGATCCGATTGTGTTTTTTGCCTCGCATAAAAAATGGCCCTGTGATTCTTTCGTAATTTTTTTAAACTGTAGCGTGCCATTTTTGTGCAGGAGCACATTCGGCTCGTACAAAAAATCTTTATATTCGCCTGGTGCTGAACCGATCGCTTTTTTCCAGGTGATCGCTGGTTTTGGATATCCTTCCGCCTGGCAATGCAACATTATATCTTGGCCGGCTTGCGCGTTTGAATCTTTGGGTTCCAGTATCCATTTTGGTGGAACATTTACGGTTAGTGGCACAGTAAATTTTTCAGTGCCAGCAATATTTGACGCTATACAAGTATAATTCCCAGAGTGTTCCGATGTAATGTGCTCCACCACCAGACTGGCGGAGTATTCATCGATGCGTCGAATAACTTCGTTACCCGTACCTAAAATTGATTTTCCATTACGCTCCCAACGGAAACTTACGGGCAGATCACCTTCTAGAATCAAACACGAAATAGCGGCGCGCATACCTTCGCGCAACATATTTGTCATGGCTTGGATTGGCATAATTTTTGGTGGCACAATCACTTGTATCTCAACGTTACGTCGATAATTTTGCTTTTGTTTATTCCACGCCATACATGTATAGGTGCCAGCATCCTCCAGCCGTTGCAGCTGCTCTATTACTAATGTACCGTTGGTGTACACCTTTTGCCTCCGGTTTATTGGAAGTGTTTGGCCATCACGTTCCCAATTAATTTTATCGATGGGGTATCCAGCTACCGGACACTTAATAACTAGTTCGCTTCCTGAGACACCGGTAATTTTTGGCATTTCTCGAATAAATGGAAGCCCGTATATGTTGACTTTGGCACTATGTGAAACCCTGTACGGAATTAAATTTCGTTAATTTGACATAATATTGTAAAACTCTGGTATACTCACTTCCCGATGCTGTTATGTGCAATGCACGCATATTCCCCACCGTCCTCCTCCTTAACATTCGAAATATTCACATGACTGATTACATCGTCATGAATTGTGACGTATTGCCCTACTAAAAACCTTGAATTATCTGGAATTGGGAATCCATCCAGAGTCCATGTAAATTGTGGTGGTGGATTCCCAGTTGCGACACATTTGAGTGAAACCGTTGGTCCTGGCTGCAATGTTTGTTCCGAGAACCAATACAACAGTTCCGGTGATGCATCGCCCAGTTGTAATTCAGCCGTTGATTGTATTTGCTCCCATTCGTTGGTCACGAAACATTGGTACATCCCTTGATCGTCTTTTTGTACTTTTTTGATTGTCAAGATCGATGGGTCGTTCGATATATCGATCCGTTGATTATCTCGTTGTATCGGTTTACCGTTGTGCATCCACGAGACATCGTTTAGCGGTGATCCCGATGTTATACACTGAAATTGTGCTTCTTTATCGACATCGATCGTTTGCACTTGCGGTTGTAAATGAGCTGTTACTGGTGCTGTCACTGTCAGCGTCACCTGAATGGTTTCCTCGCCGGCTGTATTATTTACCCAGCATAAATATTTCCCACTATCTTCCAGCCGTACTTTTGTGATTTTTAATAGTCCGGCCGATACTACTATGATCCGATCGCTTAGTTGCAACGGTAAAAGTTGTTCGTTTTCTTCTTTGAACCAGCTGCAAATAAAATTCGGGCAGAATAAAGAGATTGTGGTCAGAATTTAAATATTTTGGGAACGAAACGCAAAAATAGTGATATGAATGACATATTGAGAATGAAAACGATTACCGACCGGTATGTTGGTACTGGATGACCTTGTGCTATACATGGCAATGTTATTTGCCCGTTTAATGTTATGTGACGTAATGAATGTTTATCTACATTAATTCTAGGTTGGACAGAACCTTTTGGTTCCGTGACTATTATTCTACCAGGATATGTTGATGATTGCATTTCACCTGAAACGAGATTACAAAATAATTTTGAAAAATTAGAACACGATGTTAAGAAACCAAATTAATTAAAGGGTGTAGCGGTGATTGACAGAATTTGAAATGATAGTACAAAGGTCCCGCTTTGGTAATGAAAAATAATTTCTTGTAAACGACCTCCTGCTGCTGTAGGGTTGTTAGATCACATGATCTAAGGGGCAATTAATATTCTCTCTTCGAGAAATTATTCGATTAGTAAAGCCACATCATGGAAACCACATATTCTGGACATCCATACGTCCTAATTTACCAAACGAAAAGCAATCCCAACTTCTTTTTCAAAAAGATACGGTCCGATTACTAACCGTATTTAATAACCGGAATGTTATACTTTTCATCTGTCGAATAACTAATGGCACTCTAGTACAAAAACTAAAAATGGCGGCAAATTTAAAAATTGACATAAATTTGAACATCCTTTACATTTTCTTCAAGTTCATTGGGAAGTTTATTCTGATTCCAGTAAATCAAGCAGAATGCAAAAAAATCCTATTAGTTGCTGATAGAGATAAGATCTAGTACTGATAAGATCTAGTACTGATAGATTTGTAATTTAGAATTTACAATTAGAATTTAAACTGAACTGGAAATGGTCTGAACATCGGATACTTCAAACGCCAGCATGGAGGGCTGAACTGGACATTAACCTAGTACAGAATCATATAGAAAAACGTTAAAGCAACGAAAAAGTGGTTCCATGATAAAGCATAAACTTTCTTGGAGTAAAACACGATGGAGGGCTTTATCAAAATATTCCTACGGTGCTTATCAAAAGTTTATCGTTGGTGGTGTCGCAATCTCGATTGCCATTTAAAAATAAAAAATGTGTTGCAGGTCATTGAAATATGATACCAGGTCGAATCAGCAAAGGCTAACCGAAACCTCATGAAATTATCCGGAAACATCCGGACAACTCCACAATGAGTACGATGTGTTCCTAGTATCTGGCTGGACTTTGCTGTGTGTTAAAGTGGTCTAGTGTTTTCGGCCGACTTTATATGATTTCATCTGGTGTTTGCCGTTTCAGGATCGCCTGAAATCTTATGATGTTGTGAAACCATTAAAAATCCGTTTTGCACATTTGGTCAGCATTTGGTTCCGTACTCCGTATGGTTATTGTACGTACTGACGTGGAATGCAAACGTACAGATTGTGGGTCAGATCATCCCAAGCGAATCTTTAAGGTGATTCTGACTAACTTTGTTGCATCTAATGGTGGTCTCAGCTAACTTTTGTATAGTCTAGCTGAAATACTGTTGTGAGTTATGGTGCTGTGTGACACGACTATTAAAAATACATTGTGCTTACGAGTGTTAGGTAAAATCCAAGATATTCGACATTTTAAAAATATGGCGCTGGTTGTTTTTTACGAATCCGACTGATAAGCATAAGTACATTGTTCCCAAAGACTTTATACGATGTTGGCTAGTATTGTGGTGGTTTATTGAACACCTTCCAAGAATTGTTCAAGCTACGATGGTTCCTGCTGCTAAATTTTTCGTTCCAGGTGGCGTTGTATTGATTGTTACGACATATTGGAAAACAACCATATCGCCGAATCCCACATCGCCAACATCCAATTCGCCGACATGTATATCGACAATACCACATAACCCCCTGGAATTTTGAACGACAATCATAATTAGCACACCAGAAGATCGCCGACTCTGATATTCGTGAGGTGGACATACGTTTGCTTTAGCGCTGCTGATGTAGACGTGAGCAATATAGGTTCGTCTATGGAGTGTCTTAGATTTTGATAAGAGCAATATAATTATCAAGGGTATTTAGTTATATGGCTAGAAACATCCGCATTGCCGAAAGGAATTTTGGTCGAAAAAACAGATTGCCGATAACCACATATTCGACACCGACATCGCCGATACCTGCACAAGACAATATTACGCCAACATCTACATCACCGACAACCACAGCGCCCCACCTCACTGACAACTACTTAGTTTATAGAAATTTTGGCGGAGAATCGTAATTAGCACACACCACCAGATCGCTGGCAATATGAGAAATATGGATAGTTTGAGAATTATCACAGCTTAAACTAGCTTTACACTTGCTACTAATGCAGATGTGAGCAATATAAGTTCGTTTTAGAAGTGTTTTAAATTTTGATAGGCGCAATTAATTATCAGGAGTAGTTGTACCGTTAGAAGCATCCACATCGCCGACAGAAATTTTGGCCGAGAAGCTCAGTTAGAATACACAACTTGACCGCCGACAGGCGACAAGCCACTTCGCCGACACAACCACAGCGCTGACTCAACCACAGCACCGATATGCACTTCGCTGACACCAGATCGCTGCAGGGTGTTAAAGTTTTGGTAAATAAATCTTAAACATTATTTATTTGCTTTAAATCGACTTTTTTATTTGGAAAGAAATAGGCAGGATTTTTGATTAAAACAGATTTGCAGAATGAATCGATTTTCCTTTGGTTAAAACCCAAGGACTTCCTTCAGTATTACATATGGCACTCTGTATTTTATCTACTTCAACAGCATAAGGATGAAATAGTTCAAACATTTCTACTAGTTATCTTAATTTTATGCTAATTAACTTCCCTATTTCAATATTTATATTCTGCTCGTTCTAACATAAGGCGTTATCACTTCAAAGCTAGCAGAACACAAATCGAAAATCGGACCAAAAACGAAATTAGAACGAAAAACAAGATCAATTGACATACAACAAATTTTAGGCTCATTATGGCCTAATCAAATGCCCCATTAAACATTTTTGGGCTCCACTCGTTCTTGACCAAATTTCAGGTCATCTAGTCTAAAGCTAGCAGAACCCAAATCGAAAGTCGGGCCAAAACCGAAATTAGAACGCAAAACAAGATCTACTGACATACAAATAGTTTTAGGCTCATTAAGTTCTAATCAAATGATCCATTAGTAAATTTTGAGGTCCACTCGTTCTTGACCCAACTTCAGGTCATCTAATCTAAGGCTAGCAGAACCGAAATCGAAAATCGGACCAAAACCTAAATTAGAACGAAATCCAAGATCTTCTGACAAACAAATAATTTTAGGCTCATTAAGGCTTAACCAAATTCCACATTAGAAAATTTTGGACTTCCCTCGTTCTTGACAACTTCAGGTAATTTATTCCAAAGCTAGCAGAACCCAAATCGAAAATCGGACCAAAAACGAAATTAGAACGCAAAATAAGATCTACTGACATACAAATAATTTTAGGCTCATTAAGTTCTAATCAAATGATCCATTAGTAAATTTTGGGCTCCACTCGTTCTTGTGCAAACTTCAGGTTATTTATTCCAAAGCTAGCAGAACCGAAATCGAAAATCGAACCAAAACCAAAATTAGAACGAAATCCAAGATCTTCTGACAAACAAATAATTTTAGGCTCATTAAGGCTTAACCAAATTCCACATTAGAAAATTTTGGACTTCCCTCGTTCTTGACAACTTCAGGTAATTTATTCCAAAGCTAGCAGAACCCAAATCGAAAGTCGGACCAAAAACGAAATTAGAACGAAAAACAAGATCTACTGACAAAGAAATATATTTAGGCTCATTAAAAAATTTTGGGCTCCATTCGTTCTTGACCAAACTTCAGGTCATTTATTCCAAAGCTAGCTGAACCCAATTCGGAAATCAGACTAAAACCGAAATTAGAACGAAAACCAAGATCTTCTGGCAAACAAATAATTTTAGGCTCATTATGGCCTTATCAAATGCCCCATTAAATAATTTTGGGCTCCACTCGTTCTTGACCAAACTTGAGGTCATTTATTCCAAAGCTAGCAGAACCGAAATCGGAAGTCGGACCAAAACCGAAATTAGAACGAAAAACAAGATCTTCTGATAAACAAATAATTTTAGGCTCATTAAGGGTTAACCAAATCCCCATTAGAAAATTTTAGACTTCACTCGTTCTTAACAACTTCA
The DNA here is from genome assembly GCA_963691935.1 of Nephrotoma guestfalica. Lineage (NCBI taxonomy): Eukaryota > Metazoa > Arthropoda > Insecta > Diptera > Tipulidae > Nephrotoma > Nephrotoma guestfalica. The sequence goes on from OY829915.1 coordinate 206,956,197, forward strand.
GGTCATTTATTCCAAAGCTAGCAGAACCCAAATCGAAAATCGGACCAAAAATGAAATTAGAACGAGAAACAAGATCTACTGACAAACAAATAATTTAAGGCTCATTATATCCTACTCAAATACTCCATTAAACAATTATGGGCTCCACTCGTTCTTGACCAAACTTCAGGTCATTTATTCCAAAGCTAGCTGAATCCAAATCGGGAATCGGACCACAACCGAAATTAGAACGAAAAACATGATCTACTGACAAACAAAAAATTTTAGGCTCATAATGGTCTAATCAAATGTCCCATAAATATTGTGAGCTCCGCTCGTTCTTGACCAAACTTCAGGCCATCTAATCTTGCCCCATTAAAAAGTTTTGGGCTCCACTCGTTCTTGACCAAACTTCAGGTCATTTATTCCAAAGCTAGCAGAACCCAAATTTTTTTCACATGATTTAAATCAGTTTAAATCATCCGATTTAAATTAAAGGATTTAAATCATACAAACTCTTTCGCCGACAACTGCATCACAGATGCCCATATCGCCAACATAACGCTGACAACAATACATATCGCCTATAAAAATTTTGACCGACCATCGCACATAGCACATACCCCATATCGCCGATATAACTACATCAACAACACCCATACCACCAATAACTACATTGCCGAAAATCACTTATGATATGAATGTTGGTAATCCGGCTGTGGCGCGATTGAGCGACAGATTAACAACCTTCATTCACAAAAACTGACAAAGTGAATGAACTTTACACGAAAAATACCATAACGGTTGCATCACAAACAGGGCGAATATTAAAAACTAACAGCGCTTTAAAATGTATCTGAACTATAAGTGCTTCAATGGCCTGGGGCAGCAATCTTCTGACGGACGTATCGACAAAGTAACTTGTCGGAGGTCTGGTGTAGTGTGGTATTTAGGTATTTGTAATTGACGACCAAAATTCCTGTGGATTATGTTGTTGTCGGCGTTCTGGTTCAATCGACGATATTGTTGTCGGCGATGTGACCCATACCTGTAAAAATGTAGCAACTGCAAACGTAAAATGCAAGATAAAAATTCCATCGCCAGAAGACATTGCGAGATGATGACTTTACAATATTAAGTACCGCGCTCACAAAAAATTCAGATATCCATCTACCAAGCTTTAATATTTTGAGACTGAAGCTAAACTGAAGAAAATCAACGCATGGTACTGCAGAGTAGTGCATTAGAAACAGTTCCATATAGTTTACTTCACAAAAGCTCCTTCGGTTCCGCACCTTGAAATCAAAATATTGTTGAAGTATGATCACTCACAATGATTGTCCTGGATATGAGATGAACGAAAGCACTACACAAGCTTTGGAAACATCATCGAGATTATTTTTAGGTTAATATCAGTCGGTCAGTCACTTTTCAAAATAGATAATACAGCGTTTGTAGGCCGGAATAAGTAGACCAATTTCGGAAATAGTTATAAATTTTGTCTAGCCATAATCTATTCACAACAATCTGTATTCTATAAAATTATGATAACTTACTAACGCGAATTACATAAAAGTAAAACAGGGAGGTGTACGCACAACAAATTTTACGATGAAATGAAGCTGAGATGATGATGATGATGATGAAGATAAATCCTATTATTTCTCCTGTTTATCATATAAAGCATTAAAATTTTGTTTATTTATCTTTTGTGTACCTACCTCTATATCTGCCAACCCAAAGCCTAAGTAAAGGTAAACCCATCATATCCTATTTATAGACACACACACACATTATCTATCTGTCTATAAACGTGTACATACGATAGATTGAATATCATCGGATTATCGATATTTTATTCAGAATAAGCTTTTTTGTTCGGCATCATCATCTCCAAAAAGAAAAAAAAGCTTTTTTGTACTCGTATAACGTTAAGTAGAACAGCAAAAATTTATTGGCATCAACAAAAAGGTGTTATTGGTGTAAAATTTAATTGTGTTTAAAGCTTTATCTCTCTGTGTGTGTAGTTCAATTTGGATCAGTTTTATGGGGGTAGGAGGAGGGTGTTGTTTTTTTAAAAATATATTTACTGAGTAATAACTGTCGGAAGCAGAAAAGGCAATACAATGTAAGAAATATTTTATATAAAGGAGATAAAATGAAAAGCTCCGCAACAGTGCAGTTAATATCCTGCAATAATGATTTATGTATCTAGATAAAGTTGTACCTAGAGAGAGCTTTAGGATACATTATCGTAAAATTTTTATTGCACAATATTATTTTTGACCGCTAGAAAAGTTTATGGGACAGATTTTACAAATCCTGTTGATATTATCAGTTACGAGGTTAAAAACTTATTGTGACTTATTCGAATGTACCGAGTGCCCAAAAAGTTCTGGATCATTCGGACATTATACGAATCGATCGTATATAGCAGACACATGGAAGAGTTAATATATTGCAGGAGTGTCAAACTTCGCCTAAACAGCAGTAAGTTACTAACCCCAGGAAACAAGAGTATGCTGAGAGATTTAGACACGCCAACCATCTTATAACCGAGATGTATAGAGGAGTATACCGTTCTGTTGAGCAGTGAAGTAAAAGTTGCATCTAATTTAAGGAAAATAAAAACGTTAAATGAAAACTCAGTTGAACCTATAATTCCTAAGGTTGAAATTGGTCCAGACTGGGTACATGTTTCGAAAAATCTACCAAGAAATAGTGTCAAGTTATAGATATACCTATTAGCGTCAAGTGACGGCAGTATGGTCATATAGCCAAATCACCAACTCCGGTTTTACCAACTCAAACAATCATCACTCTGGCCTTACATAAATACGCAGGTAACGGTCATGAAGTAAAAGAATGTTAGAAAGGTAAATCGTAATCAGCCATAACAAATCGCCTTATAATAATGTGACAGAGGAGTAGTACGATAGAAATCCTGTCATCATTGCTGCGGTAACTTCAACGCCGGACAACCTAATGGTGCCATAAAAACACAAGTAGAAGAAAAGTGGTACTCTTCGAAGCATTCGCATTAATAAATGCTGGTGATTTCATGATGAGCCCAAGCTGCCTGATGCGAGTGTTCACTAGACAAGAAGTCAGCGAATACGACACACAGCGAGCATCAAGCCATAATTTTTTCAAGTAAAAGTGGCAGGGGAATATGGCCGGATATTACATATAGGAAAACTGGCCTGCTGGAGAGTTTGCTTGCTTGATAGTCTTCGCCTACTAGCATATACTGATGGATTTGGCTGATTGAAAAATTGCGTCGGATATGGTATCATACAAGGTGAAATGACCGACGTTACTTGGAGTACAGAATAATGTTCTAGCTTGGAAATTACCTGGATGCTCAAAACAGTTTAAGCAGGCTAAGCGCGTAAATATGAATACAGGAAAATGCGGTGTAGGGAAGTTAGGCATGATATAAGAGGACGTCTCCACAAACGTGTCATGAATAGGCTCAGAAATCCAAATATATCACCCCCACACCAGCCCATTAAACAGAATTGTAACCATCCTATTCATGCAACAAACTCCATCAGTATTCAGAGAAGACCTATAGTCTGATAGTCTGTTGATAGTCGGCGCCATTCAAAAGGAAGAAGATGGATGGATCCGTTAAAAACATCAAGGATGCATTCAACTCGGCCTATGGATCTTTTCTTAATACTATACATATACTGCAAGTGTAGGTGTACATAAAGAGGATCGCCTCAAAACATTTTCGTAATAGAGTTGAAACGGTCGCCCGTTTTTTTTCCGCTGCGATTAGTTGCCACTTCAGATGTTAGACTGTAACATAAATGTATACAATTTGTTACGCCTAAATGTCATTACTTAAAATTTTCTTAATCTTTTCTTAATTTTCTTAAATCGTATAATGAACCCAGATGTAGCAGTACTCTTAAGAAGAAAGAAAAAGAACTAAACGAAGGTTTGAGAATTTTTGAGGATTGATAAAATAGATTTCAAGAAGTGGGATCATGTTGACCAGACGATAAATTACTTTGAAGTGGTGAAGTCAAAATAACCCAACTGTGCTTATACCTGCTGAATATTTTTACAAGTTCAAGGTCAAGATTTTCTAAAATAAAAATTTGTGAATCGAACAGTAAGTTTTTCTATAAATAAAGTGTTTTTCTAAGTTGTGAAAATCGGAACAAAGAACCAAAGCATAAATAGATAATAGTCTTGTGATAAAATTTTGAAATTCTTTTTATGATAAAACTTGTTGTTGGCAGTGAATTTTAGCCAAATGTAAGACGTGGGTAACTGCAGCAGGGAAACTTTCGGATTGCAAAATGAAACTTTGCATACCGATTAAGCCCAATTTGTACTAATTAGTGCTCACGGGAAAAAATTAGTACTAGGCCAGGAGCCGAAAAAACGGGAAAAGGAAATTTCAAATTTCGCCTGAGAGACGGAGTAATTAAACCCGATTTCTAGGAAAAATCAGAAATAATGTAAGCCTAAGTTTAAAACTTTCTAAAGGCCGCTAAACTGATGAAATTTGTGCTTATCATAGAAATATGATTTTCATAAATTTTCATTCATAAATCGAGGAAAACCAAACTAGCCCCTGAAAGATACTATACTAAAAAACAAAATACAGAGGTATATCGTTCAATAATATTTGTGTTGAACAACAAATTAAACAATAGAAATAAAATATTCTACAGTCCAAGTCATAAGCAATTCAGATAGTATATTCCTGTCAGATATGTTCATTGCCATCCGAAAAATATAGTGGTGGAATTTGTGCTAATCCAGAATTGGCCCAATTCCATTGAACAACAACGACCGTTGAATCAACAATTTTCTGACAAAAAGTGTTCTAGAAACGGTCGTTGTTGTTCAATGGAATTGGACCAATTCTGGAGTAGCACAAATTCAGCCACTATATATTTCGGATGATAATGAACATACTTGCCAGGAATATACTATCTGAACTGCTTATAACTTGGATTTTAGAACATTTTAGTTCTATTGTTTTATTTGTTGTTCAACACAAATATTATTGAACGATATTTGTGAACGATATATCTCAGTTTTTTTTTCTTATAACTAGTATCTTTCAGGGGCTGGTTTAGATTTTCCTCGATTTATGAATGAAAATTTATGAAAATTATATTTCTATGATAAGCGCAAATTTCATCAGTTTAGCGGCCTTTAGAAAGTTTTAAAATTAGGCTTAAATTATTTCTGTTTTTTTCTAGAAATCGGGTATTATTTATTCCGTCTCTCAGGCGAAATTTAAACTGTTTTTACCCCGTTTTTTCGGCTCCTGGACTAGCACTAATTTTTTCCCGTGAACACTAATTATCACAAATTGGGCTTTCCCTGCTGCATTTACCCTATGCTGCAGAACGGATATTACGAAATAACATCCGCTAAGGTTCTTTGGTAACCCGTAATGGTGTGAGGGGGTTCACACCAACAATAAAATATCGCCTTACGAATTAGTGGTCCGAAGTAGTAGTAGTAAGGTAAATATTATTATCGCGGATCGCGTTGTGTTTAGGACGGGGTGGGTATCAATTGTCCTGCTTGGCGCATAGTGAAGCTGTGGAGCAGTGCCAGAAATGCGGGTTAACTAAAGACCAACCAACGCAGTTGGTGAGATCCGATACACATTTACAAGGACAATTTAACATCTTCTATGAAAACAACCTGGGGGGGGGGGGGTAGCGAATATCTTCCTTCCTTCTTTCGGGTATTTTCTGTATTTCATATAACTCTTATATTATGGTAACATTTTCTTAACGGTAATAGAAAACCATTTTTTGAAGTGGATGCGTAAATTACTTCTATTAAAAATTTAAATTTTCCTTTAATTAACAAACGTTTGTAACTCGGAATTTATGATTTTATCATGAGGTGGTAGTGGAGATTCGAGAGGAGGGAGAGGTAAGTGGAGCTACTGAGTGAGTGTGTTATCATGGGTCTGTATGCCTGATGAAAACTTACGAGCACGAATGTCTTTTACTTTTGAGCTAGCGGGTTAATGGTCAAAAAAATCATTAACTTTTTTTATTGTTTTTGTTAACGCCAAAGGCTGGTGTTACAGAGTGCTGATATATGATACAGATGTCATGGAATACAGCGTTTTAACCAGAGAAGCTCCAGTACTAGTATTTAATGTGGTAGAAATCCTTGGTTTTGTGGAAGACGCAGCTATTGTTGTGGTGACAAAAACAAATAACAAAGGAATTAATGGAGGTGTATGGTTTACTTACTTACTGCTGGAGCTACATCCCATGCAGGGATTTGGCCGCATCAACGAAATGTCTCAAGATATTGCGGTTCGCAACAAAGGCACGCCAGATACGATGATCGAGTGTGTGTAGATCCTTTTCCACATCGTCGTTTTCACGAGGACCACTTTCATTGGTGCCGACTCGTTTTGTGTTCGGAGAACATATCTTAGTCACCTCAGACTAGATGATTATATCTATTTCTCGAGATAGTATCTTATCTCATGATCCATTAGCTACATATCGAGCAAACATTAAAAACTTAAAGGTTTTAATGTTTCCCCGATTTGCAGCTCCAATTCTTGATGTTAGGTCGACAGAAACTGAATTTTGCTACGTTACTACTGAATAAATTCTCCCCGTATTTGCGTTTTTACGGTCACCCGATATTTGGTTTTCGCTTCATTGATTTGAAGGCCAATTTGCTGAACTGTTAACTCTAATGGTAGGAGGATTTATTTTAGGCAAACGATGTTGCAACCCAAAACGTATATACGAGTATCATCAGTGTATGCTAACAGTTGACTTAATTTAAAATATAGATAGCCGAGCTGAGCTATGTCGAGTTGACGGACGACGAATTAAGATTAAAAAATATGTTGGCGATAGGATTATATTGCCGTACTCCTGACATTATTTCAAAGGCTTCCGACAGTTTATCTTCGATTTTCACCTTGCAATTTGAATCGCTCATCATTAATTTGCACATAGATAATAGTTTTGAACGTGTTCCTCTATATGCTGTTGTAAGTTTGTTCAAAATCTACTTAGAGACTTTGAACAGGGATGATCGGTAAAGATTGGTAAAGGTCTGATCGGTGCAGTAATTATTAAAATTTAATTGGTCTCCCTTTTTATGTGGGCAATTCAGAACCGTCTTCCATTCTTCAGGGATTTCCTCAGTACACCATACAGTTAATACAAGTTCGTACATCCGGTAGAACATTTCACCGCCGTCGTTTTTTTGCTTGAAATTCCATCTTCACCAGGACCCTTGTTGCTTTTCATTTTTAACATCAAGCTACCTACTTTATCGTACGATGGTACAGGTGGTAGAGTCATTTAAACGTTGAGGTCGGGCCGGTGCAAGAGAGACAATTGTTCGCCATCAAATGGTGATGCTGTTCGATTTAAAAGATAGGTAAAACTAATTCCGCGTCACTTGAAGGACGTCGTTATTTTCTATTACTAACGCTCCAGATTCGTCGTAAACAGTGCCGCTACGAGGTTGGAAATCAGTAAATATCTCTTTTATGTTACGATAACTATCATTAATACTCGAATTTTTAATGTTTGCATTACTGCAACTACTTATTGTTTCCGTCTGCGGAGCCGAGTGGAATATTTCCTCGTGGTCATGTAGTTGTTACGTGATGCTTCCGTTACCACAGTTTTTACGATATCCCACCGATCCTCTTGATCCTTGTTGATAAACGAAAGGTGTATTATGCAACTACAAGGAAGTGATAGGAGTCGATGTTAGCCCCACGTATTGGTTTGATATCTTTGATACTGGAGAAATGTATTTTAGATATGAAGATATAATCAATTTGTGCTTGTTTCCGTCTGAACGTGCTTCTGCAAATTATGCTAATTCACTAATGCGCGTTCCGCTATTGTTTGAAATATGATGTAACAAGTCCGGGCCAATGGTGGCACGATGTATTTTGCTAGCACTGCCAATTTGAGCATTAAAATCACCCAAAATGATTTTGACATCATGGTGAGTTATTTTGCTGAAAAAAGTCTCAAGATGGTCGTAGAAAGCATCTTTTGATGGGTGCGAGGCCGTTATCAAACGAAATGTTAAAATGACGTCCGTGGAACCTTAATAAACAGATCCGATATCGGATGTTATAATCAATTATATTATTGCCGACTAGTCGGGTTTCTTGTAGGGCTACAAAGATCGAGTCCATATTGCGATGACTGCTCGAAGAGCTGATAGAGGTTTCTTGTGCAATTCAGATCCTTTACATTTCAACTAGTCGACCATAAAGACGGACAACGTTTTCATTACCAGTAAGGTAAACGATTAATGTTGGCGGAATCTTTATCTACCGTTGTCGTATGGCGCTGCTGGCAATCTTATTAAAATCCTTTATCCGGAATCATCAATATGTGGTTCCCGCAGAGTATATGATGATGCACCAATTCTTATTGCGGGAATGATTTCAATAAACTACTTCGAAAGAAACGAGGAAATGATACGTAAACTATCACCAGCAAGCAAAGCAGTACGCATTTGAACGCTAATAACAAAGCTCCATAAAGGGCCGATGGACTTATTGTCTACTTTGCGCAGTTGTTGAGTGAGCATATTTGTTGTGGTGCATATTTTTGAAATTTTAAACATGCTGACAGACACGTTCAGAAGGTTTACTCCAAGAAACTCAAAACGACAAAAGAACTGAAGGACGAAATCAACGTTTGAATGATTTCAATTTACTTCGATTGTGGCTTAAAATTCATAATCAAGCTGTTTACACTAGAATTCCCAGAGCCTAGACCCCAGAGTTATTTCCTTTTGAACCCACCACACAGAATGTGGTAGTTTTCTTATTAAAGGAGGACGGGTAACACCTAGTAAGACATATGAGCACTTTTACATGTATATTACATGTATATTTACATACATATATGTCCAAGGGGGACATGTGGCTTATTGATATTACGTCATAAATGTTAAACAATTCTAATTCATTTGCATTCTTCTTCCCGTGTACATTAGAATTGGTATCAGGAATTAGATCACCTTTGTACCGAGCAAATTTCAAAAAATTCGCTGAACAGGCACATTTCGCTTATCAGAAATTAGTATAAATAAATATTAGGCCAAAATGTATACCTTTATGTACTTATCTAAACTCTTCAATTAATCGTTTCCTTAAATTTCTCTTAAAATCACGTATCCCAATTTATATCAGGCTGAACTCACGAAGCAAAAGTTTTTCCGATTTCCTTGTTCTCTAAATAATCTTCACCTTAATCCATCATAAAATCGTTTCATCAATGCGGTTGATTGATTTTTTCTTTCCAGCAGAGGGATCTAGTATGTATCTAGAGAGAAACTTTTTTTTCTCGTTTCGATTAAATTCGAATCGAAATATAATTCGGAATTTTTTATTTTATTTTTTGCTACTGTTGAGTAATCATGACATAAAAATGATGTGATAAAATTTGATTTCTGTATCTCATACAATATAGTTTGGTTGTTGTTGCTGTACTTTATATAGGTGCTCATGACTCTATTGTGTTTCCAATGGGGGGGATATACGAGTACAGTCGATAAAAAATTTTGTTACAATTATTGTGGTTAACCGAATGATTTTTAGTTTTTATGGCGACTGTATTTTATTTACAAAATGATACTAAATATTATCCATTGGATAGATAAAAAGCACGAAATAAAGCTCTTTATAAAGTTTTTTAGTGTTTGTGTGTGTATCTAACTCGCAAGTATGGATATGATCTATATATAGGTGTGTCTGTGTATATTCATATAAAGGCAACATAAAATACTGGAGGGATATTTTTCGCAATTTTGCTTGTCTTTTGGATTTTGCTGGGCGATGGACTGAATTAGATTCAATATTTTTGTAGTACGTAAATGTACTTTATAGCACAGAATGCTTTCATTTGGGATATTTTTTATGCGCTTGACTGAATAATTTCTGTTTATTTGATTGACTTGTTGAAAATTTATTGCTGTAGTGTGAAGAATGGTTAATTTACCTGTTAATCGATTTACGGTGCGACATGAATATGTCTTAAATGCGTCACTAGGTCCAGCATTGTTGATATATAAATCGCCCGTTAGTAACACCGTGTATTTACCACCAATATCGGTATTTGGATATAAATGCATGTTGTTATCTTGTACCCATGATGTTACCATGACATAGTCGGACATGTAACTCGGCACCTGAAAATAAAAACGAAAATAAAGTCGTTTATACATTACGATATCAGTATATTTAACAAGGTTGAAAACGAATACCATGTAAATATGAAAATAATTTTAGAGACGTTCGAAAAGACAGAAAATTCAGTTAGATAAATGTGAATTATTCCAAGAGAAGTATATTTCCTAGGATTCATAATATCTAAAGACAGTATAAAAGCAATTTCAGAAAATGTAAAGATCATCATAGACTTTCCAGTACTGAAACAAATCAAAGAATTGAGATTCGACTTACAATACAATTTTTACAAGAAAGCTGCAGCGAACAATAAATAAATGCTGGCTATTACTTGGCCACTATCAGCCTTAAGGAAAGCGTACTAACGTACGCACTAAGCAATGAAATTAATAATTTTAAAATAAAGAGATGGAAAGGAATAATGAAAGAGTACGACTATGAATTAAAGTACAAGCCGCAACACAAGCGAATATCGTCGCAGCGCCGTTTCCAGAATAACAAATTCTTCAGAAATGAATTCCATATCAGTGACACAACATAGCAGCGATAGGTCATCCCACGATATGATTCCTACTACCGACACTCCCGTAAACGTCTTTGGAAACCAAATGATTCTTAGTAATGACGAAGAGACGCCATACCAAATACCATAACCCTTTTCAAACTATGCAAGGCTTTTATTTAAACTAGAAAATTCGCTTTACAATAAAATTAGTAGGACATCGTGGACAACAACGAACAGAAGGACAAAATACTATCTGTTCACAGACGTGCTAACTGTAACGCACAAGAAAATAGAGGGACAATCCGGGACACACACTGCATATAAACATTTACTCAACAGAGAATAAGCACTTTCCATAGATAAATTAAGAAAACTTGCATATTGCAATTTAATTAAATCAAAAGTAGAACTTAGAATTTATAATGCAACCTATTAGATATATTTTATTCACTTTTAGCGTTCTAGAGAAGTGGTCATAGTCGAAAACTCCGCCAAAGAAGAGCAAAGCGCAAATCGTGCGTTAAACAGGTTTCACGCAACTCCATCCGAAATAATGCGATGCCTTAAACATGATGGAGTAGATAGAACCTTCGAACAATTACTGGAAAGAGCCGTTAATGAGTACAATCATATTATTCGTTCTACCCCTAGAATGGAATGCTCAATTCATATTTAATTCTTATTCAATTCATATTCACTTCTTTATGTAATTCATATTCAATTCATATTCAATTCATATTCAATTCACATTCAATTAATATTAAATTCATATTCAATTAATATTCGATTCATATTCAATTCATATTCGATTCATATTCAATTCAGGCCATTCATTTGAAAGATGATTCTAGCGAATCTTAAGTTTAATTTGTTGAAGAAGTCATACATTCACGATTTATTTTCAATTCGTATTCAATTCATATTCAATTCATAATCAATTCATATTCAATTCATATTCAATTCATATTCAATTCATATTCAATTCATATTCAATTCATATTCAATTCATATTCAATTCATATTCAATTCATATTCAATTCATATTCAATTCATATTCAATTCATATTCAATTCATATTCAATTCGTATTCAATTCGTATCCAATTCATATTCAATTCATATTCAATTCATATTCAATTCATATTCAATTCATATTCAATTCATATTCAATTCATATTCAATTCATATTCAATTCATATTCAATTCATATTCAATTCATATTCAATTCATATTCAATTCATATTCAATTCATATTCAATTCATATTCAATTCATATTCAATTCATATTCAATTCATATTCAATTCATATTCAATTCATATTCAATTCATATTCAATTCATATTCAATTCATATTCAATTCATATTCAATTCATATTCAATTCATATTCAATTCATATTCAATTCATATTCAATTCATATTCAATTCATATTCAATTCATATTCAATTCATATTCAATTCATATTCAATTCATTTTCAATTCATATTTAATTCATATTCAATTCATATTCAATTCATATTCAATTCATACTCACTTCTTTATGCAATTCGTATTCAATTCATAACGTATTAAATAATTTCGTTGTTCGTGTGCATTTGTGTCGAATAAATTATGGTGCCGAAACATTTGCGTACTAGTTGATGCTTTTAAGTGCAACAAATCGAATAAGGTTTCCATAATAAATTGTCAAATACGATTCAACTGAGCATGCCGTTTGAAACTACTTAGTCGACCTAATCGACCTAACCATTTCATTAGATGATTTAACGTATTGATACAATATAACGAAGCTCGAGATCTATCCCCGAACGAGAAATCAAGGAACCCAAGCTAAATATTGAGCCATTTAGTGGTGATTAGAAAATTTAAGTCATTTCGGCACTGTACTGGACGAGCAGCTCGTTTATTGCGTCACATCACGACAATCGTTCGAAATTTGGAACTTGACTGCCCACGCCTTTATTATCACTTTTTTATAGTTATCCCCATTATAATTGGTGGATTTGAGAATTGACTAGTGCCTTTAATATTAGGGGCTATTCTATGTCGTGTCTGTTCTGAAACATTTCAAACATTTTAGATCAGGAGGTGATGGCCCTCAACCAGTTGAATCCACTTTGTAAGTGATTTTCTACTTGGTCTAACATTTACGAATAGTAAGATGGTAGATCTATTTGCAGTGGCAAATACCGTTCATTTTAAAGACGATTCTCGCGAATCTCTTAATTTACAGTACCGCACACCCCAAGGGCAATTCAATGCTAATGCAAGCAAGTATAAACCCGCACATTTCGACATCTCAACATAAAAATAACAAATACGCCCGGACATCGCACTATCGCAATATAACAAGCAAAAAAGCAATTACATATAACCAATTATTGTTTCTCACTGCTATCATAAACGCCAAATCAAGCATAGCCGGATAATAGCATCAAGTCTGTCCGAGAAGGCTTTACACGCTGCGCGGATGTGGTCTGATGGTATTTTGTCCCATTCTCAGCGAAGAGCAATCTTTAAGGAGTCGACCATCTCGTACTTTTTAGTTCTTATACTTTGCCTCCAGAACGGACCATTGGAAAAATCCATTGGATTTAAGTCCGAGGAATATGGTAGCCATTGTTGTGAAGAAATGAAGCTGGGAATTTTTTCTTGTAAAATCGTTGGGTTTCACGGGCTTTATGGGATGGTGCCGAGTCTTGTTGAAACATTCAATGGTTTCTACCGAATTGCTTACGGCGTTTTTGATGCTACCAGTATCATTGTAACGTGTAATGGTCCGATACACAAACATTTTGTTTACATGTAAATGTCGTAGCTCATTAAGGTTGCCATTTTCCAGCCAAATACAAAGCAATAATACTGTTGCGTTGAAATCCATTTCGATAACATTTTTTAACTGCGAAGCAAAACGGTATGCTTCCGTAGGCTCGTAAACAACATAACAGCCTGATGCTTGTTAAAAAATGAGCAAACTGTCATTAACCGTTTGGTTGCTAGAGCAGCGTGAAGTTGGTAACACTTCGAGCGCCGACCCCTGTATAGATCTGTTAAGTCCTTATCAAATGACAAAACTTCCATTTTTATAGTCTTAGACCATATAACAAAAGTTGTCTCAAGACATTGTCCGAAAGCCACATCATCACACATATTAGTTATTTGAAGAACTAAATTTTTTCGTTGGTTAACGAGTTTCAGACAATTCATTCTGACAACGGTGTGCAATTCATAGGAAAGCATCGTTAACTAGATTTGTAATGTCCCTGATCGAGTTAACCGCAGTCCAAGCAATCGAGTGCTTGTTGGTTTTTTTAAATTTAGGGTCTAATTCACAAACTGTATGTACGCTCTATAATTTCCGATATGTACTAAATTGGAATTCATAAAATATAACTCGGCTCTATAAACGAAAGTTTTGTTCTGTAACTTTGCAGCACCAAATTTGATGACGTCAGTTACGTCACGATTTCAATAGCAAATAACTCGAAAAAATTGTCACTTTCTGAAACGGTTTTTGCACATATAAGTTGTTACCAATAGCATCTCTTTAGTAACAAAAGTTGAAGCTAATGACAGACGACAGTGGTAGTTTTTGATCTTTTAGATAAAAGTTATTTGTTTAAGATTTATTCTTTTCTTATATACGCCTAAATGTTGATAATGCAATACTACACGTACAGTCGAAACAAATAGTTTGTTTCCGATACATGTTGTTATTAAGGCATACAAACGAATGACACCAAATGCACTTATACGTTGTATAAACAAATTTTATTTATATCGCGAGTTTTTGTCAATATTTGAGTGCCGCCATTGAATTTGATGAATATTTTAAAATAACGCCTGATTTAGTTAAGCGGCTAACTTATTTCGTATTGATTTACGGCTGCGAAAAGTATACAGTTTGTGAATATCATTTTTTAGAACACTGTATCTCTTTCTCTGTAAGCAATTTCTATAAAGTTGCAGCTATAGAGGCTATAGAGTTTGAAAATGTACAGAATCGGGCCATTAAACGCAGGAAAATGTTTTTCCCATGCCAAAAGTGATTCTCAGGCATCCCGAAGAGTGGAACTAAAATAGTCTAAGTTTTTTTTAAATTTTGGTTCTACATAAATTCAATTGGAAAAATTTAAATTTCCACAGTGTAAATTTTTTATTAAAGGAGCCTTCCTCATATTGTAATATGTACATGTTAAACCCTGAAATCGGTAAATGTTCGAAATTAATATTTTCTAAATTCATTTACACGATCGAAAACTGGTTGCTGAGGTCCGATGTTAACGAAATGATTGCTTACCATTCCCCAGCATCCCCGTAATTTCATTTATTCCCCTATAGAAGCCTAATCAACATGGTTGGCGCAAAAACCTCCCGCGAGCCTGTTCTAGCAAGTAAAGAGCCACTTGTCCCTACCGTTCCAAATGACTTTGCACTATTACCATAAAAAGTAAAGCCCGTGGAGTGAAGAGTGAATCATTTCGGAAATATACGACCCTCATTTCATTGACTTTCGAGCAATAAAACAATTTTTATTCAATTTTTATTTGAACATTTGCGTTTATACATGCTGCATGTAACACAGTTCTCTTCGGTCTTAACTTAAAACCATACACTTTTCTAAAAAAATGTGCGAGTGCCGTATAATAAGCGCCTATAGAAAATTTGATTTTCATTAAAATTCCACAAAACAAAGAAAAGCAAACCCTGTAATGCAAAGTGGATACAATGTACTATGTAAGAAAATATGGAACATTGGCCTGAAGAAGAAGAAGAAAACACTGAATACGAAATGAGGCCAAAAAAAAACTTCTGATCTAACAGACGAAAAACAAAAAACAAATTAAAATGAAAATTTTTCACATAAATCAAAAAACCTCAGCATAATTTTTATGCTTTTTCCCCATTTTTGGGGGGGTGTTTTATTTTTTTATCTTATGTAAATATGTATTATAAGGATAAATTATTTAGTTCCACATACAAAAAGGTATATACGAGTGGAGTATATACGTACAGTAACAATGAATCCGGGCACATACAGTAGATCAAAAAATCGTTATGTTTTGTAATAAAATAATTGTCTTAAATTTTATATTGCCCGAATGTACGTACGTCGTGATTTTCATAATTTACGAGTGACATCTCTTATTATAAAACATAACAAAAAAAAAAATATTTAATTTATTTTAAAAAGCGAAACAAAACATTTTTACCTGACATTTTAGCACGGCTGTGTTCCCTGTCATAACGTATTCATCATGCACTTGGACTGTATATTTTTGGTTAACAACTGAAATTAAAAAAAAAATCAAATAAAAGATTTATTATAATTTTTAAATATGTAAATTATGTTTGGGTGTGTGTGTGTGTGTGTGCTTTACAGAATTTATATAAAATGAGAGCTTTGCAGGGGTTCGGGGCCAAGATCCGGCAAAACATCTAAAATATATTCGGCACGATATTCATACGTCATTCACACTCAATAACGATCAAATACATAAATTTTAAGTTGTCAACTGTTTCTTGTTGTGCTTTTATTTCCTCGGTTGTATACTTGCGGTTTTCATTTTCCATTACTCATCTCAGAATTATTTTCCTTTTACATATTTTCATTATAATTTTCAGTATATAATTTGGTTTGTGAGGTGTTGTTGTTGTCGTCGTCGTCGTACTTGCAGGCATATACATACGTTGAATGTGGTTTTTATGTAAGACAAGGGAAATAAAATTAGACATAACATAAAATATTTCACCGCACCGTCTAAACAGAGCTTTTCCTCTCATACTTAAAACGCGTTGGTGTCGTCAATTTTATATATCAACGACATGCGTTATAATTGTGTATATTGAGTTATTTTATTATGATGTGTGTACGGAGTAGTAAAGTCGTTTTGGCATTTCTCATATATGTACCTAAAAATAGCTTTTTGACTGAATGCAACAACAATAACGATGTAATGTTGAAAAAATTTGTATTATCAATTTTGAGGTTTAAACTTTTTAACTTTGCCTTGGCAAAAGTTGAGTGTCGCATATATGAAAAGTTTAATAATTCTACGAGTTGATTTGGGGTTGGGTTGGGATACCTTTCTCGCTTTATTTTTTGTAGCACGTTTTCATGGTTTTTGATATCATCTAATTTTTTACGTGACACAAAGATTTATTGAAATTTTTATATATTTTTTATAAAATAGCTTTCTGGCCTAAATTGAACTGTAAATAGAATACATAAATCAACATCGGGAGCAACTTATTATTTAATGCTCTCTCTTTAAACATATATACGATTTATATAATTGACTGTATTAGTGAACTACTTTAAAAAAATAGTAATTTTAAATTCAGGAAGACCGAGCCCACCTAGTGGTTAAAGCTTTGGCTTTTGGATTGGGAGGTACTGGGTTCGAATAACGATAGGAGCACGATCAGTGATCGAAATGAATACAAGTATGACCTATTGTCGGAGTGCACAACTCAAGGGCCAATCCATCTACCATGCCAGTACTATAGGCTAGAATGGAGCTATGGAATGTGCAGATGGTTATACGTAAATTAGACCTGTAGCTGATACATAATACATTTTCTGTTGAACACAAATCACTCAGCCCACCCATAGAAAACAATATTTAGAAATCATTGTGTTGGATTTCCAGGCTTATTTCTCCTGGGAAAGGTAACATCTTGTTCAATGCCATTCATGAAAACAAATGCGAATATCTGTCCCCAGGGGGGCGAACGTATTGGCCAACGGATGCAGGAAAAATACCAGATATACTGGATTTCTTCATCATAAAAGGTATTCCTCGAAGTTACACTAGAGTCGAAGGAATTAACGACCTAACATCTGACCACATTGATGTACTGTTGTCAGTAAGCGCTACAGTAATAAAGAAACAGAAAAAGCAAAACCTTACTAATAGATTCACGGATTGGGACATCTTCAGAGAAAAATTGGAAGAGCTGGTTGAATTAAAAGTTAGTATCAAAAGCAATGAAGAATTGGAACAACAAACAAACAATTTTATTGAATACACTCGAATGGCTGCCAGACTAGCTACTCCTGAATCAAAGGACAAAGCGGAGATTGAAGTCAAATACCCGGCTGAAATCAGGAAGCAAATCAAGGCAAGAAGAAGGCCGAGGAGAATATGGCACCTCACCCGAAATCCCGCTGACAAGACAACTTTTAATCGAATAAGTAACAAAGTCAATAGACTAATCAAAAATTTCAAACAGAATTGCCTCGATAACTACTTAAGCGGGCTAGGTCCAGAAATGGATAAAGACTACTCGTTATGGAAAGCAACCAGAAGATTTAAACCACCTTTAAGAAATGCTCAAGGCAGTTGGGTTCGACAAGACAAAGAAAAAGCGGAACTGTTGGCTCAACACCTAGCAGCAGTGTTCCAACCCCATGACATTCAATCCAACATTGATGTAACACCTGTTTATCAACCAAATCAGGACTTTAAAAGGGTCACGCCAATGGAAATTGCTAAAGAAATCGACAAAAATCTTAATCATAAAAAAGCACCAGGAATTGATGAAATATCCCCGGGTCTATTCAAGGAACTTCCACGTAAAGCAATTATCTTGATCACATACTTATTTAATGCCTGTATGAGATTGAAGTATGTGCCCAACTGCTTCAAAATGGCCCAAATAATTATGCTAAAGAAACCAGGTAAACCAGATGAAGAAGTAACATCATACAGACCAATCTCACTGCTTCCGACCTTATCAAGGCTGGTCGAGAAACTGCTACTAAAACGTCTAAAGCCAACGGTAAACGTTCCTGATTTCCAATTTGGATTCAGGAATAACCACTCCACCATAGATCAAGTCCATCGAATAACTGCGGTAATAGAGCAAGCGTTAGAAGAAAAGAAATATTGCACCGCCGTATTTCTGGATGTATCCCAGGCCTTTGATAGGCTTTGGCATGAGGGATTGACATTCAAAATGAGCAAAATTCTACCACAAAACTATTGCCAGCTGCTTGAATCATACCTCTCTGATCGCCAATTCAGAGTCATTCATGAAGAAACATGTTCTGACTTTTATCCAGCGATTGCGGGAGTTCCGCAGGGATGCGTATTGGGTCCCCTCCTCTACCTTCTTTATACTGCGGACATACCTACAACGAATAAAACATTCATCGGCTCGTTCGCTGACGACACTGTAATTATGTCAGTAGACGAATCTCAACCAAGAGCAGTGGAAAATCTTCAACGAGCAATGGACAACGTTACTAAATGGACAATTGACTGGAAAATCGCACTGAATGAGCTCAAATCAACATATGTGACATTTACGCTCCGACATAAAAATAACACTCTTCATATACACCTCAATGGAGTGCAAGTGCCGCAGGCTGAATCGGCAAAATACCTTGGTCTACATTTAGATTCCAGGCTCAACTGGAAACATCACGTGAGACAAAAAGCTGAACAGATACGATTGAAACAACGTCAAACGTTGGACATCATTCCAAAATGAACCTGTATTGCAAAAAATGGGGTTGTACACATAAATCCAATAGAGACATTATACAACGAAGCCAAAATAAATTTCTTCGAATGGTCACCAACGCCTACCGATTTGTGACTAACAAGGAAATCCACAATGATTTAGAAATACAATTGATAGACGACGTTATCCGCGAATGTGCCATAAAACATGAGAAGAGACTTCTTACCCACACCAATCTTGAGGCCGTACAACTACTGGACAGTACAAACGAAGTAAGGCGGCTCAAACGAATCAAACCACATGAGCTAACCGTATGAACATTATAAACCAAGGGAACTGGACACTGGTTCAGCAGATCCACACAAGTTTATGCTTATCTCATAAGTACTAATGTCAACTTTACTAATGAATTAATAATGTTTAAGATTGTAGTAGCCATATCATAAAGTAGTTAAAAAAAAAATTGTGTTGGATATCACAGAAGGAAGACTATACATATTCTATGTAGGACATTGTAGCGGCTGAAAAATCCTCAAAACGATTTACTCAAAAATCTCTGGTTAAAACGTTTGCCAGACGACTTACGAGTGATAACGGCGCGGGATATAAAAAATGACATCGAGGAAATCCTACCGGTCGCCGACAATATCAGGATTTATGCTCAATCCAGAGCACCAAAACCAATTGCTGCTGTCAACCAGCCATCCACAAGCAAGGCAACTGCTGATGGTGAATCAGCCTTTGCTTCAATGCAAAGATAACTGGACAAGACGCAACGACAAATGGCCGATCTACAGCGAACACTAGCCAATATGAACATTGAGGCACGTGTAAGATCGCCAAACAATAGATAGAAACTGTAACTGTAATAATTGGGATTGGTTCGTCTCGCCGTCTTTTCATTCAAGATCACGAAAATAACTTGTAATTTCTGATCGATTCAGGGGCTGAAGTATCTGTGATAGCCGAAGATATCGTTTGCATTCTTACCGCAGCAAACGGATTCCCAATTTCCACTTACGGTACAAAAAACGACAGTAGAAAGCCCTATTATAGGTGCTGATTTTCTGTCCAAGTATGGTCCCGTGGTCGATTTGAAGAACAGAAGACTCTCCGATTCATTTACAACAACGATTACGGCGCTCTCCGAATTACAATCTCCCAGTGAAGCATAACGTCGTAGTCCACTACGTCGTCACACAAGGTAGGTTATCTTGTGCTAAACCACGACAACTCGACGCAATGAAACTAAAAGCTGCAAAAACTGAATTTCAGTTTATGACAGACATCGGAATTTGACGCCCCTCATCAGCACCCGTCTCCTCACCATTACTAACATGGTTTCTCGAAAATAGATTTGGTTAGAGCATATCATCAAATGCTCTCAAGGATATTCACAAAACATCGATAACTACTGCTTTTGGACTTTTTAGTTTACCCGAATGCCGTATGGCCTTCGTAACTCAGCCCAGACATTCCAGCGATTCCTTAACAAAGTGTTAAGTGCTACTCTTATAACGACGATATGGAACTCAAGGAACATCTCGAGTCAGTACTTAAACGTCTCCGCATGTGGAATTAATATCAAAGCTTCGAAATATATTTTCGACGTAAAGTCACTCGCCTTCAGGAGAGAGCTGATATCATTTCAAATTTTCCAGAGCCAACATCAATCCGCCAAATACAGTAGTTCGTCGGTATAACTGAACTGTTATCGCCTATTCACAGGCATTTGGCCACCTTACTCAAGAAATACAAAAACAAAAGAAACTTCTTTTGGGCCGAAGATTGCACCGAAGTTTTCGAAATGGTCAAGCGATTTCTTGCCGCTGTCACTCTTTTGGCATACCCGTTGAATGACGTGCAGTTCAACGTAACTACCGTAGTTGGAGCTGTTTTACAACAACGCAATAAAGGATGTTGGCAACCATTAGCGTTCTTTTCAAAGAGGCTCTCTCCTGTGGAAATTGAATACTCTCCTTTCGATAGAGAACTTCTTTCTATATACGTAGCCCTCGGCAATTACGACATCTCGATTACATTGCCTAGTTTACTACCGACGTTAATCACATTCAAGGTAAACACAATGTGGTGAGCGACTGTTTGTCTCGTTCTGGTGAAACACTTCTCACAGAACTCAGCGTCTGCTCCTTCGACACAAAGGAATTACTGGTACAACAACAACGCGACGACGAATTGCAAAAATTCGTTTCAGCACGCAACCCGAAATCAAGCGTAAATTTGCAGCGGATCGACTTACCAGACAAGCAGCAAATTTGGTGTGAGACTTTTACAGGTAAAAATTGACCCATCGTTCCCCTCAAAATGCGACGGACAATCTTCGATAGTCTTACATGGCTTATTCCAATCCGGCATCCGTGCTACGCGAAAACTTATTGCTTGAAAATACTTCTGGCCAAGAATGAATACTGATATAAGCAATTGGGCTAAGCCTTGTATCCCATGTCAAAAGTCAAAAGTTCATCGCCACACAAAATCAGCGCTTGGTAAATTCGAGCTACAAGAACTTCTTCGGACAACCGCATGCAACCGGAAAGCAAATGGTCTTGTCGAACGGTTGTCAACTAAAAGCCGCCTTAACAGCTCGATGTAATACATCCCATTGGATTTCAGAACTTCCAACGGTCATTTAGGGTATTCGAACCTCCTTCAAGGAAGACCTAGACTGCACACCAGCAGAGCTAGTATATGGTCAAAATATCAAGGTTCCCGGTGAATTCTTCATCAACGATCAAAATTCGAACCCAACAAAGATACTTCGGATTTCGTGAAGCAGCTTCGTACTACCATGAGAGCATTAGTTCCTACGGACACAAGACATCCAACCGAACAGGCAACGTACATTCCCAAAAATCTGGAAACCTGTTCACACGTATTCGTACGTGTGGATACAGTTAGAGCTCCTTTGAGTACATCCTACTCTATCCTTTGAGTTCATCCTACTCCGGGACGTATCCAGTAACCCACAAATTGCGCAAATTCTTTGTTAAGGATGTTGTTGTGGAAGGAAAATCAACAACAATTGGCATCTACAGGCTTAAGCCACCATACGGAATACATGTGGTAAACCCAGTCGAAAAACGTAGTGTTTGGAAAACGGTTACATTTAATTTAAAACACTACGGATTTCGATCCAGGAGGGGAGTGATGTAGCGGCTCAAAAATCATTTCCACTTCAAAGCACTGCTCGTAGCAAAAATATGTATGCACCGCGCCGCTTAATTACGAAGGATAGCTCGTTTTGCTGAATAGAGCCATTTCGCGAATCTCGATATTTATCGAGTATCGATAAATATCGAGAAGTCAAGCAATTACACGAGAAAACAAGAAATGAGAAACGAAAAGATTCAGTCGGTTTTTAGAAGTTAAAACAGACACAGTCTCACACACACGCGAGTGAATATATTGAAATTAAAAAAACCATTTTTTATAATTAACATAATAAATATTTTAAACCAAAACAATATACAATGAATAAATAAAAAGTTTACTAGAACATTAAAATATAGTGAGTGTAGTGACTAGATAATTAAACCCCCAATGTTCCTCCAACTGATCATTTAAGCAACAAAATGTTTTGAAGTTTCATCAAAATCTTATTTAAAAGTTACAACGCTCCCTTAAATTGGGGACTTAGATACATTCCAAAGCCATTGTAATTATTTTATCAGCATTTAGCATAAAGTTCAGTGATATTGCTGGACTGTTTAGATCCAAAAGAGTGCCCCTAGTAATGAGTGTGATAGATGGATCTGAAAACTTACATCAAATCGGAGGAGATGTAGTAAAATTAACTCCATAGATAAAATTGCCAAAAATGGAGATCCCTACCTTCAATAGGAATTATCTAAATTGGGTAACATTTTATTTACCCAGGTAGTGCTCAGTCATAAGGAACTACGCAGCATAACAATAATGCATTACTTAAAAAGTCATGAAACAGACGAAGCAGCTGGTCTACTAAACTCCATTAACTTCACAGAGGACAACAAAAAGAGACATCAGCCCCAATAAGGAAACTAGTCGACATAGCTAGAGAAACTCTACGATGCATTGCCAATTTAGATGTCGATGTCACATCATCGGGTCCATTATTATTGGAATTGTTGCTGTTAAAATTAGATAATGAATCTCATAAATTATATGAGGAAAAATTGAAAGATCCAAAAAGTTGGTATCACTGATAATTTATTTGGATTCCTAAAAACCCGATTCCAGTCATTAGAAATGATCGAGAACATAGAACGTAAATCCTAGACAGCAGGAGCCGTCTACAACATCAATAAGGTGAAATACTTGCCTAAGAAATCGTCTTATATTGACAGTATAATCCAGGAGTATTGTAGATATTGTACGGGAAATCATTTAATCTCCAATTGCATCAATTAATTAAAATTTTTAGTCCAAAATGGAGACATATGTTTGCAATAAAAGCAGAAGTGTGTAAAAGGTGTTTAGTACATTTCATCCACAAACGATGTGGCAGTGGCGCATCGAGCGCACACGACTTTCGTACTTCTAGCCACTGCACTAGTGCAACTAAAGTTATATAATGGACAGGAAGAATATCAGGTCTCAGGCAACATACCTCGATGAATCGACAACTCAGTCTTAGAGGCTAAGACTCAACGAACAAAAGACAATCGTGGAAATATCGGCGAACAAGTATAACAATAAAATCCCGATTCGCTTGCCCAAATGCTTGCTTGCGATTTGGTCTTGCCCAAATTGACAAGAACAATGCCAAATGAGTATCTAAGCACAGAAACTTGGAGACACATGCCACATGAAGTCCAATGTCCCAGGAGTCGTAAATATTCTATTAGGATCACATTTCTAATCGTTTAATGCCAACAATAAGAAAGAGTAAAACGGGGCCACAGCTCAGCTTACTAAATTGGGTTGAATTGTTTTTGAAGCTGTACATGATGATCTACAACGAGAAATTGAAGAAATCCAGTCACCGAAGCATTTAATGACTGAGCAAGCTAAATGTGAACGACTTTACCAATACGGCTATACACGTTTATGCAATGGCTCTTATGAAGTGCGCTTCCATTAAAAAAAAAATGTAGGGCTAGATGACTCTAAAAACAAGTAATTGCAAGATTCTTTCAAATAGAGAAAAAATCCCCTACTAATCCTGCGCTAAAAGGAGATGACAAAATTTCGGCAAGCGATTCAACAACCTAAAGGAGACAAGGACAACAACGAATGTTCGAGTGGTTTTTGATGCTTCAATAAAAACATCTTCAGGTAGCAGCCTTAATGATGCACAACCAATTGAGCCAACCCTCCAGCAAGATCTTTTTTCAATCGTGCTACGATGGCGAAGGCATAAATAAGTGTTCACTGTCGATATCAAGCAAATAAAGGTCCCCGAAGAACATCAGGATCCGCAAACAATAATCTGGCGAGATGATCGAAATAAGACATTGCAGGAGTACAAGTTAACAACTGGAATTTATGCCGCTACCTCAGTACCATGTCTGGCCATTAGAACATTACATCAGCTTGCACATGACAAACCAGCTGTATATCCCAAAGCAGCAGAAATCTTAAAAAGGGATTTTTATGTCGATGAAGTCTTGACTAGGGCACATTAGTTACACGAAATTTTGATCCTGCAGTAAAATTGTTGAAATGTCGAGGTTTCAAACAATTCCGGCGGAAAATCGAGAATTTACGAAATTTGAAATCACAGAAGATCAAAATGTAAAAACATTAAGTATATATTGAGATCCTTAAAGAGACGAATTTAGCTTTAACGTTAGAATCCATCCTAACTGTATAAAAGGTTAACACCAAGCGAAATGTACTATGAAACATCGCAATGATATTTGATCCAAACATTGGTTGGGCCCATAAATTACCTGGTCACCTGGAAGACCATTGGGTAAAATTTCAACAACAGTTACAAGCAAAATAAAACTCTTAAGGTGGATTAAATCTTACCACAATGCCATTAAACTACATGGGTGTTTGTGATGCTTCGCATGCGACACACGTTGCTGTTATGTACAGCAGGTTGATTTGAAGATCCAAAAAAACGAATAGTTCCCTTAAAGAAAATGAATACACCACGACCAGTACTATGCGGAGCAGTTTTGTTATCAAGATTACTGAACAGCGTAAGGCAGTCATTAGAGTCGCCGACATCAATATACGCTTATACGGATTCAACCATTACTCTTACATGGATTCAAGAGCCTTCAAACAAATGAAAGTTATTGATAAGAAATCGTGTAGATGAAATACAGGGTGAGCCATCTGTTGGTTCTTTTTTCAATGGATGAATTTTAGTACTTAATGTTTGCTGTTCTAAAAAATTCTTAGACATATGAAAAGTTCAAACTATGCCATTTAGCATCATGGAGCCGTGAGAGTTTTGGTCGACGTGAACGTCCTACTGAGCGTGCAATTGGCAAAATTATTGATCGTTTTGAAGAAGCTGGTTCAGTGGAAGGTCGTAGACCTTATCAACATGTTCATCCAGTTCGTACTCCTGATGCAGTAGCAGCTGTTAGTGAAAATGTTCATAATAAACCAAGCACATCAACCAGGTATCGTTCACAAGAACGAAATATAACGCGAACCACATTACGACGCATTTTGCATGTTGATCTTCATTTACGTCCATACAAAATTAAACTAACTCAAAAATTCAAGCCACCAGACGAAATGGAGGTTTTTCATCAAAAATGATCTTTAGCGATGAAGCTAATTTCCATCTTAATGGGTACGTTAATATGCAAAATTGCTGAATGAGGACAGAAAATCCTCGTTTTATTCACGAAGCAGAAGTACATCCTCCAAGAGTTACTGTTTTGTGTGGTTTATGGGTGGTGGCATCATTGGGCCGTTTTTCTTTGAAAACGAACATTTTCCTGTTCCCCTTACAGTGAATGGGGAACGTTATCAAAACATGTTAACTGTTTTTTTGTGGCCCAAATTTAATGAATTGCATGTCAACGACCTTTGGTTTCAACAAGGCGGAGCGACATTCCACGCAAGTCGTGCAACAATCCATTTCTTGTGAACAAAATTTGATGATCGCGCAATTTCAAGAAATTGTGAAGTTCCTTGGCCAATCTTGGTGGAGCCCGGATTTACCACGACCTGGTTATTTTTTGTGGGGTTATTTGAAAGGTAAGGTGTATGCTAATCATCCGCAAACAATTTAACAACTTAAAAATAACATACGAGCTGAAATCGAGGCCATTCATCCGAATTTATTGGAAAAAGTCATCGACAATTTTGATGTTCGGATGCAGGCCTGTCGACGAAGCCGTGGTGGGCATATGTTTGATATTGTTTCTAGAACCACTTTTCCTTATCAATACAATTTTTTAACTTTTCTTCCCAAAATGTGTTTTATTTACAAAAGAAAAAAGGACTAACAATCGCTCATCCTGTACAAAACAACATCAGTCCAGCCTATTGGCATCACGTCAAATCAGAAGACAACTTTGCGCTTAAAGAGATCCAAAACAACGACCTGCGGTGGTTTTGGCTCAAGTGGCTTCGACGCGTGAATCCGCCTTAATCAAAACATCAAATTTTCAGTACTCAGGAAGAAGTGAAGAAAATCATAATCACCACTCAACCAGCAATACATCAATGTGATATTTGGGATAAAAATTCATCATACACGAAACTTAATCGTTACTTATATAAAAAGGTTTATCAACAATGCCAGATGCAAGGATTACTTAAAACTAACATACGGTTAACTGTCGACTGACGAATTGAGAAGCAGTCGAAAATTATTAGATGTGCAAGTAGAAACTCGGTTCTGAAGTTGGTTGTATTAAAAAATACTTGAACGCATCAAAGCCCGCCATTTTGGATATATGTAGCTTAGTCATATATATGACATAATCTTCAGTCATTTACAAGCTGTCGTTCCGTGTGCATCAATTTTCAGATATGGATGTCGATAAGCAGCATTTACGTCATTGCATACTATTCTCTTTGAGTGAACATTCTGTGAGTCATTCAACAGTAAAAAGATGGTTTGCAAGATTTCGTGATGACAATTTTGATCTTGAGGACGATCCAAGTCCAGGTGCGATCAAACAATTTGAAGACGAAGACTTTTTACAGAATGAAACCCCGTTTCAAACTCAAAACGAGCTTGCAGAACAGTTAAGAGTTACTCATCAATGGGACAAATACAGAAAGAAGGAAGATGGGTTCCTCATAAACTGACCGAAGAAAACAAAAATCAAAGAGTTGACATTTGCATGAATTTACTTTCTTGGTGCAAAAGAAAGAATTTTTGCACAAAATCATTACGGGTGATCAAAAGTGGATTTTGTACGATCCTCCTAAACGCAGTTAGTCATGGGTTGGTCCAAGCCAAGATTAACATCAGTTGCAAAAATGAATAATCATGCTAAGAAAGTGTTGCTGTGTGTTCGGTGGGATTGGTCAAATTGTTACCACTGAATGTTACAAGGCCAAATTGATCAAATTAAGTGATGCTCTGGAGAAAAAAGAACCATTTACGAGGTAAGGAAGGAGGAAGGTGATATTGCTGCATGACAAACTTCGTCCACATACAGAGAAATCAATACAGGAACTCAACTTCTCCGTAGGCTGGGAGGCTCCCTCTGATTACCACTTATTCAGATCGATGTCATCATATTTGAAAGACCAATGGTTCACGAAATTTGAAGATGTGCAATAATGACTAATACAAATTCTGGCACAGAGAAGAGAAGAAATACTTCATTCTCGAGGTAGTTACAGATCTACGCAGCGGTCCCTTCACGTAAGGTTTTGAGGAAAACAACCTTCGAATAATGATCCAGAACAATTAAAACATGTGTAATTCGACGTTTTGATCGAGAATACGGGCGCAAAAAGTCTCCATTGGTTCTCTGGAAAGGACGTTCAGAAGCCTACGGATACGGATGCCTCATTTCAGGTTTGGTACAATAATTAACCACTTTATTCATTCTTTTCTAAAAGAATTATCATTGAAGTTGCTCGAGGGGTAATTTAGCTATGCCATGTGAGCAGTACCAAATGAATCATCATTTTCATCGGTTTTATGTAGAAAAATTTCTAAAGAAGCATGGAGGCTTATCCAGGAAATTAACATTAACAGAACCATTAGAACCCGTGTAAATCGTAAAAGAATATCCTTCTACATACAGTTTGGAGTAATCCTTTTGAGCGGCATTCAGTTCTTACGGTACAAACGCTATGGACTGTTTTCTCCAACGAAATCTAATTGGAATAACACGCTTCCTATGCCAGATATACTGGTGTCTCATTTTATGTAGAAGGATTTCTGAAAGTCGAGATTTCTCAGAATTTATGCAGATATAATTGCTTTAATAAATTAATCAACTTATCAGTCATCTGTTTATGGAGAGGATATGGTGGCAAAGTTTCGCATGAAACGGCGGTACTAGCCACACAAACCGATAAAACTCCGAAACCGTAAATATTTCACCTCATTCAGCAAAAATCTTTTTTCTCAAGGTTTATAGTCAATTCAGCTTTTTTCAAAAGACTTGCCACTTTACGGAAAAGGGTAAAATTATTTAATTGTATTTAATTGGTCAAGTGGAATCTACCAAAAGGCATCTTTCAAGTCGATGCTTGATATAAATCTTGTTTGATCCAGCCGACCCAACAATCCATCGACAAGTGGCAATGGACACTTATCCTTGCCGGTAATTTTGCTCAATTCACGGGCGTCCAAACACAAACGAACCTTGCAATTTGTCTTCGATACAAGAGGGAGCGGCGAACACTAAGAGCTCTGGGATTTCTCAATGACAAAACAGCAGATGTTATAGTGTAAAAACGTTATTTGATAGGTTTTGCTGTGCCAACGAGAGTTTATAGAACTGATAGGAGTCAAAACTTTGTTCAGTCATTGGTGGAAACAGAAGCCATGTACAGAAGTAAATACAATTTCATTCGCTTTTCTTGCCCGTTAAATAATATTTGAATATTAATGAAACAAAAAATTCGCTGCAGCTGTCCAATAGCTGTATTGAAATATTCGGTGAGGACTTGAGCCTAGGAATTACTATTTTATTGCGTGGTGATGATGGTGTTCATTATAGTAGTTACATTCGCTATGTTAGTTATAAAGTGCAAAATCGGTGAAGAAATTGAGAATTGCTTTACTGATCCGAAATCGTCGAAATAAGGGTCGCCTATATTAACGAAATGCTTCACTCTTCACCCGATAGACCAGTTAGATATGGTTTTACTATCCAGATAACAGGAATTTTAGTACGCAGGAAGGTGCTGTGCCTTCTTTCCTTCTGTGAAGGAGTCGGCCAACATGTCGGTAGCATAGGCCCCGTTCACAACTATTTTTTGTACGATATATATACATAAATGTGCTTCATCATATAAAAGCTTGGGAACAAATGTTTTAAATGTGAGAAAAGTATGAAGATCTTGAAAAGATTCCATTAAAAAGGAAATCATAGAATTTTACTGATTGTTAAGAGAAACGTAGACAATACGGCATGACACTGTTCCCAATACAATGGGCAGATTATGGGTTGGTTTGGGATTCGGGATTATATCTGGAATTTTTGGTATACGAGAAATGGCATTGGAAAATATTGGTTCCATATTTGCTTCCACACATTGCTATACTACACTGGAACTAAACTTTAGTTTTGGTATACAAAAACCTCACTACATAAAAGTAAATGTTTTTGCAGTCATTTGCCTCCTTAAAACGAAAATACATTTAAATAAATTGTCGATGTTCTTATCTCAAATATCTGTACGTTTTTTAATAAATTTCCGTTCCAAACACATCACTTCCATTTTTTGTTTGAATCAATCTCTCGATTTTTTATATTTCTCCTCTATAAGGCAGTGGTTTTTGTTATCAATCAGAACGACGACGACGACGTGAATCCTCTGTATATTAATAAGAAGGAGGAAAAAACACTTTAACCAAAATAAGGCAAAACCCCAGAAAAATAAAAAATAAAAAATAAATAAATCTTGGAAAATCATAAATCAAGCGAATGTATTTGATTTTTATTTGAAAACCAGTTTTAATGTAGGGGGGGTGGTTGCATTGAGTACGAGGTAAAAACCACACACCGATGAAAACAAACAGATTCTCACATTTATCTTACTTGTCGCAACAACAACGATGAATTTATGATGAAATAATTTGTCAACGGCAAAACTAAAAGGAAATTTATTTTTATCTACATTTCCCATTTTCACATATGAATACGTATTAAGTATTCATATCTAACATTTGGTGGGTGGTATTTTGGTTTTCCTCACCCGTCGTTTCATATTATTTCAACTCGGTTTGTTTTTGTTTTAACCTTCTTCGTGGTTTTGGTTTGATTTCCCATCCTAAAGGAAATGAGCACAAAAACAACAAAGAGAATTGATACAAAATAATCGGAAGGAAGGATGTAAATGATTTTTTGTTGTGATTTTTTGACAAAACGTTGTTTTATTCGTGGTGGTTGAGGTCGATTGCGTTGGGGCTGATGTGTGATTTGCTTTAACTATTTCCTCTTTTTTAATGTCAATAGAATTTTATGGATGGTTAAGCGACGCCTGGTTGGTTTTTAACTTTTATATATTACTAAAATGAATTGATTAATTGATAAACAAGAAACGTTATAAGGGTAAACATGTCAGAACCTAGAACTCGGAAACGTAACTAAATAAATAATATATTGCCACAAGAGCTTTAAGAAATTTAATTTATTTTGCTTTTAAGTTCTAAAACTATAAAACTCTAAAATTCATAGATTCCAAAACTCTCTCATTCAAAAATTCCGAAATTCTAAAATTTCAAAATTCTTAAATTATAAAATTCTAAATTTACCAAATTCAAAAATTCTAAATCAAAACTTCAAAAATTAAAAATTCTAAAATTCTAACATTCTTAAATTCTAACATTCTTAAAATTCTTTAAATCCTTAAAAGGACGTTAAGTTGTAGAATGCTAAAGTTATACAATTACAAAATTCTAAAATTCCAGAATTTTTTAAATTCTATAATTCTAAATTCCAAAATTGTAATATTTTATAGTTCTAAAAATCCAAAAATTTAAAAACTACAAAATTCAAAAATTAAAAAGTTCCAAACTTCTAAAATTCTTAAATTCACAAATTCTAAAATTCTAAATGTCCAACATTTTAAAATACTTGCATTCTTAAGTTCTAAATTTCTAAAATTTTTAAATTTTAAAATTCCAAAATTCCAAAATTACAAAATTCGAAATTCCAAAATTTTTAAGTTTTACAATTTTTAAAATTTTAAAATTCTAAATTTAATTCTAAAATTCTGAAATTCTACAATTTTAAGCTTATATAATTCCAAAATTCTAAAAATCTTAAATTCTAAAATTCATAACTTTTAAAATTCCAAAATTCTAAAATTTTAAAATTCTCAAAAACTCTAAAGTTCTAAATTTACCAAATTCAAAAATTCTAAATCAAAACTTCAAAAATTAAAAATTCTAAAATTCTAACATTCTTAAATTCTAACATTCTTAAAATTCTTTAAATCCTTAAAAGGACGTTAAGTTGTAGAATTCTAAAGTTATACAATTACAAAATTCTAAAATTCCAGAATATTTTAAATTCTATAATTCTAAATTCCAAAATTGTAATATTTTTCAAAAATTTAAAAACTACAAAATCCAAAAATTAAAAAGTTCCAAACTTCTAAAATTCTTAAATTCACAAATTCTAAAATTCTAAATGTCCAACATTTTAAAATACTTGCATTCTTAAGTTCTAAATTTCTAAAATTCTTAAATTTTAAAATTCCAAAATTCCAAAATTACAAAATTCGAAATTCCAAAATTTTTAAGTTTTACAATTTTTAAAATTCTAAAATTCTAAAATTCTAAATTTAATTCTAAAATTCTGAAATTCTACAATTTTAAACTTCTATAATTCCAAAATTCTAAAAGTCTTAAATTCTAAAATTCTTAACTTTTAAAATTCCAAAATTCTAAAATTTTAAAATTCTCAAAAACTCTAAAGTTCTAAATTTACCAAATTCAAAAATTCTAAATCAAAACTTCAAAAATTAAAAATTCTGAAATTCTAACATTCTTAAATTCTAAAATTCTTAAAATTCTTTAAATCCTTAAAAGGAGGTTAAGTTGTAAAATTCTAAACTTCTACAATTACAAAATTCTAAAATTCCAGAATTTTGTAAATTCTATAATTCAAAAATTATAAAATTCCAAAATTGTAATATTTTATAGTTCTAAAAATCCAAAAATTTAAAAACTACAAAATCCAAAAATTAAAAAGTTCCAAACTTCCAAAATTCTTAAATTCACAAATTTTAAAATTCTAAATGTCCAAAATTTTAAAATACTTGCATTCTTAAGTTCTAAATTTCTAAAATTCTTAAATTTTAAAATTATAAAATTCAAAAATTACAAAATTTGAAATTCAAAAATTTTTAAGTTTTAAAAATTTTAAAATTCTAAAATTTTAAAATTCCAAATTTAATTCTAAAATTCTGAAATTCTACAATTTTAAGCTACTATAATTCCAAAATTCTAAAAGTCTAAAATTCTAAACTTCCAAAATTCTAAAATTCTTACATTCTTTAAGTTCTAAAATTGTAAAATTACAAAAATCAAAATTTAAAAAATTCTAAAAATTTGATAAAAATTTCAAATTTTCAAATCCTAAACTTCTAAAATTTTTAAAATACAAAATCAAAATTAAAACTTAAAATGCAAAATTTTAAAATTCAAATATTACAATATTCACAAATTCTAAAACTTTAAAATTTTTAAAATTCTAAAATTAGAATATTTAAAAATTCTAAATTTCTTAAATTCTAAAATTCTTAAATTCCAAAGTTCTACAATTCTAAAAATCAAAAATTTTAAAATTACATAATTTGAAAATTTTAAAATTCTTTCTTTTTAATAATCTTCTTAAATTGCAAAATTCTAAAATTCTAAAATTCCAAAATTCTAAAATTTCAAAAATTCTTTAATTGTAAAACTACAATATTCAAAAATTCTAAATTTTTTTAAATTTCTAATTGTAAAGTTCTTAAATTCTTAAACTCTCAAATTCTAAATTTCCAAAATTCTAAAATTCTGAAGTCCTAAAATTTTAAAATTTTTAAATATTAAAATTACAAAATTACAGAATTCAATAATATGAAATTACAAAATTTTAAAATTCTGAAATTTTTTAAGTTTATAAAATTCTAAAATTTATAATTTAAAAATTAGAAAATTCTAAAATTCTGAAATTTTGAAATCCTAAAATTCTTAGATTCTAAAATTTCAAAATTCTTAATTTCTAAAAGAACTTTAAAATTCTACAATTGTAAAATTCTAAAAATAAAGTTAAGTTCTAAAATTCTTGTTAAGAATTTTAGAACTTAACTTTATTTTGTTCAAAATTATAGAATCCAAAAATTACTAAATCACAAAATTCTGTAATTCTTAAATTCTAAAATACTTAAATTTTAAAATTTTAAAAATTTTAAAATCCTAAATTTTATAAATTACAAATTTCTATAATTTTTTAATTCTTAAATTTTAAAATTCTAAAATTTTGAAATTCTAAAATTCTAAAGGTCTGAAATTCTAAAATTCTAACATTCTTAAATTCTAAAAGTCTAAAATGCTATAATTTCAAAATTTCTAAATTCGTAAATTTTATAATTCTAAAATTGGTAAAATATTGTAAAATTACCTACATTTTTTTAATTGTGTGAATTTACATATTTTGGATTATAAGTGTGTGTAAATGAGTATAAAAGTGTAAAAAAGTGTGTACAAATGTGCAAAAGTGTGTAAAAGTGTGAAAAGTGTGTACAAATTTATAAAAGTTGGTAAACTTGTGTAGACGCTCTAAAGTATGTAACGTACGTAATAGTGTGTAAAAATGTATGAAAGTGTGTAAATGTGTTTGAATGTGTGTTAATTCGTGTAAAAGTGTGTACGTTTATATAAAAGAGTGTAAAGATGTGTTAAAGTGTGTAAAATTTTGTTAAAGTTAGTAGAACATCTAAAAGTTCTTAGAAAAATTGTGTAAAATTGTGTACAATAGTGAAGATATTTAATTCTTGTACCAGCAAGAAAACCCACCACTTATTTTAGTAGGTCATGAAAATTAATTATCCGTGATATTTAAGCATGGCAAAGAATAGCGTTGGAAGCAATAAAGGAGAAGCGCATTGCATGTAATTACTGGAACAACAAACGTGACAAGTTATAAACAACGTTTTGGAGTTGGTATTTTATTTGCCCCCTTAACCACAATATACATACAAGTAGGATTGGGATATACAGTTTTATTCGTCTGGTTCGTTCAACATTATTAAGCTAAGTCAGCAGACAAGACCTTGGTGTTTTAAATATTTATAAGTGGGGTTAATTGATTTACCAAGATAATAAAATACTTACCCAATACTTTTCCCATCCCTGCCATCCTTCCATACCATGACCAAAAAAAAACTTAAAACACGCCATTAATTATGGTATGTTGTACGTATACCAAAAATATGTCTCTTAAGACTTGAAAAAAGTACTAAATTGGAACAGTAGAAAATTACTGGTATTTTTTGTTTTTTAGTATCATCGTAATTGTACATGCAAGAGGAGACGCAACAACAAAATGTCATTAAAACGTTTTTAATTGAAACGTGACCAACTGGGTGATTGTACATATTGCGCATTCTAGAGTGAAATTTGAAATAAATTCATATCACGATAAAATAGTTTTTGTGTGCTGCTGTTTCTATTGTGGCTGTGTATTTGTCTATGATACGTTTTTTTTGTAGAACAAATTAATGAAATGAAAATTAATTTAGTTTGGGTGGTTCCCCCTCATTTAATTGCCAAAATGGCAATTAAATGTTGATTATAAAACCAAAACAAATTAGATAATATAGATGTGGATGATGTGGTGTACGCGGCCATTATTATTTCGAGAATGGCAAGATTGAAGGTGAAAGTTGTATTTAATATCACTTTCGGTAAGGAGAGCGTTTTGTTAATAACATTGAACGTTGTGCACTTGTTGAGTAGGAAATTGTTTTATTTTAATGTAATGAAAAGCTTATGAATTATGACTATTTGAAATTTTAAAATCATGCAGGAAAAACCAATCATCACATTTTTTATCAGCTTTTGCCATAAAACGCACTCATTTGGCACAACACAAACCAAAAATATTTTTGATTCTGGCTGTCAAAATTTGTGTCCATTTAGTTTGTAATGTTTTTGCGTGTCTTTGTATATTTAAACGATTTATTGACAATTTCGCATACTTTGAGGAGTATATACACCTACTGAAGGTGGTTGCTGATCACGTGATAGCTGCTAGTCTTATCATTAATGTGAAAAAGTCCAAATTTCTTTTAGAACAACTAAACTATAACTAGAACACATTGTTAGAGATGGTAGTATTAAGGTAGATCCAGACAGGGTAGTGTCCTTGAAGAAGTTTACGACTCCCAAAACATTTAAGATAATTCGTCGGAATTGGTGAATGGTATCGCAAGTTCATTTCAAATTTTTCATGAATTGCATCAAAACTTACTGATCTTTTAAAATCCAGAGGAGATATCATATGGAACGAGTAAGCGCAAACTAAATTCGAGCAACTTACGTCCTGCCTATCAGCAGCTCCAGTGCTGGTGCACCCACATTACGCCCGTACGTTCTACATCCAAGTGGATACGTTAAAAAATGAAGAACATCCCATCAGTTTTCTTCTCACATAAACACTGTGCTCAAAAGAACCATAGTGTTACTGAACTGGAATGTCTTGCTACAGTTCTTAGTACCAAGAACTTCTGAGCTTATATGAAGGGTTATGGGTTTGTCCTTATAATAGACCACGTCAGTCTCTGGTAGTTAATGAACCAATTATATCGTGCTGACCGATTAGCTCCAAGGCACAAATTTCGGATCGAATATTACAACGGAATGTGGTTCCTGATGTATTATCTCGAATATACATGGCTGAGTTCACCAATTCCGAATACAAATAACTAATGAACCAACTCAGGAATATGAAGCCCCTGCCTGACAACATCAAAGTCACAAATAGGAAAATGCGAGAATACAGAGAGTATGAGAGGCCGTTCCAAAAATTATACCTGTACTTCTTCGGACCTTAGGTCGAAGGGTGGGAATACCTGTAGTCTAATTGTATTAGACCAGTATTCAAAGTTCGTTCTGTTAAAGCTATTACGGGATGTAACAGCTATAGGAGAGTTGTAGAGTACTTGAACAATTCCACGCATGAACGGCTTAACGTTTTAAGCCGGTGTTATGCACATGTTCACTCCCGTGAACCCTCCACAAACCAATGCATTCGCACGTGTGAATAGGTCAATTCTGACAGCGATTCGTGGCTACATAGAATGAGATCAGCGAACATTGCTGCTCCTTCCTCCATGGAAAGACACCATAAACCACGCATCTCTGTACGATCTACTCCGGCTATTGGGGAACGGAGATATGAGTAGGTATACGGTAAGCAGCAAGAACTGCCACAATATAAAACAACACATCGGTACAACTTGTGATCAGCAGACTGCGAACTGTGGAACAAAAAGTGTATGTGCGCAACTTTGCTCGAAGTAATGCTCAGCAAAGTGGGATAAAAAGTTCATACCAACCTTAGTTAATCCGCGCATAGAGCGAGTGACGTAACAGTTGGTAAAAAATGAAGGAACAACATTAGGAATATTTCTTGGTAAGGATAACCTAGGTGGCCAGAAACAACAGCCTCAACCAGGAGTAGTCACGATAGTTTTCTTTATTCTAGTCACCTCCTATAATATGGCTGAACAGACAAAATCACTAGTTGATAATCCACCAGCAGAGATTACAACTGAAGGATAACCAAGTGGTAGAAAGACAGCAGTCTCCTGCTTCAGTAGTTCTCCAAATAAACCTCCTAGAAAAGCAAGGGAAAAATAGAGTAAGGCTTGAGGCATAGATGAAGGTGCCGGGGGAACGACAGAAGCAGCTATTGAGAGAGAAGAGAAAAAGGAAGAAGATGGCGAAGAAAAGAGAATTAAAATTGGCTGAATCAATTAAGAAAATACAATAAAGATGATTGTTTGAAAAAGAAAACGGTTGTTTATAATTCTAAGTGTTCCTGGTAATTGAGGTGATCACAGAAACAATAAACCAGCGGATCCAATTTGAGAGATTTGAAATAAAGCCGGACATTTACTTTGTAGAGTTGAAAAATGCAGTGGTGTCTACAAATGATTGAAGTGCGCAATCTTAAACAGACTCACAACTATCTTCAGTCAAGGAGCTAATACACACAATCTCTCGCTTACTAAATCAGATAGGCCTGTTATAGGCCTTATCAGTGAAATCCAATCAATTGCATAAAGAGTACCTAGGCGTGGTGTTTCAGTTATCCGCGGCTGCATTCCTATACAAGGATATTGAAAGGGGTCTTATTGATATTCTGTCGGATATGCATCACGGCTGATTCAGCACACGTCTGCTGATGCCTTCCCAATTTACAAATCACTTATGGGAGGTGAGTCAACAGATACCTAGTGGTAGGCGAGTGGCAACTACTACAAGGCAAGGAATTCCAGATATATAATAATATCCCTATACCTACCACGCATAAGAACAGGTTTGCGGCATATTTTCATGAAGGTTTAGTTAGTAACAACCGTACTTGATACCACCCAATCAGAGAAGAACTAAAAGCATGCAAAGCATGGGGAGGAAAGTACAGGATCTGAAGCTTGGAGGAATTAGCATACAAAATGTCGTTATCAGAAGAGCACTGCGATATGGCATTGGTGATGCATACTTAAAGGCCACCAAACCAATGCGAGGTTAGAGCAGTAGTACTTACAACTTTCGTCCACCCCTTGAGGTACAATCATTGATTATTAGTGCCACCAAAAGTTGCCATATCACCAATAAATAAAGCCGATAATTTTGCATGGAAGTGGGGTTATGTGACTGACACCATGTTACAGTCAAAGAGGGCCATCAGTATTAATAAAGGCACGAATCTCATTCAATACCAGTGGATATTCAGACGTGGTACCAACGTTTAATCTGTTGCAAGAAATTGAGGCCCGAGCGTTGGTATTGAATTCTGAAACCTCAGAGTTGCAACAGACGGTTGGATACGATATGGAAATATAAACAGAGACAGCAGAGAGAAGAAACAATACGACGAACAGGAACCCAAATTAGCCCCAATTACGAGAACCTAAATAATAAATTAAAGAAAGCGGATAGCGACAAATTTCTATGAACCAGGTCGAACCCTTCAGTGAAACCTGAGGTTTTCCCGTTTCAATCTTTGTTCAATTATAAATCTTGGCGATCTATAAGACTCAAAAAAATCACAATACTATTAGTATTTGACAAGTAAAACAAGATCAAAAATCAACATGTGTAAATGTTTAGTGCCTAATAAGAAATAAATTACTCGCTAGTTATTCGCTTTGGTATCGCTAAGGCGGACTTCGCAGATTTATTTGAAGAGAAGTATATACCAATATCAAAGAGCAATTACCTAAAAGAATTCAATACAAACCCACATATCGTAATGAAAACGGATATTCTGGAAAATTAAACGAACACAGTTTGACAACACTACAAACCATTGGTGAACAACACCAGAACAAATGTATTAAACTATTGTGCAACGAGAATTCAAGCAAATAATTGAGAAGGTTCCTATACACGATAGCCCATGAACCAATACATAAACTACAACAAATATTGAAAATACAACAGCACAATAATGAAATCGGTTGCGACGGACACAAATTAAAATGTAACGATTGTGATAAATTCTATAATGGCCAAACCGATCGTTCATTTGACATTAGATTCGAGGAACACATAAAAGTAGAGCGCAAGGTCAAAACCAAAATATAAATCTAGCTTTGCAGAACATCTCAATGCAGAAAGGCAAACATGTACAAACATATAAAGAGACCTATGGAATAAACTGGAATAAACCTATAGATTAAAGGATGAGTTCAGAAATGGAAGTTATCTGAAATTGAAAGCTCATAAATAGTTCCCAATTCCACAATTCTACAACAAAAGTTTATTGAAAATTTTCAGTTTTTAGAGGTGGAGGCTGGATCAACGATGACTCCTCCGCTACATTTAATAAAATTCCTACCAAATTCCTTCCTTATCAAGATGGGGGCTGGGTTCACATCAACACTGGTTAATTTTTATGTAGCTGCTTAATTCCTTTTTAGATTTTTATGTGGCAAAACTGAATAACAAAATATAAACAAAGCAAGTTGTGTGTGAGATAATCACTCAAATTTTTTTTACTTGAAAGAAGATTTTAAGTGTGGAACATAGCGTTGTTCAAATGTCCGCCGCGGCTTTGCTTGATGACATGCAATCGAGAGGTTCAATTTTCGATGACTTTGTTGCGTAAAGCTGGCTGAATTTGTTGGATGGCGTTTGTTATGTCAACTTTGATGTCATCAATTCTTTGCGGTTTATTTGCATAAACGTGCGATTTAAAGAGGTCTTACTGCGTTAAATCGAACGATCTCAGTGGCCAGTTCATTAATGTCGCTGCCATGCGAGGTATCATGCCCTCAAATCGCTCGTACAGAATGTCCATCGTGGTATGCTCCAGTTTAGGCCACAAGAAGTTGTTTATCATTGATCTGTAACGCCCGCCAAGAAGTACTGACCAATGATTCCGCCAAACCAAAATCTGCGACAAACATCGCCTAATTCTTAACATATCCATTCACTCGAAAATGCGCCTCGACGCTAAAGATGACTTTCTTTTTGTCAAAGTTTGAGTGAACTGCCAACTGCTCCAGAGTCCAATCAGCGAAAACACAACGTTGTCGTTTACCTTAAGTTGCTGGATCAATAGAATTTTTTGCGGACGAATACCCTAGTTCAGACGCAAAATTCGCCAAGTTGCGGAGTCGCAGAAAGGCCATGTTCTTGTGAACGACGAGAAATTGACTGGCTCAGGTTTTCCCGTACACTCTCACGCACAGCAGCGATGTTTTGAACAGATGGCATCCCTTCTGAAAGATCGTTTACAAATACACAAAACAGGACAAAAAGATAGACGGTTGGTCGATTATCCACAACCCAAAAAATCGTCAAAAATATTTGGATAACTAAATTAAAGCGCCCAAATTCGTTGGTAAATGCAAAGTGAAAAAACAAATTTTAAATTGTCGACATTTAATATTACTAATTATTTACATACATTGATTATGTGGAGATAATTGTGTAATTAAACCATGCCGATTACACCGCACAACACGGTTTAATTGGACCGAATTTATGTTATCGGCATGTGTAAATTGAGCACGTTTTTGAAAACATGATGCATAAATAAAGCGCTCGTATTTAAATTAAGTGTAAAGAATTCCATACCATATATATTCGAGTTATTCTAAAATGCAGTTGTTAAATTTTGCTGTATTATACATTTCAGCAACATAACGAGTTCGTTTGCCGTGGACCCAACTGAGCAGCTAACACTTGATGGAAATAATTGTTATGTTTTTCTCGAACCCGGTGACCATTTTAAAAATATCTGAAATAAATTAAATTATAATTTGGAATTGATTTTTCTGTAATAAGATTGATTGGTTCGAACCATAAAAAATTTGCAGATTTCATGAACTGTAGTTGGTTGATGTTTTAACATAACAAGAAAATAAACACATCATTAGTGTTATCGAGAGGCATAATTTAATTATTCCAGATTTTTGGATAGCTAGCATCGATTTAGCAAATAAATCGCATTATTACTGGGTTACAAATGGTCAATATTTACAATATGATGATAATTGACGGCATTACTGGAACATTGCGCGATGTTCCTATGATAGGCGTATCTAAACGAAGAAAAAATATGGATAAAGATAATAAGAAATCGATTTAATAAAAACAAATGAAATTTAAAGTTAGCAATGCGTGAACCGCGGTTTTAAGGTTTTAAAATAAGTACAGAAATTTCAATTTAAATGTATACACCAATAAAAATCTAATTATAGCTATTTATTCCCGTTTGGATTATCGCTGACAACCCAATTACTGATTTCAGATTAATTTGAGAAATCCACAATTACCGACTTCACTTAAGCACAAAATATTCCTCTCGGACGAAACGTCCAACTACCAATCAACAGAAAGTCACAAACACTTTTATTTAGCAACGTTATAATTGATTATTTAATTACGAATGCACAAACACGACTCTCACTGTGCATTTTATATCAAAATATTTCCCCCACCACTTTCTTAAGTATTATATACATATTATATAAACTGTTGAAAATATATGTACATACAATTATTTGATAATGAGGCATAAATAAAAAATACTTAATATCTCTATCGTCCACTAGATGGCAAAGTGAACAGTAAGATAAAGAAATTTAATTTATAGCAGTGGAGACTTCCGATGTAATTTTAGACACGTACCGATAATCTACATTACCGTTTTGTGTCCATGGTTTATGGCATATCCCAATATGCAATGCCGACGGAATTTCGTTTACATTCGCGCTCAAAAACCACACTCTTTCTATCGAAAAAACATGTAAAATATACGGAAATCCTGCTACTCGCCAAAGAAAAGCGTCACAAAAATTCCGGTGTCGGTGTGAATCTCGACTAAAAAGAGAAAAAACCATTGTGGGAATAAGGTGGAATTCCATATATATTTCCACACTAATTTAATTAGTGTGGTGAGTAGGATTAGTGTTAGGGATTAATTGAATAATATATTTATTTTTGGTATTGAATACATATATGTTTTTAATTTTAATTTTAAAAATCCGCCTATATAGGGTATTGATTAACATTTTTACGTGCCATCCACTTGTTAGATTTTTACACAGAATCTTAAAAAAAATAAAATAAGAACAGTTTACGTAAAAAATTTGCGTTGATATGTAAATGGCGACGCCATTGCAAAACTGTTTTTATTACCTCTTAGGTCAAACCCGATCACAACCATTTAACATCATTATTTTTTATGTAAACTAAATAAAATTAATTTTAAAACAAAACACAACAAGAGAAAATAAAATAAACAAAAAGTGCATGCACAATCGCGTGCGTATTCATCCGTCGACTTGTCACATGAAACTGAAACATAAAAGATACAACTAAAAATTACAAAAAAAAACTAAATAATATTACCGCGAAACAGAAAGAGAAAGAAATTTATTTATCTCCAAAATCGATATTTTTGTGTCTTTGGTATTTTGTAGTACGGAATTTAGTGTGGAATTGGAGCTGTTTCTTCCACACTGTGGAAAAATTGCATACTGGGAAATCAAATTGGAAAGAAGATGCAATTTTGCTGATTCCATTTGTAATATACACATTATAATTTTTTAATTTAAATTTAATAAATCCCGTCATCGTAAATTTGTACATACGAGTAACGACTGAAATTCAATTTTATTACCTCTTTAGCCCAATGTTGTTGATCGCGATAATGGCGAATTACGACACTTAAAATTAATAAAATTTTACTTTATTATTTAAAACACATTTAAAAAAATAAAACAATTTTTTTTCCCCGTAACTGCGTACATGTTTATTCGCCGACATGTCTCACGAAACTGAAGCTACAAAACAAATCTAATAAAACAACAAAATTTTTCTGATTTGCAATTTTGTTGTTTTATGAGAGAGAAAGAAACTTTTTTTACTCAAAAACGAGTTTTTTGTGTCTTTGATAATTTGTAGTACGGAATTTAGTGTGGAATTGGAGTTGTTTTTGCCATGCATCGGAAATATTGCATACTGGTTTATGATAAAAAATGTAGGTGATTTAATATGTACGCAGTATGCAATTTTCCCAATGTGTGGAAAAAATAATTTTAATTCCGTACTAAATTCCGTACTATAAAATATCAAAGACGCAAAAATATAATTTTTGGTTTCGTTCTCTGGGCGATACGCGAACTTTATAATTTTTTGTTTTGTTGGTTTTACCTCTTCAGTTTAATGTAGCACTTGACGGGAGTAACATGCATATTGTGTTTTCTGCGAGTTTTACTTTTTATTGTGCCAACTTGTGTTGTATGTATTTAGTTAAATTAATCTTAATATTATTAAATATAAAATATTTGTATGTGTGTTCGTGACCTATAAATTTGGATGCAAGAAATGGTAACCGAATAATTTTTAAATGGCTCGGTAATTTATTTACGATACGGTGAATTTTTGATTAATCTTATCGTTTTTTATTTAAGGTTGTGTATATTGGGATGCAAATTTAGATGGCGCTTCACGACGCTCTACTCAAATAGAAGATTTTGTTTTTTTTCGAATAAAAATTATTATTTATTC
Organism: Nephrotoma guestfalica; assembly: GCA_963691935.1. Classification (NCBI taxonomy): domain Eukaryota; kingdom Metazoa; phylum Arthropoda; class Insecta; order Diptera; family Tipulidae; genus Nephrotoma; species Nephrotoma guestfalica. Next base: position 206,999,704 of record OY829915.1, read on the forward strand.
CAATTGAAAAACATATAGAAACACATTCTTCTTGTCCCGCACAAAAAAGTATATGAAATATGTATGGAAAAGATAGCGGACAAAACACGAATTTCGAACAAAAACCCACCTACTTTCCAATTTGATTTTTTCTCTTTTTAGTGGAGATTCTCACCAACTGTGGAATTTTTGTGACATTTTTCTTTGGCGAGTAGTTTCCATAGAAGTAGTGTGGTTTTAGCACGAGAAAGTGAATGGAATTTCGTTGGCATGGCATATTGGGTATTACCATTTTAATATTAAATTCATTATTTACTGTATAATTTTGGTTTATAAACTTTAAATAGGTAGGTATTACCACGGCATAGCCAATAAGTTTGAATAACTAATTGATAAATAAACAATTGATTGATTGATTGGACTGTGTGAGCACAAACACGAGTGGACTAGATGCCTACAGCATTTTTACACATAACAAGAAGAAAGAGTAGGAAAGATATTTTCTTATTTTTAGAATGGTACGTCCCGGTTGCAGACAACTAGCGATCGTGCGGCATAATAGGTTTAATGGCAAAGCCGCTTAGTATGACACATTTCAAAACAGGATGTCATAAAACAGTCCTTTGCGAAGATAGCCCAAATTTGTAGCTTTGAAAATAGAAAAACTTATTTATGGCAACACTATACAAGTTTATTTAAACTATTGTGACATTTAATTAACAATTATATTGCAAATTCGGATTCTACAGCTTAAAGTACGTAGGATTTGTTTAAAACAATTTTTCGATTCATGATAGATGGCGCTGTAATAACGATATTAAGTTTTTTCGATTTCTCCCACTGAGAACCTATGCAAACGATTCTGGAATACATTTCAAATAAAATTAACACATTTTCAATGTAATTAATCGAAATTAGTCTTAAACAATTGGGACCCATGTAACCTCGAAAGAGTGCCCGAAAATTGGACCCATACAATGGATCATCTAAGAGTCAGTCGCGGACAACATTTAAAAGAAACTATTTTCAAACATTAAATGTCATAAACCGAACTTACGTCACAAATTAAATTGATTTTAATGCGTTTTATTTCAAAAAAATTCCGGAAGCTCACATTACGTTTTGAGACATCTATGTACGATTTACCTAAAAAGGTTCGCCTCGTACTTCAACAATTGTGCCGTTTCTCTTTTTAGTTAGAATAACCGTTTAGATGCCAGTTCGATGTTGGTTTAAGAATTTTACTTATCTCAGTTTTGAAATTAAATGCGTGATACTCATCACTACAGGAGTTAATAAAGGTTAATAAAGGTCCCAATGGTTTTTCCCCATTTGAGCACCTGGCCTGGTACTGGAAAAACCAACTCAATCTTCAACCCGTCTCGTGGTGATTTTTTGAGTAACCAGTATTGGTACTGAAACTGTATGAAATTTGTTTAAATCCGTATGGCTCAGTCTATGATACACCGTAGACGCTATTTCGTTTGCTCCTTTAGCATAGCAGTTCTTCGGCCCAATAATATAGAAATTCATTATTCGGCGTTAATGATGGGTGCCCGTTTCCAATCACCATTTCAAGCTGACGACTATAGTGTACAGCCTGACCTGAGACTTTAGTCAAAATCATATTCTTTTGACAATCAAACGAAATGGTCAGCAATCCGCCGGCCTCGTCGTTAAGAAGTGCAAAGAAAGCTTGCTTCTGAGCTTATAAACCCGTGACATCGTAATCAGGTCCTGCTTTGTTTTGGGCATTAAAAATATATCTAAAGTAGTTAGATTTTACTTCAGTTTTTCATTTTTAAATGTCTTCCAGATTTTATTAATTGAGAGGTCTCCGGATAATCATAAAGCCACAGTGCATCAAAGGAAATAAAAACGAACCAGCAGCACAGCTCACGGAATTCGTATGGGTACTTTTAGGAAGAATATCTACACCCAACAAGACAACAGAACTAAAATACAACTCACAAGACTCATCGATTGAGATAGATGAACAACTAAAAACATTTTGGGAGTTAGAAGAAATGCATCCCCCACGCATTCTCACAAAGCCAGAGAAGGAGTATGAGGAATTCTTTCGTGGCACGCACAGGCGACTGAAAGATGGGCACTACGAATTACATTTGGGAGATTCTAAACGCATCGCAATAGCAAGGTTCCTTCAAGTCGAAAGAAGGTTGTCAAGAGAACCAAATCTCAGAAAAAGTTATACAGACTTTATGCGTGAATATGAACAACTTGGTCAAATGGAGATGCTAAAAAATGAGGAAGGCTCAACTGTAGCATATTATCTTCCACATCACGCAGTGATGAAAACTTAGAGTCGTGTTCGATCGATAAAAACAACATCAGGTGCGTCATTGAATGACTTAATGCTAAATGGTCCAACGTTACAAAAGGATCTAATATCAATTCTGATGCGATGGAGAAAACATAAGTTCCACCAGATCATAATCAATGAAGAAGATCAAAATTATCAACGGCTGCTGTGGAGAGAATCACCAAAAGAAGAAATCAAAACGTTTAAACTTAAAACAGTAACATATGGGCCACGTCAGCAACATATTTAGCCACAAAAGTCTTATGTCAATTAGCACATGATGAAATAAAAAAACTACCCAATCGCGTCAACAATAACGTTAAGAGATTTCTATGTTGACGATCTGCTTTCAGGAACGGATACATTAGAAGACGGTTGGTTCGAACAGTAGACGAACTAACCAGATCACACAATGTAATCATTAAAACAATACAAGATTCGGAATTTGCCGCAGACATTAAACTCCTCAAAACAATAAATAACGCCAGAAAAAACAACAAACTATCTTCACTAAATCCATCATGAACGAAAATGGTTTGTTGAGGGTCGGCGGTAGATATCAAAAGCATCAACTGATTCTACCAAAAAATCATTACTTACGCAAACCTCATCACAATTGAAGCACACCATCTTGTATTACACGGAGGCGTACAAGCAACTCTAGCACAATCACGTTCAAAATATTTGATTTTGGATGGTAAACGTCTAGTACGCGCAACAATCCACAATTGTGTAAAATGTTTTCGATTCAGAAGAGCAGCATCAGAACAATTAATGGGTATGTCACCTGAAGCCAAAATCACTCCATCTGGTCCATTCTCCAATACGGGCATATAAGGGATATATTGCGTTGTTCATTTGTTTCTCTACGAAAGCAATTCACTTGGAACTGATAAGTGAGCTAACAACAGCTGCATTCCTGGCAGCATTTAGAAGATTTATAGTCCTCACTTCGGAGGCATTTGGGAATCTGAGTTAAACCAACGAAAGGCCACTTAAGGAAAGTGATCGGTGAAACAACACTAACCTACGAGGAGTTCAGCACCGTGCTATCACAAATTGAAGCTTGTTTAAATTCCAGACCGATTCTTTCACTGTCACGCGATTTAGATGATTTTGATGCTTTGATACCTGGACATTTTTTAATCGGCAGACCACTGATTTCACCCCCTGAGTCAGACAAAACCAACATAAGTCCAAAACAGAGCTGGACTCTGCTTTCAAAGATGATTCAAGGATTTTGGAAAATATGATCTAAGGATTATTTAAACAGTCTACGACAAAGGTACTAATGGAAAGAACCTAAAGCACACTACAGGATTGGTCAGCTAGTTCTAATAAAGAATGAACAACTTGCACCTACAAAATGGGCATTGGGAAGGATAACAGATACTCTTCCAGGATCAGATGGTCTAACTAGAGTGTTATCAATAAAAGGTCCAAAAATACCATCTTTAAGAGACCCATTACGAACGTAAGTCCCCTTGCAACTGAGGATAATCAAGATCCAACAAGCAAATCAGATGAAAATGTAACAACAGACGACAACAATTACGTTCAGTTTTTGCAAATCGAGCGCACTACCACACAATATCACAACGTTCGAACATCAACCAGGGATCTATTTTGAATCCATTGGAGAGCTCAAAGTTACAAACAATGATTGAAACATAATAGTGTATTATAATCTAACCAACTATTATGCAGAACTGGCTGCCTATAAGCACTCCATAGTCAGACTAGCTAAATATTGTTCATATCCTGACGAAAACTTCACAAACTCGAGTATCGCTAAAAGGTCAGGAGAAAATACTTGTGGACTAATAGAACCATCGTTCGAGCAATCTTTACAAGAAATGGAGCACAAGGATGAATTGCTTCACCACCATAAGGCGAGTTTTGGAAGAAGCAAACTTGGACTTTTTAACTTAGGAAGAAATATAGCAAACGAGTTATTTGGGGAGCTAGATGAGAGGGCCGCGGTGCGTTATCATCAAGATGAAGAAGATGATGAGTTTATGTGAACTGCTCCTGCTACGACAAGAAAAGGTGAGTAACAAATACGAGGTAGTCGAAAGGAAGACGAATAACATGCCCGATACATGGATCCAACTAAGGGATTACAGATGGCTTTATTCAGTACCAGCTGAACGTACTATCAGTGTCGTTTGTCAACAAGAGCCATTTTCTACAAAGATATCAAGAAGCGGAATAATAGGCTTAGGCTTTGGTTGTACACTGAAGGGAAGAACCATAAGCATACCAGCGAAGCAATCGTACTATCACAAAGTATACTCCTCAATATTACCAACATTTAATCTTTCAATAGAAATGACCAACCTTGTAGTTCAAGGTTACTCCTATCGCTTTCAAGACTTGTCAAAGGTACAAGGAATCGAAGAATTACAGCAAAGAATAAAGGCAGTAACGATGAATACAGGAGAAAGCCTATCTCATCACCACGTACACCACTATGTACTCACGTATGGGCTCTTTGAGCTCGTACTCATCTAGTCTTTGTGGCAATCAAAAGGAGAATTGATGCAAACAAAAATAAACCAGCCAGAGTCACTCCTCTAGAGGCGCTGGTATAAAGCACGATAATCTTCACATCTTGGCCGAGGAGAATGTTATAACAACAACACTTAGCTATAAAATTATGACATTGAATATATCAATTTTTCCATACACTCGTAGTACATCCGTTAAATACTGATGACATGGAATATGTACGAGTATATCGGTTTTTATATTGACTAGGGCATTTAAATTTATTTTTGCATATTCAATAGTTTTATAAATAATTTCTTTTGTATATAAACCAAATAAATTATAGAAAACATATTAGTTCTTATACAACAGTAAACGTGTTTCTGTCCAGCCTCTGGACCAACAGCAAGCGAGAAACATTTTAAGTAATTTATCATTTATTGTCAACTATCAAATTTGTGATTTGACCAAAATACGGTCGAACAACTCGGGTAATGGTCGAAGGGCAAAATGTCTGGTGGGTAATATCCAGAGTGTTAATATCCGGGGGTAAAGGCTAGGAGTAATGGGCCATTTTCAGTTCCAAGACAAATTTGGTTTTCTTCGAAAAAAACTTAGTGATCACCTTGGGACCCGGGTTGAAGTGTATATATGGGCTGTTCGGATAAGTTCTTGGAACTGAAAATAGCCATTAACACTCCTTACCAGAGATCTTGACTCAGGTTCCGATAGTGCATCTAATAACTAATTAAATTCCTCAGTCGACGAGCCAATAAATTATCCTCCAACCCGGTTCACAAATTTTTATCGAAAAAACTTAAATATGTTTTGGAACTGGAAATAACTGGATCTTTTCCACGCAACTGAAATATGTGTTGAAACTGAAAATGGCCGTTAATACTTCTTATCAGAGATCTTGACTTAGGTTTCTCATCCGGTCAGCACACATATAATCCTCCAACCCGGGTCCCAAATTATTCATGCATTTTTTTCGAAGAAAATCAAATTTGGCTTGGAACTGAAAATGGCCATTAACACTTCTTGCCAGAGATCTTGACTCAGGTTCCAGTAGTGCGTCTAATAGCGTATTAAATTTTTTTTTACTTTTGTTTTCTATTGTAATGGTTTTTATTGTGATTGTTCCGTACGTTGGCCTATCTTTAGTACTCTCGAAATAAATACACAATCATACGAATTTCATCCATTTAGCGTCAATCTGAGTGACAACGACTATGATAATCGACATCTACTTATGCACAATCAACTTCCCAGCCATCCTATACTTGTTCATCCCTTATCGCTGGACCACGGATAAATTTTAATTTTTGACTCATAGTTGGTTGACCAACAGCTTCGAACGGATGAGATTATTGATTTGAAAAAATCAGTCTTCTCATTTTCAAATCAATCATCACATCCGCTCGAAACTGATTGTTGGGATTCTTACAAATTTTCCATCTATGAGCCAAAAATTCAAACTTATTAAGTTGCTCATTTGACTAGCCTAATTACTATCCCCACCCCTGATCCCAAAGTGTTCACCATTTTTTTTTCGTAGAAATTGAAATTTGTCTTGGAACTGAAAATGGCCTTTTACACTCCTTACCAGAGATTGGGTCTGGGTCTAACGACTTAATAAATTCCTCGAGCAAGAATGCTATACCTTCATGAGGAATAAACGCTTAATTTTTCCTAGTCCTGCTCTTAAGGCAAGATAAGTTAAGTGCTAGCATAGTATGAACAATCTCAGCTAGGATAAAAATTGCAAATTATGCTTTATTTAACCTTCTGTTCGACAGTGGATAAATATTATTTGATCAATCAGGGGGTCAATAAAGGGATGGAACAATATACAAAAATTTAGTTTAGTTTGTTTTGCTAAATTTCACTGATTCGCTATCCTTTTTTTTATTATACATTCAATTGGATACAATTTTAGTACATACGGACAAAATTGGTTTTAGTACTAATTTTCGTATAGAAACAGTCATGTTTCCTAATTAGATTTTAATTTAACAGTGTTAAACTAATACAAAAATTAAAGTGTGAATTCGTGAGAAAGTTCACACGCATATCCATTACAATATGCGAACGACCAACCCAACATACCAATCGACAACACAGATTACAAAAAGGAACTTGACACGATTTATCACATAGCTTCACAAAATGAGTACAATGCTGTAATACGAGTAATTTACAAACTAAACAACAAAATTAGAAAAAAGATTATTTCACGTGTGGTAACACTTACATCATTCGTGTTATGACAGAAAATTTGTTTAGTGTTTACGACATTGGTCGCTTTACGCTTGAACAAAATTGGGAAATATTGAAAACTTACTTTCAAAATGGTGAGTCTTCTACCCAAACTGTAAGAAATGTATGTGGAAAGTTAAGTAGAAATGAAATGTCACAAGACAATTTGTGGATCAATTTGTGAAGCGAGTTCGTGAAATTGGATTGCAAAATTGTCACATTTGGGGCCCAGGAAATACACACGTGCACATGGAGAAGCCGATGCATTCACATCGAGTAACTGTTTCGTGTGGATTTTGGAGCAGGGGTCGCCCTTGCAGTCAATGGGGACCGTTAACTATATCTCGACTCCACCCCATAGAAAAAGTCACTAAAATTACTTTAAATCTGCCTCCACCACTAGACATAAGTCGATAGTTCGACAATAAAATAATTTTCATGAAACTTCTATGAAAATGTCGTATGAGAGTAAAATCAGCCCCGAAAAATGTTTGTGTCATGATAGTTTTAGCTGTCATGACAGTAGACATTTTCGGGGCTGATAGTGAAAAATGTCATGATATTAATAATTAGTGTTGCCACCTCATTTTTCGAGGATGAAAATTGGGCTATCTTCACATACTTAAATTTTACAGCCACTTACAAATTTCCTCACATCTGACACTAAAGTTGTCCAATAATAGTATCGCTGTAATACCTCTGCTGTTCGTCTAATACCCTGATGTGCCGCCGTTGGTGGATTATGTGCAGCCTCAATTAATTTCATTATCAAAATTTTCGGAATAATTAACTTCCAATCTGATAGGTCCTGGTCATTTCCTGTTTTCCAGTATATTCGACCATCAATCACCTTGAAAGTAGATGTAATTCATCAATATGAACTCGCGAAAGGCTATCGGGTACGACGTTTAATGATTCTTTTCGATATTCTAGTAAAATCAAATGCTTGTAATTGAACTGACCATCGCGATAACCGACCAGACAGGTCCCTTTGCTCCATTAACCAACGAACACTTGAGTGGTCAGGTATTCTGACTTCAATAATGCTAGTGAAGTTTATCCAAACTAATCCAAAAAATATAACAACAACAAAATTATAGTAATAGTATTGGTATAAGTAAACATTTAGGCGAATTTATATTGAGTAATTTGGAGGAGATGTGATTTTTAATTGGCCTTAGGTACATTCCAAATCCGTTCTAAGTATTTTCGAAGCATTTAACATGAACTTCGGTGATTTCAGTGAAAAAATCTTATTTTTAAATCTCATGGAACTTACTGTCAGCCCCATTAGAAAATCATATAACTTGCTTGGGACACTCCGTTTTGTTTCAATAGTCCCTTCGAAAATACTTAGAATGATTTTGGGATGTGCCTAAGGCCCATTAAAAAATCACACCTCCTCTAAATTACTCAATATAAATTCGCCTGAATGTTTACTTACGCCAATACATACAATAAGTTTGTTGTTGTTGTATTTTTTGGATAAACTTCACTAGCATCTTCATATATGGTCTGAAACGTTTACTACTCAAAACTGGTGCAAGGCACTCCAGTTCTGTAATACTGTAACTCTTTTGAACCTTGTTAAGTTTATGCGACATGATTGTCATTTTCCAGCAAATGCAATTCACGGCCTTTGGTCTTTAAACATTTTCAGCCTTTGAAATATGCCAGGAAATACCGGAACAGGGTCACCTCGCTTGTGCGGCTCCCATTTATTTGATGGTTTGTTCCGTGTGAAATATCGCGGCACATCGGAATAAAACAATGTGCGTACGAATTGACCGAACATATCTGTTTGTTTGCAAAATTCGCATTGTCTTCTGTGAAATAAATACGTAGACCGTTTTCAAGATGCACGGCTAGATACGTGTCAAATGAGTCTCGTTCTTGTATGGAATAAGTCAGAATACGCCAAACAGATTCGTTGCTGCTGATGTATCTGCCCATCTGGTACCGTGTTATTTCAACATTTTCATGTAGAACTGGAAATACTGTCATATCCTTATGAACGCATTTGCTAATGTATTTAATTGACTTAAGAGAACTGCAATTAATGTGAGCTTGCCGTATTCAAATCACCGCATGGACCATGGATCATGTTTGTGTTAACAATTTCGAACAATTCTTAATCACTTGACCGATCTGGTAGTTCTGCTGAAATAATGTTATCAACTTTTTTTGGTCATATTTTGTCGCCTAACCATATCAAAATGTCCGCATGTGGCAAACCCTGTTTTAGGCAAAAACAAAGTTTGCATTTCTTCCCATTTGCGATAAGATGTGAACGTTATAATTAAGTCATAGCATTTTGTATGTATTCTTGCATAAGACGTGGACTGGCAAAATGTGTGAATGGAAATATGAACGCGTTACAGATTTCGTTCCCGACGATAGCATCTCACAAATCAATATACTGTATGTAAAGTGGAAAAACAGATAATTGGTGATATTGTCGACAGATTGCTTATTACAGTGAAACCTCAGTATATGACACGTATACCGGGATGTATACGACCGTCGACCCGGTATACGACCTTTTCGGCTGATGCAATTTTACTCGGTATAAGATGCAAAAATCGGTTAATTTTTTTTTATCATAAAAACTTAGTGAGTGCATGCGCAAAAATTTTAAAATAAAAAATATTCAGAAAATTTCATTAGTAATTTAGTCTATCACTAGGTAAAGACATTGGGGGCATTCAGGACCGCCAACTGTTGGCAGCATGATTAGTGAAATCGTCGCCAATTTGATTTCAAAATTTCATAGTACTAAACATTTTCATAACGTTGGCTTTGATTTTACTCAACATGTTCCCAACATGTTGGGTGCCCTGAAAGCGCCCATTGATTATGTGGAGATAATTGCGTGATTACACGATTATCCTCACTTTATATTATCGGCATGTATAAATCGAGCACGTTTTTGAAAACATGATGCATAAATAAAGGGCTCGTATAAAAATTAAGTGTAGAGAATTCCATACCATATATATTCGAGTACTTCTAAAATGCAGTTGTTAAATTTTGCTGTATTATGTATTTTGTGCAAACTCGATGCCACAATAAATATTGGCAACCCATTTGAAGAGAAAACAATTGATGCAAAGAACTATTTCGTTTCCCACATAATGGTGACTAAAATCTAAAATGAATTAAATTATTTTTTAAATTATAATCTGAATTTAATTTTTAATTGTAATAAGGTTGATTGGTTCGAAGCATGGAAAATTTGCAGATTTCATGGGTGGTATTTGGTTGATGTTTTAACAGAACAAGAAAATACTAGAATTGTTAATATCATTAAGAGCTTCAATTTCACTGAACCAAATTTTTGGATATCCAGCATCGATTTAGGAAATATATCGCACTATTACTGGGTTACAAATGGTCAGTACGTACAATATGGTGATTGGGCACCGGGTGAACCAAATAATTATATGGGCAAAGAACATTGCGTAAATTACTGCTCATACTACCAATTAAAATGGTGTGATTATAGATGTGAAGACCCTATGTATTTTATTTGTCGTGACACGCCGGATGTTCCTATGGTAGGCGTAGCTCGACGAAAACAAAATAAACAACAAAAGTCCAAACGTATAGAAATAAGTAGTAAACGTTGCACACAATCCAAAAATGCTGTATGGGGGCCGATAAACCAAATTTAACAAAAAAAAATTAAACCTAGAGTTTGCAGAAACCCGAATTTTAGCAAACCGTGGTTTCCAGTTTTGAAAATTGGCGGTAAGCCGCCGTTTTCGGTTCTCTTTTACGTTTCTAAAATAAGTTTATTGTTTAAAAATTTAGTCATAGCTTCGCAGAACAGACACTAATTGATAAATAAATAATCAACAAATATTTCTGTTCTTTTGAAAGGACAGAAATGCAATTTAAATGTTTACTTGTAATGTTTTTTACAGACATGGGCGTGTGGGTGGGTAACGAAAGATACTCGTACAAAATACCGTAGATAAATAATTGAAGATTCATACCGGACGAGCTTTGCAAAAAAGGTGAGAAGCGGGATCGTTTCTTTTTATCCATGAATTTCAATATTGGCTCGATCTTTAAAAATTACCAGTTTGAGAATTGAAATAAGAGAATTGATAAACAATTTTACTTGGCAGCTTCCATAGAAGCTTTTCCATTGTTAGCAAACATTTTGAAAAGTATATCATTTACTAGAAAACCGGCTAAAAATGTATTTCGTCATAATTCGGCTTCTCTACAGTCCAGGCGGATCGACTTTTAATAATGAAATTTTAAACTTAACCTTTCCATTAATTTGGAGAGCCTTGCGAAATTTGGTGAAAATTTATGTACCGGTGTGGCGATGTTTACCACTTGAACGTCAAATTTAATTGTTAAATATCCAAATTTCAATGAACTGAATGAAAATTATGGAAGAGACAAAAAACCCGGTCTACCTACGTAGGTAGTGAAAACAAATTGATAATAATGTTCAATTATTTTTTTTGAAAAATGAGTTTTGTTGAATTTTGCGATTTGATCACAATTAAAAGTTATTTTTAAATTAATTCAAATTGTCATTTTAATTCAATAAATGTGTTCAATTAAATTGGTGACCCCGACGTGGTCTAAGGTATTAATTTTGTGCGCAAGGATACGGCAGCAGATCACGGACGTTTGAAGATATTAATATTCAACTGTGGAGTATTCAAAGAAATGCAACAAGCGTTGCAACAACACTATTATTAATATTGCAACAAGTTTATCAACAGCAGTGGAGGTACAAGTGGACAAGTCATCCGGACATCAGGCGACAAGAAAATCATTAATATTAACAACATTTGTAAACGTGAGTAGACTGGGGCGAGTAATTTTTTTTTCATATTTTTTATTGAGTTCATTGCTTTAAATTCACAAAAATAAAATTTCATTTAAAAATTAAAATTAATTTCGGCATTTTATTTATTTCATTTTTTTTCTTCTACTTGTTTCCGCATTTTTGTTTCGCATTTTTGTTCAGGTTTGGAAATGTCGTCCGATACTCCTTCTAACTCTCCGGTCAATGACGAGATTTATGGAGATGCAAGTTCTGTAGATCCGCCTACTTGTTCATCGCAACTACATTATTTATTCGCAGAGCAATTTCAATTGTTTCTGCAATCTCAAAATTTTTTCCGGGATCCAGGAATTGCTCGCTGTGCGATTCCGACCTCCGCAACCGTGGTACGGTCAGAATCCTGCAGTTTGGTTCACGATTCTGGAATCATAAACATCAGGTTGGAGGCCACCAGGTTTCCTCACGCAGTGGTGGGTGGCGTTGGACGCGAGACTACATGATCGTTTCGCAGATTTGATTCTCCGCGATAAGGGTTCACTACCCTATACTGTATTTAAAGAGGAAGTGATTCGTGTGTTGGGCGAGTCAGAGATGTCACGCTTGAACAACGTCCTGACAAACCTGACTTCGGGTGATATAAAACCGTCGTAGTTATTAAGTCAGATACGTTTGAGCGCTGGCAGTAATTTTAATGACAAGTTGCTCAGACAACTGTGGATGAAGAGGTTGCCTTCGCAGATTCAGGTTATCCTGACTACTTTCGAAAACGATGTGACGTTAGATGTTTTGGCAGCACGTGTAGATAATATGATGGAGGTGATGCCACCGTTAGGGTTAAATGTCGTTAAATCGTGCTATTATTCGGTCCATCTACGTCTGCAGCATCTAACAGGTGATTCAAGCCAACCGGCTTTTCTTAAGCATCTAATTTAGACATTAAATTAGAGGATTTTAGATTAAAATTTTTGACAGGGGAGGGGGGGAGGAGGTCGGGTTAACCCAAAATTCGAATTGTGTTATTATCATTTTAGGTTCGGTGACCAGGCTCAGAAATGTTCCAACCTGAAATTTTACAACACAACCTGCGGAGGTCATTCGATCAAGAAGGATTTTTAAATGTTCATCAGGACGTGATGACCGCTACTGATGAACCTACTACCAGTCGTCTATTAATACATGATGCCAATTCAAGAGTTGCATTTCTAATAGATACTGTTGCTGACGTTTCAGAAGTTCCACTTAAAATTTGTCACATTCCGCAGGCTTTAACCACTTCCAAATTATTCGCTGCGAATGGAACGCCAAATAAAGCGTATGGAACAAAAATTCTAACTTTAGTTTTTGGGTTACGGCATAATTTCAAGTGGGAATTTATAGTGGCAGATGTCTCGCTGCCCATTATCGGAGCTGACTTCCTTTAAAGTACTGGTTTGATAGTTGATCTTGGCAAACATCGTCTTCTAGATCCAACGACATCTTGGTTTACGATTGGTTCTATTACTCTCACAGCCGAGTCAACACTGTCTAATAATCAAATCCAGCAACTTCTTTCTAAATTCTCAGAAATTAGGACAAACTCTCTTAACGTCAAACCAGTTAAGCATATGATCACCCATCGGCTGGAAACTTTTGGACCACCGGTTTCCTGTAAAGCTAGACGTTTGGCACCTGATAAAATAACGATTGCAAAACAGGAATTCGAGAATCTGATGGCACTAGGAGTTTGTCCTCCTAGTAATAGTGCATGGTCTAGTCCTTTGCATTTGGTCTTGAAGAAAAATGGAGACCATGTGGAGGTTATCGAAGTTTGAATCATGTTACTATTCCAGATCGTTATCCCATTCCACACCTACAAGATTTTTCGTACCAACTTGAAGGATGTACAGTCTCGTGATCTTGTCCAAGCTTATCATCAGATCCCGATTGAACCGTCTGATATTCCAAAAACCGCTATTGCGACTTCCTTTGGTTTATTTGAATTCACTAAAATGACTTTTGGACTCAGGAATGCAGCGGAAACTTTTCAGAGATTCATGCATTCCTACTTAGATGATATTCTGATAGCGTCTAAAACTTTCGAGGAACATTGCGCGCATCTCGAATTAGTTTTCCAAAAATTATCAGACAACGGTTTAATAATTAACTCGGGAAAATATGTCTTCGCTTCGCCTGAAGTTAAATTCTTAGGACATTTCGTTAACGCAAATGGCATTTTACCTGTTCCAGAACGTGTTGAAGGCATCACAAATTTTGAACGTCCGTTAACGGTTAATCAACCCAAAAGATTTTTGGGGATGATTAATTTCTACAGACGCTTCATTCCAAACGCCGCGGCTAATCCAATTTTACTTAATGATTTTCTTAAAGGCTATAAGAAAAATAGTAAAATTCCAATTAATTGGTCAGCAGAGTCCATTGATGCCTTCAACAATTGTAAGGAGATGTTGTGTAAAGCTACTCTTCTTGCACACCCTTCGTCTACGGCTAAACTTGCTATCATGGTAAACGCTTCGAACACAGCTATCGGAGCAGTAGTTCAACAGTAAGTTGGTGATATTTGGCAACCACTCAGATTTTTCTCGGTTCATCTTAATGAAACGCAACAAAGATGTAGTGCTTATGACAGAGAGTTGTTAGCAGCGTACTCTGGCCTCAAGCATTTCAGATATCTTTTGGAAGGACGACACTTTACGTTGTTTACGGACCATAAACCACTTGTCTATGCTTTTTGTCAGAATCCGGAAAAGGCATCACCGCGTCAATTCCGACATTTGGATTTCATCGGACAGTTCACAACCGACATTCAACACATTTCAGGCATAGATAATGTCGTCGCAGATACACTTTCCCGCATTAATCTAATTTCTATTCCTGAGAGTATAGATTATGCGCAAATTGCGGATGCCCAAGTCAATGATATCGAGCTAAAAGATCTGATGCGGGATAATTTAACTTTAAAGTTTGTCCAAGTTCAATGTTTTGAAGCCTTTCACAATCTTTCGCATCCTGGAATTAAAGCAACAATTAAATTATTGACGAAAAACGTCATCTGGCTCTCCATCACGAAAGATTAAAAAACTATGGCACAATCCTGTTTAGCTTGTCAGAAATCTAAAATTTCAAGACACACCCTTTCACCTCTTGGATCTTATCGATTAACTTCACAACGCTTCGCAGAAATTCACTAAGACATCATTGGTCCTTTGCCTATTTCTGACAATCAACGGTATTGCGTTACATTAATCGACAGGTATCCGAGGTAGGCTGAGGCAGTTCCAGTTCCTGATATTACTGCAGCTACTGTCGCTTCGTTAATCGGATTCAGACGAGTAAGAACGACGGCTTATAACCCAAAGTCCAACGGTATGATTGAGAGATGGCACAGAACGTTAAAGACCGCAATCATGTGTCTCGAACGAGCTGATTGAGTAATGTTCTTGCCAACCGTACTGTTGGGTTTACACACGTTACATAGTGAGGAACTTAAAACTTCTCCGGCTGAACTTGTTTACGGAAGTACGTTGAGAGTGCCTGGTCAATTTTTAAATTCTTTTTCGACAGATAAAATTCATCAGACAGATTTTGTCAATAATCTTAAAAAACATTTCGATGAGAAAAGACCGTCTCCGGCTACCAGGCACTCTAATGTAAAAACTTTCGTAAACAGAGAACTTTCAACGTGTTCACACGTGTTTTTAAGGTAGGATTTTGTGAGGAAATCTTTGCAACCACCTTACTCAGGACCGTTTAAAGTTCTCGAACGAGGGAATAAGTTGTTCATTATTGACGTAAACGGCAGGACGAGCATGGTTTCTTTGGACCGCGTCAAACCGTGTTTCGCGGAAAATGCGGACATCGTGGGATCGTTTCCGGCGGCCCCGCTGGATGAGAGAACTTCGGATGATGTGTCGGGTTCTGATTGTACAAACGTGTTAAAAAAGTTTCGCTTCAATCTTCCACCAAAGGAACCAGTTCAAACCAGGACTGGAAGAAAAATTAAACCACCGTCTCGTTTTAACTGAAGCAGTTTCTGGATCATCGTCGTTTCTTTTATTTGGTTTATTTTCGGCCACGGTATACTTGTATTTTCATAAATTCTTCAGAATTCATTGGGGAGGGAGTATTGTGGCTACCTACGTAGGTAGTGAAAACAAATTGATAATAATGTTCAATTATTTTTTTTGACTTATAAAAAAAAATTATCTAAACGAAAAGTTGAATTTTGCGATTTGATCACAATTAAAAGTTATTTTTAAATTAATTAAAATTGTTATTTTAATTCAATAAATGTGTTCAATTAAATATAAATAATTTAATTTATGAAACATCAGTTACAACTGTAAAGTGCTTATAGATGTAATATTATAGTGAGACACTTTCAATACATTTTTAAAAGGACACACTCCTATACCGGAAATGGCTAGTGGTGGACTATTGGGGAGATTTGGTTTTCTATGTCAAAACTAGTGAGCCAACGCATTTCACAAGACCTTCGTTTAGCTTGCTTGATCTGATCATTACAAATACTCAAAAGGTAATTTTTCTAAATCAAATATGGATGGGATTTTCGGATCATGACTTTGTCATCTTTCAAATGATGTCGACAATAGTAGGCAGGAGTCCTCGATTAATTTCCGAGATTACAAAAATATTGACACTACTGGTCTAATGCGCGAATGTTCAACCATCAATAACCCTGGGATATAATATACACCATTTATGAACAAAATGATGACAAAATGTCTTTTGTAACAAAATGGTTGTGTCATCTGTATGAAGAGTTTGTGCATATTAAATCATTTCGCTTAAAATCTACTGGCCCACCTTGGTTCAACAATCACATTTTATGCTTGATTAAATTACGAAGTTTTATTTTCAACCGTTGGAAGCGTACACAAAATGAAGGGGTATTTAGCTAAGTATCTCGATCCTACATTACCTTCTAAAACATTTTGGAAACACCTTTGTTCCATAGCTAGACTATGCACTAAACCAAATAACTCAAACATCGATTTATCAGCAGATGATCTGAATAATTATTTTTCTAATCAACAATCTTCACCTAACATAAACGATTTAGTTTTAGTTTTCGATACATTGATATTGTAGACTTAACTGAAGCTTTGGATCAGTAAAATCTAATTCTGCTGATGTCGATGGACTGCCATTAAAATTTATCAAAATGTTATTAGCTAGATTATTTTATACTAAAGTAATACCGATTCCTAAAAAGCAAAGCAGCTCTTCTCCTTCTGATTTTCGGCCGATTAGTTTGCTACCGGTTCTTTCTAAGGTTCTAGAAAAAATTCTTCAAACGCAAATTTTGCATCATTTAAAATATCGTAAAATGCTTTCCAATCTGCCTACAGATCTAATCACAGTTCTATAACTGCTTTATTTAATATTAGTGATGATATTCGCAGGGCTATCGACAAAATTCGATCAGATTGATCATGAATTGCTAATGAAAAAGCTGAGCGAGTATTTTTTATTGTCAATGTCTGCATCACGTCTGATGTTATCGTATCTGTACGATCGTCGCCAAACGAATTTTCCCTCACTCATCTACATCTAGTATATGCAGGACAACCACAGGAGTCCCACAACGCTCTGTTCTTGGACCATTCTTGTTTATGATGAAATTTCGCGCGGAAAACCAATCGTCGAAATATTTTTGTTCTATGTTGGTATGACTGTCTGTGACATCTGTGCCAAATGTGTGATCTGTGACATCTGTGCCAGATGAAATAGATTTGGAGCAATAAATAAAGAATTTATAAATTATGAACAAAGTCTTACTATTTTTTGCCCACAGTATTATATACGTAACACAGAGCTCGTTCACACACTTACACATAAATTATTAAGAAACAAATATAGCCGTCCAACGATAGAGCCAGCAACGCGGGCCGGGTTCTGCTAGTTCATTTCTATAAAAATCAATTGCTGTGCGCTAGTCTCGCAAAAACTCGAGAACGGCTCGACCGATTTGGATGATTCTATTTTTTGGTTTCTTCGTCTCACTACTGTGGTGGTTTAAGAAAAAAAGAAAATTCGGAAAAACCCAAAGGAAAAATGCTTTTTGCATGGGAGTTTTGTATGGAAATTTTGTATGGGAAGGCACCACCAATGAGAATTGTATTTCAACAATGAATCAATTTATTTACTCACTTCGGATTATTTTCAATAGATGGCATTAGTGGCGGACCTATCGTAATTACATATTTCTGATTGGATTATTCACACCGTGCGGTTGTGCTCAAACATTTCAGCGAGAATTTATGAAATTTAATAGATTTAAAATTGTTTTTTCGTTAAAAAAGGTAGTCGATTTTGAGAACAGATTTGGTTAAAGCGAATTTAGTTCAATTTTGCGAACAATCATTTGGATTTTAGCTATTCTATTAAGGTAAATTGACTTTTCAGGCTTAGCCATAACCACAAATTCATTCTAATGTTTGTTAATTTCGACAGATTTGATTCGTGATTTCGTGTACAAGTGATTGTGAAAATAATGCCGTGTCGTTTTACAGTGGCCACTACAAAACAATGCATAAAGCTAGCATAGTTCGTCGCAGTCAGTGAAATGCGCGGCAATCTATTGGCATGTCTCAATTACGTTCGAGAGCGACTGAAGATGAATGACAAGCGAATATATTCAGAATGCAACAAGTTCATGAATATCAAACACAACTCCAGCGAGCACAATACAATGAACATGACCGATTGCGCAGACGCGGTGCTCCCATAAATGTGGAACGAGCGGCGTTCAATTACCATTCGGAAATCGATTACTAATTACAGATCAGTAACGATTGGAAAAATGTCTCGTTTATCTACATTGTAAGGCGTTTAAATTCAGCGACGAAATCATTCCGCATCATTCGCCGTTGCATCAGAAAAACACATTGAAATCACTTAACACAGTCAATTTCACATCACCATTGTATATTCAACTGCAAATATATAATTTAGTAGGAGCGCTGTTGTGTTTCACCACCGGAGGTGTACCATCAATCCTTATAAATTTATTACATGGGCAATTCAGATGCTGAAGTTAGACAACGTTGTGTTCCCAATCCGACAACGAATCGAGTCATTGTCGAGGAATTGCAACGTTTCTTCACCAGAATAACGCACAGGACTTACGATGCGTAAGCATTTGAACCAAAAGCAGCTCCGATCTAAAGCATACGATGCAAACAACGTGGGAAGAATGATAATTTCACCGGCCACTTACATGGGAAGCCCTCGCCACATGCACGAATAATTGCATGATGCGATGTCGTATGTTAGACAATGTAACCCTCAATGGATCGAAATTAAGAAGTACCTGCTTCTTCTCGGTTTGTTAAGCAGATGATTTCGCTCCCACTTTGCTGTATGCTGAAATACCACATTATTTGCGTTTATCATATCCACAAGTTCCCCTTCGAATTCGAACGATTTGTGGGTGAAATATAAGGACGACATGTCTGAGGATGTTTGGCACCACGTGTGTCGCCAAACTTCAAATCTGACATTGTAGTTAAATGACAGCAGAAATGCACAATAAGGCATTGATAATGATAGAAGACATGTGTTTATTGATGTTTGGGCTTAATATCACCTAATCGTTCTATACACTATGCATGCAACCACGATTTACAAAGAGAACAACTATACGACACTGAAGCATTAGCCAACGCAGTTCGTGCAAATGTTCCGCACTTGAATCAACAACAAAAGATTGCGTACGGCTCTTTGATAGAAGCTGTGAACAATGGAACTGGTGGCATTTACTTCCTCGATACTCCCGAACGGACTGGAATACCGTACTATTGCTTTTGGTGTCGATTCGATCACAGAAATTGCCACTGAACATGCAAATCAACGAGACATCAACTTGCAACATCGCCTAAAACAGCGCATTGGTAAAGATTCTACAAAGATACAAATTGATAGTTTTGTAACAGGAGGCGCTGGACAGATCGTTGGAAGGTCTTCGTGGCAATCAACACATTTTTGGTGGAACTATGATTCTGTTATCCAGTGATTTTCGTCAGACTCTTCTTGTTATTCCAGGTTCAACTGTAGCTGACGTACTAAACGAATGCTTGAAATCATCAAATTTGTGGTGGCATGTGAAACCCTCCAATTGACGACTAACATGCGAGGGTTTTTGCAACAAAATCGAACTGCAGATGGGTTTTCGAAGCAATTGTTGTGATTGATGTTTTTTCGAACTTAGTGCAAAACTAAAAAAAAAAAACATAATTGGCTGAGTAAACGACTAAGGTGTCGATGATCTCAACGCGATCGTTCAAAATTTCATTCCGGGACAGTTGTTTTCCTTCAAATCGGTTGATACAGTTATCAACCAGGATGAAGCATATGTCACGGTATGTGTCGCGAGATTCGCGAGTCGGCAAACCATCGTCTTTGTTTGTTTACGCGCCAGAAAACAAAAACGAAAAACGTAGTTTGCCACAACGCTTTGTATTGAATGTTAACCTGATTTCTTTTCCATGTAAATAAAAGATTTTGAATTCATTTGAATTGCAAACGAGTTCCATTTAATCACCAAACGAAACTCAAACCGTACATATTCGTAGTGCGGACAATCTTGCCAATCCGAATGAATGGGAGTTGTGGTAGGTTGATTTGGATTCATTATCGCTAATGAAGTGTAAAAATCAAATTAATTTTAGGTGGTACGTAGTTCCCCGGTTCATCGGCGGAACGGATTAAGTTCGTATACCGTGGGTATCACAGTTACATTCATTGATTATGTGGAGATAATTGCATGATTACACGATTATCCTCACTTTATATTATCGGCATGTATAAATCGAGCACGTTTTTGAAAACACGATGCATAAATGAAGGGCTCGTATATAAATTAAGTGCACAGCATTTCATACCATATATATTCGAGTACTTCTAAAATGCACTTGTTAAATTTTGCTGTATTATGTATTTTGTGCAAACTCGGTGCGACAATAAATAAAGGCAACCCATTTGAAGAGAAAACAATTGATGCAAAGAACTATTTCGTTTCCCGCGCAAAGGTGACTAAAATCTAAAATGAATTAAATTATAATCTGAATTTAATTTTTAATTGTAATAAGGATGATTGGTTCGAAGCATGGAAAACTTGCAGATTTCGTGGGTGGTATTTGGTTGATGTTTTAACACAACAAGAAAATAATAGAATTCTTAGAATCATTAAGAGCTACAATTTTACTAAACCAAATTTTTGGATATCCAGCCTCGATTTTGGAAATGTGTCGCACTATTACTGGGTTACAAATGGTAAATTCGTTAAAAACTCGTTTGCCAATTGGGCACCGGGTGAACCAAATAATCATAGAGGCAGAGAACATTGCGCACATTACGCGGGAAGTAAGGGTTTAAAATGGTGTGATTCTTTATGTCGCGAGCCTATGTATTATATTTGTCGTGACACACCGGATGTTCCTATGGTAGGCGTAGCTCGGCGAAAACAAAAGGAACAACTGAGCTCCGAACCTAAAGAAATAAGTAGTAATCGTACGCTCGCGAAACAAAAGAACTTGTACAATTATTTGTTTGTAACAAAGACAAATTAAACCTAGAGTGTGCAGAAAACCGAATTTTAGCAAACCGCGGTTCCCGGCTTTTGAAAATTGGGTAAGCCGCCGTTTTCGGTTCTCTTTTACGTTTCTAAAATAAGTTTATTATTTCGATTTATATTTGGTGGATTCTATTGGTGTAAATAAAAATTTATTCATTGGCTCGTTCTTTAAAAATTACCATTTTGAGAATTGCTTCTAATGATGGAAGTATTTACTAACGTAAATTGAATGATATTGATAATTAGTAAATTGGTCTGCAAAATAAATTAAAAATATGAAAGAATTTTAAAAAATTTGTTACACTTGTATCTCAATAATAACAAAAATCATTGGAAATTTTTTATTGTAAAAATTACAATATACGAGTAAGTGTGTTTATGTGACACCGAGTTAGAATTCAACCTATTTATATCCTAATTTAATTGCTGTTAGACTACAATACAATTTCGCCGTCTAAATGTCGCCTGATATAGAGGGGTGGTTTTGATCGATGCCCGTTCACAAATTAATGGGTTTTGATGAGAGGGATGATTAACTGAACTAATTGACAAGTATGACCACTTTCTCATACGTGTGGCCTGAGTGTCGATTTTGTACCAAAAGTGACAGCGCGAGGTGAGCAAACCGGAAAACATAGTAGTGGTTCTTTTATTTATATTGATTTGCTTGGGCGCATGCGCTATAGAAAAAAAATATCCACTTCACTTTTTTATTCTTTTACATATAATTAATTTATTTTTGTAACGTGCGTTTTACGTCTTATTAATTATACTATTAAAGTTAGCCGATAGTTTCCAGCTGAAAGTTAAAAAAAATCGGTAATGCAGATAGTGTCTTTGCTATCTCAGCCGAAAATACAATATGTTATGTCAAATATTAATATGCATCAGCCGATATTTTTCAGCCGACATTTCTCAGCCGATATTTTTCAGCCGAAACTGTTTTTTATAAAACAAATATTTGTTTTCTACAACAAAAAAAAATTAAACCATTAAAAATAAAACACTAATCAATATTTTTAATAGCATTTATAGTTATTCGGAAAAATTCATTTTACTATTGGGGAATTGCAAATAAACATAAAAATACAAAATTTGAAAATTTCTAAATATTGACCGTTAAATATTGACCATTTCTAAATGTTGACACTTTAATGTCATGGTTGGAAATAGATTCAAATGAAAGGTCTTAATGATGCTCGCACCTGGAAAAAATTTCAGGTCAATTTTCATGTGGGGAGTCCGGGAAAACTCGATTGAATATATCGCACACACAAAATTTGAAAATTTCTAAATATTGACCGTTTAAAGTGTCATGGTTGGGAATAGATTCAAATGAAAGGTCGTAATGATGCTCGCACCTGGAAAAAATTTCAGGTCAATTTTCATGTGGGGAGTCCGGGAAAACTCGATTGAATATATCGCACACACAAAATTTGAAAATTTCTAAATATTGACCGTTTAAAGTGGTATGGTTGGAAATAGATTCAAATGAAACGTCTTAATGATGCTCGCACCTGGAAAAAATTTCAGGTCAATTTTCATATCTCGAATACTAAACGTATTTGAAATAATTTTTTGGGAATTTTTGTATGTTTAGTATTCGAGATACAGTCCATTGAACTCAGAAATTATTAGCTGGCCGGACTAGTGGGTTGCATCAGGTGATAGAGGAGTTTAACGTATTAGAAAAATTTTTTTTGGGGTTTTTGTATGTTTTGTATTCGAGATAAATAGTCCATGAAATTCAGTATCTAATGGCTATAGTAGGATTGATTGGAAAGTGGGTAACCTAGAAAATACAGAACAATAACATAGTAATTAACATTTCATAGGATTTGGTCCACTTTTGTAAAGTTATTTATTTCCAGACCGATTTTGGCTGTATTCTGGTTATTTGGAGGTGATAGTAGAACTAGGTATATCAAGTAATATTTCTAGCGGCTATAAAATATTTTTTCGCCTGGGATAGCAAAGACACAATCGGCATTATCATCTTTCCGGCTGGAAAATTTGGGAAGGTGGTAATGCAGTTATTATATTTTCATCCCAAGTTGAAATTCCGTAATATGTCGATAATGCAGATTGTGTTTAACTTCAATATTCAATCGAAAAATCCCGCAAATACAGATTTTAAAGTAACAAATAATTCATCAAACTTTTAAAAGAAAAATGTCAATAACAGACATATATAGAAAAAACACCGAAAGTTGCCAGCCGAAAATGAAAAAATCGATAACACAAAGAGTATCTTGACTACTTCAGCCGAAAGTTTGGAAAAGTCTCATTTAAGTGAACGATTAGATTTAACGAGATAGACACCAATATGACTATGCCGATTCGATAGCCCATGACCACAGTAGATATATTTTGATTATAGGTTAAGGGGTAAGTCTGATGCGGTTACAGGGGTGAAATTTTTATTTTTCCCTCATACTGACGATAAAATCGTTCATCATTCCAGATTTTGGTACATGAACACCAATCTGACTATGCCGATTCGAAAGTCCATGACCATAGGTGGATTTTGATTATAGGTTAGGGGTAAGTCTGATGCGGTTACAGGGGTGAAATTTTTATTTTTCCCTCATTCTGACGATAAAATCGTTCATCATTCCAGATTTTGGTACATGGACACCAATCTGACTAGGCAGATTCGATAGCCCATGACCATAGGGAGATTTTGATTATAGTCCATGTCGCAAAATCGCGAATGATGGACGATTTTGCTTGAAAATCATTAAACTGCTTTATCGACATTTTTCGGCTGCATGAAACAGATATGGTATGGTAGATATGATACCTATAACCAGGCTTACCCCTAACCTATAAGCAAAATCTACCTATGGTCATGGGCTATGGAATCTGCCTAGTCAGATTGGTGTCCATGTGCCAAAATCGGAAATGATCAACGATTTTATCGTCAGAATAAAGGAAAAATACAAATTTCACCCCTATAACCCCATCAGACTTACCCCTAACCTATAATCAAAATCTACCTTTGGTCATGTCCTATCGAATCGGCATAGTCATATTGGTGTCTATCTGGTTAAATCTATAACATCTATATAAAATAAAATTTTGAAAGTTGGCAGTATGCTGCTATAATAAACACATGAGACTATAAGACTATATATCGTCGTATATATCGACTATATATCGTTTAAATTGCAAATTGTATTTGTTGTTTGTTACGATACATATGTTTGCGGCTGGTTAAGTAGATTACTCACTTTCGACTACGATATTTCAATTTGGCATATAATTTATTTAACTTTCGGCTCAAGTAGTCAAGACACTATCTGCATTATCGATTTTTCCACTTTCGGCTGGCAAATTTCGGGTAACTTTAACAAGGTATTAAAATTTCTTGTTAACAGTTTTTATAAACTAAATGAACAATTAATGTGCTAAATTAACTTATTGGTATCTTATTGCTTTTGACAGGAAATATTAGGTTGGCATTTGAGTTGTGACGTCGTTGGATGACGTAACTCGCGCAGCATATTCAACTGAACAACTAGGGTCGACCTAAATAGAAAGCTGATTGTGCATTTACAGTAATGAGAAATGCCAACTCATTAAATGTTGTCAATTATTGTTCAAGCACTAACAACGATATATGCACTAAAATAACGAACTGATTGCTACGCGTAGTTTATTAATTTATGATATACTGTACTCACTAAACAAAAAAAAAAAATGAAAAAAAAAGAAAATGGAAACGAATTACAAAATATATAAAAAATTCATTTTTTGTTTTGTGAAGGCAGAGCTCTGTGTGAAGTCATTGGAGAATGTTCCAAATAAAATTACATAATTTTACTAAAACAAAGAAAATGGTATTTTATTAAAAGCAAAAAAAATAAAATAAAAAACTTAAAAGTAAAAAATAAAAAATAACTTCGACGGAGAAAATTATAGAACAAAAATAATAAAACAGCAACGATAAACATTTTGGTCCTTCGAGCCGGATGCTGGATAGCAAAAAACGTATAAATAGGTTAAAACTACACGTAAAAAATCTAACCTAAATTGGAAAAGCAACGAGCATCATTAATGGTGAATAACCAGCCATCAAACAAATATTAAGGCGAAAAACATGAATAATTATTGAATTGTTATATCCCGCAACGGCATTTCATCATCACAACGATATTTCAATTTTATGGAACCAATGGATCGGTCTATCCGGAGTTAAAATACATGTAAACGTTAACAGTGCGTAAGTGTACAATAGTAGAAAACTAACTAAATCACATTGTAATTTGTTATATATTAGAATAATATTGCAATTAACTGTTAAAGCAAAATATTTGTGTAAGCGAAATTTAAATTTGTAAACGCGAAGCAATACGAGTAAGTTCAAAATTAATCTTCATTATTATTACACACCCCTTTGGTGGTGAATAGCGAAACTTTCGTTTATTCCAGTTCTGAACCATTTCGAATATTAATATTTTTATTTTAAAACAGCAACGATAAACAATTATGTTAGACAGATCATTTTGTACGGTGCTTCCGGTATACAGTCATTTTTTTATACTTATGAATTGTAATAATGTAGACCATATGTCAGCAGGTTTTTTAGTATATAACTTGTAAAAGTGAGTGTAATTTCGTACATAAACACTCGTTGATGGAGCAATATTGTCTTTTAACATTTTATAGGGGTGTAAGAACAATTTTATAATATTAAAAAGGTGGTGGACGCAAATATATAGGGTTTTAAGTGCATTATTGTTTGGTGGCAACAACAACAAGTGTTTGTTTATATTTAGGCGGCGTGATTTTAGACAATAAGTAAAGTCAGGTGTGGGCAAAAGGAGGGCTTCGGCCCTTAAAAGGGGCGATGTTTGAAAGCCCAAATAGATTCGCACCGTTGAGGATGTTGGGAAATAATACCCAACCCTCCAAAAGGAAAAAGATCGAAGAAATGCGAACAACGAGATTAGGATTCGGTGGCGGTGCAGATATAATGGATTGCAATGGAGTGAATGAAAAATATCTAATAATCAAGCACGAGCAGGAGGAACAAAACCTGTCAAATTTTTCATCTTATGATATGATAATCAAAGGTATAATTAAAACGCAACGCTCGAGACCTGGAGAACTGTTGGTTCTGACAAAAAATCAGGCAGCGACGGATGCATTACTGAAGGAAACATCCCTGGGGCAATTGGCCAAAATAAAAGTGACGGAACACCCCATATTAAACAGTTCCAAAGGTATCATTTTCTGCCACGGCCTAAAAAGTTTAACTGAGGAGGAAATCAAAGAAGGGCTTAAGGACCAAGGCGTCATAGAGGTATATAAAATAAAGAAATGGGTGGAAAACAAATTAACGGACACAGCAGTCTTTATCCTGACTTTTAATTCACCAGTATTATTCGGTTGTACATTCCAAATCCGTTGAAGTGCACCAAATGCCACAAATTTGGTCACACCAAAAAGAGATGCACAAGTGATCCTAAGTGCTACAAATGTAGTGAAGTAACACCACACAACCAGCCGTGCACTACACTAAAATGCATAAATAGTGGAGAGGCACACACCAGCAACAGTAAGGAATGTCGAGTATATAAACGAGAAGTAGAAATAGTGAAAATTAAAACTGTAGATAGATTAACATTTTCCGAGGCGAAAGCCAAATATTTTCGATTATATGCAAACACACCAGCTAACCAGACAACATATGCAGATACACTAAAAACCGCCTTTAACCCACCAAACACACCACAAAAGCCGCAAAACAAAGAAAACCAACTAGAACAGACAAAACCACAATCATATCAAAAACTATTTCAACTTCAAGGCAACAACAGACACAAACACAATTAAACCAACCACAACAACAACAGCCGCAACAAACAAAACAACTACTAGAAACGAACAAACTACAACAACAAATACAGCAAGTACAACAACAACAAAAAAGATTACAACAACAACCGCAATCAAATCAACAAACAACTTGTAATACAGCAATGGACTTAGAGACAATCAAAAAAAAAATTAAGCATGGCTAGCCAATGAGACATTCTAATTTAACTCCAAAAGAATTAACACTATTTGGAACTAACCATGTAGAGAGAGAGATGTAGGGCGAATGATAAGATCCAATGAATGCTTGAAAATTGGCCAGATAAATATTCCCAGTATATATGCCAATGGCGATATGTTGCGGAATTATCTGACCAATAACGATGTGAATGTGATGATTTTGTGTGAAACTTGGGAAAATAAGTATGTTGTGGCGGTATTTTTGGATATATGATTACGTGGTTCCATGGAAACTTTATCAGATCCTTATGGACTTGGAAAATTCGCAAATGGGTGTATGAGTACATGAATGAGAGAAAGTTAGTTTTATGTGGTAGAGGGTGTAGGTTGGAAGAAGCGGTGACTATGGGCCTCCCCCAAGGCAGTAAAATCTCACCGACTCTCTTCAACCTGTACACGAGCTCGATACATAGGTGTAACTCCTCGGCCAAAGTCATTTTGCAATTTGCAGATGACTTTGTCCTGATGGGCAAGAGGAGTACTATCGAGGAGGCCTTGAATCGGGCTCAAGAATGTGTGAATCAAGTAACCGAATGTTTGAGTGAATTGAATTTGAGGATAAATTCGAGTAAATGTTGTAGTATGGCTTTTAGAACGAATCGGATGATTGATGTGCGAGTATATAATGAGATAATTGAGTGTGTGAAATTGACTAGGTATTTGGGAATCTGGATTGACAGAAGAATGAGTTTCAAAGTGCATATGAACGTGATTAAAAGGGTGAGCAAACCGAAATGGGGAGCTCATCCGGGTGTGACTGATATGTTACGAAAGGCGCTAGTGTCAACTAAAATTACGTATGAAAAGAGTATATATGGTGATGGGTCCAAGGTTGGGTTTAAAAAGTTGATGCTTGTGGAGAATGCGTGTGCTAGAGTGGTATTGGGAGCGATCAATTCGACACCAATATACACTCTGTCGTCTGAATTGGGTGATTCGCCTCTTAATTATAAGAGGGAATGGATCACCGTGCGAAAGACTGCGCGAATGTTAACTAAGGACAATAAATTGGAGGGACGGTTAACAAAAACACAACTAAATCACTGGTGATCTTGGAAAATATTAACATATTCTCCAAGATTCGTCCGGCAAATCCGAAAGTCCCTACGAGCAATCTAATAGTGCGGTTGAAGTTTGGTGACACAACAAAAGTAATGATGAATGAGTTATCGTACTTCCTGCTACAAAACCCACTACAACACACTTCTAACAGTTCTCCCCTATTAGACTTTCCACACTTATCCCATTCCATGGCTAACACGAATCTTGAACGTATTCTAATTTAACTGTTAATTTTTTTTATTATTATTTTATGATTTTAACAAAACATTTAAAAAACACGTCTGCACTCTTTGAAGAGTTGAATTTGTTTTTGTTTTGTTTGATTTCTCTTACTGAGAACCTATGCATACGATTCTGCAATACGTTTGAATTAAAATTAACTAAAATCTGCTTTCAAATAAATAAAATTTTACAAAATTTCATTTGAAATGCGAATTAATAAGTGCATTGAAGTCGAAGACGTGGGTAACTGCATCAGGGAAACTTTTGAATTTCAAAATGAAACTTTGCATACCGATTAAGCCCAATTTGTGCTAATTAGTACTCACGGGGAAAAAATAGTCCTAGTCCAGGAGACGAAAAAACGGGAGTATAAAATTTCAAATTTCGCCTAAAAGACGGAATAAATAAAATCCGATTTCTAGAAAAAAACCAGAAATAATTTAAGCCTAATTTTTAAACTTTCTAAAGGCCGCTAAACTGATGAAATTTGTGCATATCATAGAAATATAGTTTTCATAAATTTTCATTCATAAATCGAGGAAAACCAAACCAGCCCCTGAAAGATACTATATTTAAAAAAAAGGAGATATATTGTTCAATAATATTTGTGTTGAACAACAAATAAAACAATAGAAATAAAATGTTCTAAAATCCACTACATAAGCAATTCAGATAGTATATTCCTGTTAGGTATGTTCGTTGCCATCCCAAAAATATAGTAACTGAATTTGTGCTAATCCCGAATTGGCCCAATTCCATTGAACAACATCAAC
This sequence comes from Nephrotoma guestfalica, assembly GCA_963691935.1. Classification (NCBI taxonomy): domain Eukaryota; kingdom Metazoa; phylum Arthropoda; class Insecta; order Diptera; family Tipulidae; genus Nephrotoma; species Nephrotoma guestfalica. The sequence continues at coordinate 207,029,283 of OY829915.1, forward strand.
CGTTGAATGAACAATTTTCTAACAAAAAATGTTCTAGAAACCAATGAAGTTGGCACTTATGATTGCCTATTCCGATCAGATATGTTCATTGCCATCCGAAAAATAAAGTGGCTGAATTTGTGCTAATTTAGAATTGGCCCAATTCCATTGAACAGCAACGACCGTTGAATGAACAATTTTCTGAAAAAAAGTGTCCTAGAAACCAATGAAGTTGGCAATTCTGGTTGCATATTCCTATCAGGTATGTTAATTGCCATCTGATCTGATCGGAACATGCAATCATAAGAGCCAACTTCATTGGTTTCTAGAACATTTTCTGTTAGAAAACTGTTCATTCAACGGTTGATGTTGTTCAATGGAATTGGGCCAATTCTGCATTTGCACAAATTCAGCCACTAAATTTTTTGGATGGCAATGAACATATCTGATTTGAATATTTAATCAGAATTGCCAACTTCATTGGTTTCTATTACACTTTTTGTTAGAAAATTGTTCATTCAACGGTTGATGTTGTTCAATGGAATTGGGCCAATTCTGCATTTGCACAAATTCAGCCACTAAATTTTTTGGATGGCAATGAACATATCTGATTTGAATATTTAATCAGAATTGCCAACTTCATTTGATTCTAGGACACTTTTTATCAGCCAATTGTTCATTCAACGGTTGATGTTGTTCAATGGAATTGGGCGAATTCTGGATTAGCACAAATTCAGTTACTATATTTTTGGGATGGCAATGAACATACCTGACAGGAATATACTATCTGAATTGCTTATGTAATGGATTTTAGAACATTTTATTTCTATTGTTTTATTTGTTGTTCAACACAAATATTATTGAACAATATATCTCCGTTTTTTTATATATAGTATCTTTCAGGGGCTGGTTTGGTTTTCCTCGATTTATGAATGAAAATTTATGAAAACTATATTTCTATGATATGCACAAATTTCATCAGTTTAGCGGCCTTTAGAAAGTTTTAAAATTAGTCTTAAATTATTTCTGGTTTTTTTCTAGATATCGGGTTTTATTTATTCCGTCTTTTAGGCGAAATTTGAAATTTTATTTTCCCGTTTTTTCGTCTCCTGGACTAGCACTAATTTTTTTCCGTGAGCATTAATTAGTACAAATTGGGCTTAATCGGTATGCAATGTTTAATTTTGAAATTTGATAGTTTCCTTGCTGCACCACGTAAGTCGAATGCCATCATTTTAAGCACTTAATTTAATAAAAAATTATGACGTTAATTTATGACGAACGCACGTTAATCAAGCACCCCGAAGGGAACAGAAAACTACTACGTCCACGTAGTTGTTCCTGGGTTACGTTGAAAGTAGTTTATTCACCAATCAATTACATTTCTACAGGTAACAGTTTCCCAATTATTCAGACATTTTTAAAACAAAATACAAAAAAAACTCATTTATTTGAAAGCAGATTTAGTCGCATGTTCCTGGGTTACGATAATGGTAGTTTCTTGACAAGTCATTTTTCAGGAATTAAAAATTTAAGAAATACAATTTGTTTAAGGCTACTTTCGAGTATTTACTTGAAAACGTGTTAATTTTAATTCAAACGTATTGCAGAATCGTATGTATATAGGTTGTAAGTAGGAGAAATCGAAAAAAATTTAATATCGTTATTACAGTGCCATCTATTATGAACCGAACAAAATGTTTCAAAGAAATCCTACGTACTTTAAACCGTAGAATCCGAATCTGCAATAAAAAGTAGGGGTTCCGATTTTAATTTCAAAGTTAAACCTCGACCCACTAACAAGAAGGGGAGGAGGAATACTAACTTTAGCACTAATGTATGTCCCCCCGGAATGATTAAATTTTGATTATGAACATTTTTTTCGTAGAGTGCTTCAGCTTAAAAATATCATTTGGTATGCCACTAAAGCCATCTAGCGAACAAAATTATGGGTTTCTTTTCCCTCCCTTTCTGTTTAATTCTAATGGGGCATGCAAATTCCATGTCCCATTATCCAGCGGCGCACACTGTGTTCAATTTCAAACATTCAAACACCGCGCTGGCACGCCTAGTAGAGTGAACACAATACCAACTTGTTCACGCTCGGTAAAGTGGAAAAACAAATTTAACAAATACAATGTTAGCAATCATTGCCGGCATTTAATATTACTAATTATTTACATTCATTGATTATTTGGAGATAATTGCGTGATTATACCATTATCCTCACTTTATATTATCGGCATGTATAAATCGAGCACGTTTTTGAAAACATGATGCATAAATAAAGGGCTCGTATATAAATTAAGTGCACAGCATTTCATACCATATATATTCGAGTACTTCTAAAATGCACTTGTTAAATTTTGCTGTATTATGTATTTTGTGCAAACTCGGTGCCACACTAAATAAAGGCAACCCATTTGAAGAGAAAACAATTGATGCAAAGAACTATTTCATTTCCCGCTTAAAGGTGACTAAAATCTAAAAGGAATTAAATTATTTTTTATAATCTGAATTTAATTTTTAATTGTAATAAGGTTGATTGGTTCGAAGCATGGATAACTTGCAGATATCGCGGTTGGTATTTGGTCGATGTTTTAACAGAACAAGAGAATAATAGAATTCTTAGTATCATTAAGAGCTACAATCTTACTGAATCAGATTTTTGGATGTCCAGTATCGATTTAGCAGATATTTCGCACTATTACTGGGTTACAAATGGTCAATTCGTTTCATATAGTGATTGGGCACCGGATGAACCAACTAATGATAATGGTGAAGAACATTGCGTACATTACTGGGGAAGTAGTGGTTTAAAATGGAAGGTTTATAAATGTGACGAGCCTATGTATTTTATTTGTCGTGACACGCCGGATGTTCCTATGGTAGGCGTAGCGGGAACAAAACGAAAACAAAATAAACAACGGAAGTCTAAACTTGAAAGAAGTAGCAAACTTGGCCACAAATCCAAAAAAGGTGGAACCTCGCCGAAAAACAAAGTTTAACAAAAACAAATAAAACCTAGAGTTTGCATAAAACCGAATTTCAGCAAACAGCCGTTTTCGGTTCTCTTTTACGTTTCTAAAATAAGTTTATTATTTAAATTTAAATTTGGTGGATCGTTGGTGTAAATAAAAATTTAATCATAGCTTCAGACTATAAAGTAATTGATAAATAAATAATCAACAAATGTAATTTAAAGTTTTACTTGGAATGAATTTACAGACATAGACTTATAGCAGAGCCACCTAGATTAATAGAGCCTCCCTGTTCGAGTTTTTTTTCCACTAAACTTAAAATATTGGGTAAACAAATTTATATTTCCCATTGAAAATAATGAAAGACGCCCAATTTTATTTGTTAGTTTATGTCTATTTGAACCCTGAGCTTTTTAATGTTTTTATAGTATACAAAAAAAAGCAAATTTTTAAAACTATGAAAATCAACTTGGAAATGAGTAAATAATGAGCTTTTATATTTGTTTTGTTGTATTACGTCATGGTTTCAAATCACAATATGGGTCTCTTTCCATTCTCTTTCTAAAAATACGATTGCATTAGAAACAAAAAAAAAACTATAATTCTTTTACATGATTTTTATATTTTTATTGTTTATAATACATTCGGCCAGTCATCACTTAAATGTGGTTGTGAAAGTACGCGACTAGCAATGTTTTTGAATCACTGATATGTATAAATCCGTGATTAAGAAATTATGGAACAATGTTTCCTTTGTTTATGTACTCGTACTTGATTCTGTAACATCGTTCGAACACCATAGCTACCCCCGAATTATGTCTTTTGTTGAAGTCGTATGCAATTTAAAAAAATTTTATTCTGAAGGAAAATTACAAAGCAAAACTTTTCTTAGTCTTTGGTCGGGCCGTCTTCGTGTGTAAAGTACGCGTTGAATCCAAAGCAATCGTTCCAAGCAATCGTTTGGTTTCTCATTGGTCATTCCTTTATTTTCGAATCATGTCAATGGTCATATATCATTCCCTCGAGCACATTCATTGGAGTGATTTTTAAAACGACTTCAATTGAATTTTTCGATTTATCTGCGTACTTCCATTCAATTAAGCCTCGAATCAACTTTTCACAAATTTCGTAATTATGCGGTGTTATATACGCTACCACAGTTTTATTGTTTTTTGTACAATATTATGATTCTGGTCTCCAAAATAACCGCGGTCTGGTAAGCAAGTTCATCGTCTTTGCCACCTAATTCTCTCCTAAGTATAGCTTCTATATTCTCATTGGACCGAAACAAGTCCGTAGTAGATTAGTAGAGCGTGGTAAATTAATTTCGATTTTAACATTGAACGTATTCAGGCTCAGTAGTTCGGATCGGCGAATAATCGTAGCCATATGTCCCCTTATGTTGCTGTCGCGCGCTGTCAAATTTAATGATGTGACGGCAAAATGGAGATTTCAAATACGTTTAGCCCAATGGAGCTCCTAAAATAATATATTGACGAAGGAAATTTATAATTTAAGTTTTTATTACCGTGTTTTTTGATACACTTGTTCAGTATTTCAGTATTCAACAAACAAAATACTTATCGTAGCGCTGCTACACGGTAGGTATAATTCAACCATGTCTAAACCAAGGCTAGGTGGAAGATCAAACTTTGGATATTACAATTTTGCTAATATTTTGCTATTTATCAATGTTTTTGTGGTGACATTTAGTTTTAAAGCTAAATATTTGGGGCAGCTCTAGAATATAGTCGATTTTACTACTGTACGTTTCAGTTAATTATGAAACGACTGTTTACAAAGGAGTCTTTCGATATTTTTAGAAACATTTTTCATTGAAGCTTGGAGCAACAAAAGATCGCTTGATATTTGTATGGCCGACTCCTCAGATTGATCACTTGGTTCTCTCAGTAGTAAGCTGTCATCAAGACCTTCCCAAAACCAATTGTCTTTACTTGGCGGCCACAATTGGCGTCTTTTACTAAGCGGTGAGTGATACCAAAGGTAGTGATATAATAAATTTAATAATTACTTTAAAAAAAAAATCTCAATGGAGCTCAAATAAAAATTAATTGAGGTTGGTTAATGATAACAATAATGTCCTTAGAGTCGAAGCGTAAGATAAAGATTCTCCTAAATGCAACTGATTTGGACAACTAAGGGAAGTTTCTACTGAAACTGCAGCTATTATTCACTGGTGATGTCCGAGAAAATTTTACTAATTTCTTTACGAACTGTTTAGTAAAATTTTTAGTAAACATTTCTCGAATTGGATGGATCATGAGAAGTTTTCACTAAGCCACATTTTCCTTTATATGTATTAGTGAGATAACCCTGTATAAGACGAAAAAACTACAAGATTTTGATTTTAAATTTTATTTAATTTCAAAAGACCGTTAAATAAGATTTTAAGTGTCGTCATTATTAAATATGAACATTAAACTTTCAAACCCACAGTACTACAACCCATCAAAAATACGGTCAAATAATTATAATTAAAACGAAAATTTCCAAATAAATATTTATAGCCACGTGCGAATCGCAATCGATTAAAGCTGTCCAGCACAGCCAAATACCCCACATGTCTATGCGGATCGTTAAGGTACCCCATTTTGGCCCGTTAACTTTATCATATTTAGGACGAAAAAATCTGGAAATTGGAAATTCTGTGGAGCGAATCTTGGAGATTTTGCCACATAGCCACATACATAGTGCGATAGATTAAAGCCGTTCAATTTCGTGAAAATACGCCACATGTCTAGGCGGATCGTCAGGGTGTCCCATTTTGGCCCGATCATTTTATCACAAATTTATTTATATTAAACGCACAGTAATGCTGAAAACACATGTGCAGAGTTCTGCATGCATCAAAATTAGGATACACTAGTGTATATGGATTAAAATACATGTATGACGCAAGTCATGCAGAATTCCGCACGTCGTCTCTAATTCTAATTTGACCGTGCATCGCTCAGTGTTGACACCACACAAAAAGAAAAAATGAAAATTTTCGTTAACTTCACATGAGACTATTTGTTGTTTTCTACATTTTGGACAGCTACAAACAATTACAATTTTCAAGATGGAGGAAAAACTTATTGAGTTCGTGAAGAAACACGAAATTTTATATAATAAAAAACATTATAATTATAAAAATATCTACATGAGAGATAAAAAATTCAATGAACTATCACAGCAATTAAAAATTCCAAGTAAGTTATAATATTTCAACATATATATTTTTATTTATTTTATTTTACGATAATCTAAATTTTGATGAATGTACATCTTTGTATTGAGGAAATTAAAACTTTAAAAACTTTAAAAGGAAGTACCACAGGCAGTGGAGCGCTCAGTCCCTGTAAGAAATGGAAGTGGATGGAAAGCTTGATGTTCCTCAAAGATGTCGAAACTTCAAATGACAGGTAATAGTTTTAAATTACATATTAATTTATTTATATTTTGTTTTTCGACACAATAATTATTTACGTTAATTTTTTTTATAGAACAACTGGGAACTACGGAAAAAATGTTGACCAGGAACACTTAGTAAATGCAGCAAACGGACGGAAGCAGACTTCAGCTACAGCGAACCATCCCCATCCGTTTCTACGCCGACTACAAAACGAAAAAATAAATCTGATTCGTTGACGTATGCGAAGTTATCCCCGGATTTGATCCCCGAAATTTAAAAACATTAATCAGGCAAGGTCTGGCCATCTCATAACCATATAGCATAGATCCGACAAATTAATACTTTTTACATGTCAAATTAAAATGTTATTTTTGGTCAAAAATGTATTACATGGAAATATTTTGGTCGGAGCCTAATTTCGCCAGGCTGCAACGGTTCGATTTTTTTACTTTTTTCCTAAATGTGAGATATGTGTTTTTTCGTCATATAACCTTATTATCTTAATCTTGCCAATTTAACAATTATTTTACTTCATTTTATTAAATTATTACATTTATTTTGTGTGATTTGCAAATTAAAATAATTTTAATATACATTTTGATTTTTCATATAATAAAATTCGGGGCTAACTTCACATATGAAGTGTATTTGGAATAAAATATAATATAAAACGGGGCAGGGATAACTTCACGCAAGAGTTAGAGAGATATAATTATGTTAGTGTTGCCTGGATAATTTTTTTTAATTTCGGGGATAAAATCCGGGGATAATTTTACATACGTGATGCGTTGTTAGAATCAGCCAATAATGAAATGAAGCAGCTAATAGAACTAGCAAAAACTTAATTTAGTCAGGCGCTTGAGAGTCCAAAAACGCCTGTAAGTTTTTTTTAATGGAATAATAAGACAGATTGAAGATGCGCGGATTTCACCAGACGATTTTTTAAATCTGCTAAAATGGACATCCTGAAAGTGGTGAATGATCATTTATTCAAGAAAATGTGATTTTTTGTTTTTAATAAATTTTATTTAGTTTCATATACAATATTTAAAAATTGTTTTAACTTATCGCGGATTGAAAATGCCTTTCTACTTGAATTATACCTCGTGAACATCCTGTATTGCGACAAAGGGTTTACTTCTTGTCGCCAAGTACCTTGAACCATTTCATTTTCCTCATTTAAATGGTCAACGAAGTTATTTGACACATAAATTAAGGGATCGTGTAGTTTTATAAAATTGTGCAGGACCAAAGTGGCTTTGACAATTTTAACTGCATTTTCTGGCAACATATTTAATGAGTTAGTCAACACTCGAAATTTAGCAGTCAAAATACCAAAAGTATTTTCTATCTTGACGCGAGCCCCTGATAATTTTTTCTTGAATAGCTCCTTGTCTTTTGGGAGCAGACGTCCGGAATATGGCAACGGAAATGCTGAATCACCAATGAAAAAACAGGGGAATTCCTCATTTGTTTGTGGTAATTTTTTATTTTTTGGTATATTGATACTCCCGTTTAGTATACGCTGCCCAAAACCACTCTGTTTTAATATTCCACCATCGCTCTGGCTCCCATATGCACCAACATCTACGGCAGAAACATGTAGTTGCTATCACATACAGCTAACAAAACAATGCTATGGTATTTTTTATAGTTATAATATTGAGAGCCACAATGCGGTGGGCATTTTATGCGAATATGTTTGCCATCGATTGCTCCTACTACATTTGGCATTCCGGTATTTTTATAATAATCTTCGATGATATTATTCCATTCAATTTCGGTAGGCGGTGAGAGGTAAATGCCACTTAACTCATCCCAAATAATTTGGCATACGTCTAGTATGATTTCACGGACTGTAGACACTCCGATGCGGAATGACCTTGACAAAATTTGCCAGGCTGCTCCCTGTGCCAAATAACTGAAATTAATAATTTATACAATTAGTATTATATCAGATTAATATCAAGCAGTTTACTTACACTAGTGTCAAAACTAATCTAAATTCTGGATCAATTGAATTTCGTATAAAGTCTTGTTTTTTTAATTTATTTTTCAATAAACTATTTAGGATCTCGAATTCTTTTACTCCCATTCTCGTGGCTTTTCTAAATTGATCTTCGTCCTTTTCTTTAATTTTTAAAAATAATTTAGAAAAAAATCCATGTAATTCACGTTCATGTTCTGTGATATTTCTCGCGTCCACATACGCCGAGCTTTACAATTATTCTGCGACACATAAATTTTAATGAATTTTAAGTACGATAAATAACATAAATAAACTAAAATTAGTTTATTGAAATGATCATACTTAATTATTTTCATTATTTAAAAAGCACAAATTAGAAAAGAAATCACAACAATCTGACAGCCTACTTGAAATAAATAAAAAATTGCGCATAAAATGTCAAAAACAATGCGGCGCTGCACGCGGAAAATCTGCACATCTGTTTTCAGCATAATGGTGCGTACATAATTGCAGAAATCAAATTTACGCAAGCGCTTCCGCACTCTATACCAATCAAATTTCGTGAAATGCTTTATGCCGCGCCTACTAATTTCATACTCGAGTTGAAATATTTTTATCTTTGAGCAAATGATATCCTCAAGCGTGCCAACCAAAAAATAAAAATAGATCTAAATTTATTGCCATTTTTGTTTTTGCTATATATTTGACAGAAAATATAGATACAAATTTTTTTTTGCCAAATGCAATTTATGCAAAATATTTTAATCAGTGGCAAAAATTTTCTGCTATCGAGCCAAGCAAATTTCGAGCAAGCTCAAATACTGGATAAGGAATAGTTTGATAAGAATAATTTGTATGAAATCAAGGAAACCTTGTCCCGAATCAAGAATGATCTAAAAACTTGTATTAATAATCGTAACAAGATCGATGTGATGACCGCAAAAGATAATTTTTGTAACAAACGGCACTAGTAAAATTGATTAGACGGTAATTGGCTTTTTAAATCATTATTTCAGTAACAGTTTAATGAATAATTTTAGGCAGTATTTGCCCTTCATACAGAACTACAAGAACTCTTAGGTCAAAATACAGAATTGATTGAAATAAAATGATTTGTTATGACGTATCCCTGGCCGATCCAGTGGACAAAACAAACAGAAACAGGAAATTCTGAAGCAACGTAAAAGCGAAATGGAAATTACAATGAATTTTGAAAGGCAACACATGTTTGCTTACACTCTGGTTACACCATCAACCCCATCGAATGATTCAGGCACATCAACTAGACTAGTAGTTCACTATATTCGTCATTCGTCGAATATAGTGTGCCTGAACGAAATTTTCTACAGGACTGGATGTTCATCAGCGTATAAACCGATCACAACAAGCATATTAGGCAAATACGCCACTATTTTCTATTGCTGCATGTGATTCGGGACAACCATTAGTTGTGTCCGGTAAAGATGGTACCCTACTAATGTGGTTTCGAAGTGATCCCAATTTAACGAAGAGGACATCATCTAGAATCATCATCACGCGGTATCAACGATAGTGATGAAGAGGCTGTAGTTGATATGAAGTAGCAAATAAAAACTCAAAACTTTTTATTAAAAAATCATTTATTTAAAACATTTTTTGAATGCATCGTTAGTGTAGCTTCGCACGTCGGGTGGCACTGTTCTAATATTTTAATTCCATATTGGACCCACAACATCATTAACTGAATTGGGGTTAATCCTAAAACACGGGCTTATTGAATTTATAACAGAACATGCATGCTATTCAGTATCTCCTAATATATGGATTCGACACTAATTCGTTTTCCGGAAATTGGACAGTTTATTAAGCACAGTCCTGCAACGTAAGTGAGCAAATCACTTATCAGTGGACTTATAAAATGAATTGTACTTCATAATTAACAAAATTAATATTTAAGATAATTTTTACGTAAAAAGCGATTTATTAATTGTTTTGTTCATTCGAACCCTGATGCATGTTGAATGTGGCTAGAGCGCACATATAACTCAAAATGTCCTCATACAACACCAAGCAACTACCATTCTTAGAAAAATTCTTCACTGCTGTGTGTGTGTGTGTGTGTGTGTGTGTGTGTGTATGTCGTGTGCTGAACTTGGTGTTATTTGCAGTTTTTTTTCCACACAGCCAAATTCCAAATTGAAATTAAAAATTTGACAAGCAAAATGACGTATCAAATAGACTAATTTTTGAGCAAATTCAATAATAACCAACTTCAGTACGATTCTGCAGAATTTTTTTCCTCAATCGCTTCCGCAAGTATAAACGCACAGTAAAGCACGAATATAATAATCTATTCTCACCCAGCAAGCAAGTGCAAAAACAAAAAACATATTAGTTAACTCTTAACACGTTCGCGCAAATGACTACTATAGCATTCAAAAGTGTGTTCCTGAATAGCACACACATTTAGAAAGTATGCATCGACATGTTAATTGATACTCATGTCGTTTACCATGTACAGTACAAACAGAAAATTTTCAAATTTGATATACATATTGCTGTGTAGACCAAAAAATAAATGAAATGAACGAAATGGCGAATTCATCAAGGAAAACAACAAACACAAAACACACACAAAACAAATATGTATACAACAATACAACAATTATGCAATACAAAAAAGAAATGACAAATAAAACGAAAATACTTCCCTGGACATCGATTTTGTATGCTTTTTTTCCATTCCACTGGGAATTTACCGGAGCGTCATAGTACTGGCGTACATATTGGTGTACGTGTTTTGTTTTGTTTTGTTTTGTGTTTTTGACGTTGTTTAAGAACAAAACAACAACAAAATAATATGTTAGGTATATAATTTGTGAATTTAAAATTCTCATGATGCGTCGACATTTTGGTGAATCCACATGTATTTTTTCAACCGATAATGCCCAACTATAAAATCGGGTCAACATTTTGGAGAAACTTCATGAGAATTTGACACAGACACACAAATGTAGAAAATGACAGTACACAAGTTAAAAGTGACACCGTATACTTATTTATAGTTTGATTACGGATGGTGTGATTTCAGATGACATGTGGGCAGAGTTAAACCTAAATTAATAACGTTCCGGTAAGCGGTTACGGTTCAAACTTTTCACTTTCATTAAAATTTGGCTCCGGTTTAAATTTATGGTTTTGCTCCGGTTCGGGTTGAAGCCCGGTTTAGAATCGGCTTTTCGGTCGATCATATATTTATTGATACTTGCTCGTACACAACAGCGTTTAATATTTCCCAACTAAATATTAGCTGTAAAGAGGTTCCATTTCCCGACATTTGCTACATCCTAGACTCCTCTATAATCTGCGTAACGAAAGGCAAAATTTCTTACACGTGCCCGTGAGAATTAACTGCGATTATCATTCCGCTTAGCATAAAAATTGTACGTTGGTACTATTTCTAGAATATAGGACTGTCATTTCATAAATTAGGTTCCAGTTAAACAGTTCTAATTTAATTCGCACATTTACGAATTTCGTACTTTAGTGGTAACTTATATAAATCCAATTTATAATCTCTACCAATTTAGGCGATTCTCGAGCAGGAGCTTTATTTTAGACTCAACATATAAATGTTATAACAGAAATTTAAAGAGGGAACCGAAACGAAATGGAACAATGAATTGAACCGTTTGAAAATTGCGTTCCGGTTACCGTAATAAAAATATCGGTTTTAGGTTCAGTATTAAAAGATTTTACATTTTGAAAATAAATTACTCAGCAGTAAGAAACTAAACCTAATCCATCCCACCCAATAAAATTCTCACAAAATTAGGACTAATAATTAATAATATTATAGATAAAACAGTGTCGTACATTGCGGCATTGCAAAAATTTAAAAAGCACCCGCTCTCTCTAATAATCAAATTTTTACTGAAAGACAGTTGATTGACAAAAAATCGTAGTTTCTGCTTAAATTTTGAAAAATTGATCTGGACCGGTATCGTTGCAAAATTAATTTAGCATCTGTTATTTTATAACCGGTTTCCTCGTAAATTATGACTTTTCAAAATACATGCAAAAACACAAAAGCTCCAATTAAAGCTTTCACTCATGATGGAAAAACGAAAATTTTCCTAACGAAGCTGCCACTTCCGGTGGAACGATTTTGGCCAAAAATCATCCTAATTTGTTCGAAAAGCTTAGGTATGAAGTTTCATCTCGTTCAATCAGTCCATCCCGGCTGTACAGGGGCTGCATTATTGAAAAAACGTTAGTTTTTATTCAAGAATCGTAATTTTCGGGTCCGAAAGCGGATTTTGCTATTATGAAAATACGATATCGAAAAATCCGCTATTATGAAACTAAAAAGACAAAACAAAATCGGATTTTCCGAAAATCGAATGTCAAAATCCGACTGCTATCTAGTTGACGAATTTCATTTCCCACATTTTTAACTCCAATATTAAAAGAGTTTCGGCTAACACTCGGGAAACAGTTCGTTGAGCCATTCTAATCAAAAAAATCTAGTCCCACGCATTGTTGGTGAGATCCTTGTGCCAAAAACCTTAATGTGGCTGCCAGTTTTAATATCGATGGAGTCGCATCAAAATTTTTTGTTTCTTGAAAATGGAGCTCCGCTCGAGTTAATATAAAATGAAACAACTCTTTGGAAACCCTAAATAATGTTATAAGCCTAAAACAATTTTAAATGACAAGTCGTTAGTCAATTAAAAAACAACACCAAATTAAAATTTAGCACCTTCAAGTCAATTACAAAACGCATTATTGCTAATAGAAAAATTCGCGGCAAATCGGATTTTTCGATACCGGATTATTTCATAATAGCCCCCTAATCTAGAACGGTATTGTTGCCGATATTATTTAGAATGTTTTTAAGTTTATAATCGTTTTCACATAAATGTTATACTTTTCAAAATATTTGCAAGAAACGCAAAGGCTCCAATGAAAGCTGTCACTTCCGGAGGACCGATTTCGGCTAAAATTCACTGGGATTTTCCAATTTGTGAAGAAAAAAGCTTAAGTGTGAAGTTTCATCCCACTTAATCAGTTCGCCTGGGCTGTACAGGTCAATTTTTTTAAAAACAGTTTTTTGTCAAAAGACGAAATCTATTTAAGCGGATTTTGGAAAAATGATCTGAACCGCTATTATTGTAAATTTAATTTGAAATCTTTTCGCAAATTATATTTTACTATAAGGAATAATAAATTATATAGTTTTTAAAATAAATCGTACTACTGAAAGTAAAATTTATACATTTGTACTAACTCCCTATTTATTTAATAAGTTATTGTTCAGTTGATCCTATTCTTCAAATTTACGTGAATCCCACTTATTCACACAATAACAAGAGATCACGGAGATTGCACTACAATGAAACCATATAGGAATCACTCCTACGAGTTTAACCTATCAAACGAAGCATGTTTTGTTTCAAAGTAGATTTGAGAGTTTTGGAGCCAATGAGAGTTTTGCTCAAAAAAGCAAGATCGTACTGAGCAAGGAATAAATGGGATTCACTCAAAAACCATAAGGAACCAATGAGAAGTTTGCTCAAAAAACAGACTGAGTAAATTCAAATTGGAACGAAAGATGCTTCGTTGGACAGGTTAAACCCGTAGAAGTGATTCCTATATATGGCTTCATTGTGGTCCAATCTCCGTGATGTCTTGTTATTTTTAATAAGATTCACTTTAAAATAAACATCCTGATGACTGTTTTACTTGAAAAAAATATTGTGCAATCCCATTGTAATATGATTACCCGCCACTTGTTAAGTCAGGCCCTTAAAACAACTTATACTTCATTTGCCAGAATTGGATGCACTGAAAATCAAAAAGAGCCGATAATAGTTTTACTTAAAAAATCATGTCCGAGCAATGTGGTAGTTTTCCTCAAAACACATCTTGCCTCGAAAAACATTCGCGTCTTCGTATCAGAGTAAATAATTTATTAAATATGATTATATTTTAAAATTTCATGGTGTAATTTTTCACTCAAAATTCCTATAAGATATATTTTAACAGTGTGATGGTAAAAACTTCACACTCATTTGTTTAAAATCTTGAATTTCTTTTCAATTGCGGCATATGAATTAGTCTGATTTATGCGAAAAATATTGGCTTCGTTCTGACGAGTATACGCGACTTAAACCGTGAATAGGTTAAAGACATAATCGAAGATGTATTTGAATCTTCTTGGTCGTGCGTTGATCATATCATGCCTTGATACATGCGTAAATACAGTGGTGCCACATGAAATTCCACGGTATTAACATACATTGATTAGGTGAAGATAATTGCGTGATTATACACGATTATCCACACTTTAAATTATCGGCATGTATAAATCGAGCACGTTTTTGCAAATATGATGCATGAATAAAGGGCTCGTATATAAATTAAGTGCACAGCATTTCATACCATATATATTCGAGTACTTCTAAAATGCACTTGTTAAATTTAGCTGTATTATGTGTTTTGTGCAAACTCGGTGCAACAGCCAAAGTCGACAAGTCATTTGATGAGAAAACAATTGATGCAAAGAACTATTTCATTTCCCGCTTAAAGGTGACTAAAATCTAAAAGGAATTAAATTATTTTTTAAATTATAATCTGAATTTAATTTTTAATTGTAATAAGGCTGATTGGTTCGAAGCATGGCAAACTTGCAGATTTCGCGATTGGTATTTGGTTGATGTTTTAACAAAACAAGAAAATACTAGAATTGTTAATATCATTAAGAAATACAATTTTACTAAACCAGATTTTTGGATGTCCAGCATCGATTTTGGAAATGTTTCGCACTTTTACTGGGTTACAAATGGTCAATACCATGGATATAGAGATTGGGTACCGGGTGAACCAAATAATCATAAGGGTAAAGGTGAACATTGCGTGCATTTTAGGGGGGGTAAGTACGGTTTTAAATGGAATGATGAATCATGTACAACTAGTATGTATTATATTTGTCGTGACACGCCGGATGTCCCTATGACAGGCGTAGCTCGGCGAAAATAAAATAAACAAAAGAGGTCCAAACGTAAAGAAACAAGTAGTAATCGTTACGAACAATCTAAAAATGATGGAGGCTCAATGATGGAGTGGAAACCGCTGTTTTCGGGTCGCCTTTAGGTTTCTAAAATAAGTTTACTATTTCAATTTAAATTTGGTGGATCGTTGGTGTACTTAAAAATCTAATCATAGCTTCAGAATACAAACTAATTGATAAATAAAAAATAAACAAATATTTTTATAATTTTGAAAGCACAAAAATGTAATTTAAATTTTTATTTGTGATGTATTTACAGATAAAGGCTTGGTAACGAAAAATACTCGTACAAAATTTCAATATTGGCTCGTCCTTTGAAAACTACCATTTTCAGAATTGAAATAATGCACAAATTGCTTCTAACGATCTGAAACATAAATAATTTTTGGTAGACAAGGAGACAAAACGATGAACAGAGGATCGACTGATCGTCGTAGAGGAAAGACGTGTTTTTGTCTCTCCTTTAAATAAATTATTATTAATATTTTAATTCAAATCAGTTTAGGAATGTGTAGTGTGAGAGTGATGTGCTATTTTTGAGTGAGTTTTGTTCTTTAGAAGTTCACCTGTTAATACAGGTGAATTGAGACAGTTATTATGGAAATTACGTTCAACACATATACAATCAGAGAAGTATCTTTTTATTCTAATTTTCATTCTAATTATATAAAAGTTAATTATTTATTATTGTTATTGTTATTATAACTATTTACAAATACTCGTATGTGAACGGTAATTTATAATCGTATACATATAAACTGACATTTCAAGGGAATTCCCTTTATATGTATTTAAGTACATAAAATATTGGTACCCGAGAAACCAAAATTAGAAATTACAACAGATCGAATTGTAACTTACCCAATAAGCGAAAATTTGTATACTCAAAATGGGTTGCCACCGTATTGTGACAAAAATGACTTTTTGTGAAATAATATAAATTGATAAATATATAAAAGAGGAAACAGTTTTCTGCCACGGGAAATTTATCATTTGAGCTGAAATATGTTGGATTGTGTTATCCATTTGGGTTTTTATTTAAATTTAATTACATTTTCATAACTTATTTTAATAATTTTCACTTACTTTAAACAATTCTATAAATTGAAATTTTGTCGAAAGTCCTGATTTAAAACAATAAAGTTGTCGGCAAATATAATTCAATTTATTTTTATTATTATTTAAAATTTATTATTTATTTATTTTTGTTTACATACCGGAAGGTCAGGGAAGATTGTGATTGCAACATTCTTGATCAGGGGGTCTATTTAATTACTTACGCTTTGAGCATAAACTCAATACAATCAAATATGTTAACGATCCAAAGACTTTTTGCTATGGAATGTAGTTTTTCGACGATCTTTCTGGTTGAATTCAGGTTACGTTTTAGTGAAATTGTGTGAATGTTAGATATAAATTAACCCTGCTTTTAGTTGGATGAATTTAAATATAGGTAGCTGAATGACCATACCGAATCTAAAACTTTTTTTTTATGTTTTATTTTTTATTTTGACATTATTGACGGAATATTTAGGTCATCATATGTATGATAATACTGCCGTGTCATTACGAACGTGAAGTCCCTCGGTTAGATGGTGTTGGATGGGAAGATAGGGCAAAATAAGGTTACAAGTGAATTAAATAACCTAACCAGTCTAGTAGGACTGATGCCGAATACTTATGATGAATATTAGTATCCTTTACCTCAAACACAACTAACTTACATTAATTAACTAACAAACTCTAATCTAGAGTGTGAATTTAATTGAGACTAACATTCTAATGTATTTAAATTTGGTGGATGCAGCAGGGCCTGGGCCCGCATGATACTGAAATATTATTCGCATTTAGATATAATTTGTTATTTGATTGTTGATATTTCAGGATTATGGTAACGTACCTAGGATTGCCGTTATGGCTGGCCTGTACGCCTCTATCATATCATATCATATATCATATCAATAATGGCTTCGAATGGTTTCAAAAAATTTATGCCTATTATAACATCGTATTTCTCGCTTTTTAGAGAGAATATCTTCCATTCTAGGGTACCATTTTTGATTAGTTCTTTGGGGATCGGGGTAATAATTTTTTCCGTCACATAATTTGATCCACCTAAGGAATTATATTTTATCGGTTTTTCAAGTTTCAATATTTGGTAGTTTAAGACGTTTGGTTTAATGAGACTGGTATCCGAGCCAGTGTCTAATAAACAATTGATAACAATTTGATCGAATGTAAGTTTAACTATCGGTAATTGACAAATTGAGGCGGTTCTATAAAATTTACCTCGGGATTAAGTTCCGGGCTTCTAACAATATTATCAACCTCCTTCGGTTCTACTGACCGTGTTTCATTTCTATTTTGGTTATTCCTATTAAATTGATTAAAGTTATTCGAGTTGAACCTAAATTGTCTTGGATTAAATCTAAACTGTCCTTGTCTGTTAAAATTATTGTTATTAGCAGTATTTTGATGTTGAGCATGTGACCCATTATTAAAATTATTAGTATTGTTAGTATTATGATTTCTTTGTAAACTATTTGAATTGTTATGGTTAAAATTTGAGTTATATATTACGTTATGATCACTATTCTTTGGATTTTTCTGATTATTATAACTAAATTTTTTATTAATGAAATTATTTTTACCATTTTTGTGTATTCTATATTCGAATTTGATTATATCGTCAGATAAATATATCTCCGATTTACATAAAAAATTATCAAGTTCAAAAAGTGATAGATTTAAATCAATTTGTAGTTGCGCTATAGGCCCAAGTTTTGACTTTAAAATTTGCACTAGTTCTTTATCTATGGAGTTATAGGTAAAAATATCTTCATTATCGTAATCGCATATCTCACTGCAATCACGTTTATATTTATTTAATTTATTAAAGAGATCTTTTAAGTTATGTACCTTAGTTTCCTTTGCCTTGAATAGCAATTGATGAATTGTTTCCTTGGGTCTAAATTTCAGTTTTAAGTGTTGCATTACGTTACACCAATTCTTCATGTGATCTAGGATTTCCATGATTGTATTTCTCGCCATACCAATTATTTTACTGTTTATGACTCGTTTAAGACAGTAGCATTTAAGTTCAATGTCGCCACATAAATTTTCACAATCACTCACTGCGTTCAAGAATGATTTTAATTTATAATGATCTTCACCGGTTTGGTGTTAAATCGAATTTTAAAGACTTCACTTCACTTAATTTTTTGTCTTGTTCACTTATTTTTTGATTCAATGTGTTTACTTGATCTAGTAATCGTTTTTGGATCTGCTGTTGTGCAGCTAATTCATTTTTTAAGTCTTCCATTGTCTATGATTATCACGTCACAATATAAATTTTATAAGTTTTATTATACAAATTTTCTGGTTTTATTAGCACTTAATTATTGTTATCTACGATTTGCTTTAAAACACTTAAATATTACTTATTAACACTAAATTATTACTGTCTATGATTTACTGATTTACTTGATCTGCAAGACGTACGATTTTACACTTTCGCGAATTTTGTTTCTACGAGCTCACTAATTTTTAATGTGTCTCTTCGTTACTGTTCACTCAAGTTCACAAAATATTTAAAATTTTTTTTTTTGTTTAATCACTGGATTTCCTTCTTCAGAAGAAAATCCTACCAACTGCGCCAGTTTTATTTTCAGAAGTTTAAAATATTATAAAAAAAATATTTTTTATTAAAACTTTCTTTACAACACTTTACACTAATAACTAATCTTAAGATTAATTTATAATCCAAACTCTTCAGAGATGGAAATCAGTTATAATTCTTAAGAGTGTACTCTTCGGAGTCACGATTACAACTTTGAATTATATTCTTTAAGTCCGAGCTCTTTGGAGTCGGTAATACAATTACTTTTTTCAAAGCAAAGTTAAAATTAATTTCTTTATTATTTTTTGTTAATTTTGCATTTATGCCTTTTTTACTTAAATCACACCATATTTCCGTTCTAAATTTATTCTAATGAAAATTGTTAATTTAACATTTATTTTCGTGGGGCAATTTTAACTTAACATGATACCTAAAACAAAATTGTATCATGTGCAGTTTTATTTGTGTTACTTTCAATATCCAGGAGTGTAACTCGCGCACATGGTTCATTATTGCAGTTATTGATTGACCGATTGATTCTGAATGTACGACCAAGTTCTTAGACAGGAGCTCCCGGGTGACGCCGGGCTCCTATTGTATAGGTTAATTGAGTGGGACAGAATCTGCTCGATTACAGACACCTAGGTATAGCCGATACTTAGTATCACAAAGACAACACAATACTAAACTACCAGGGAAAGGATAAAGGTTTAATAATTTCGTATTTCAAATGTATAAGCCAAAGCTTTTGCACATAAACATATTTACAATTTAATAAAATAAATTAATTAAATAAATGAATGAAAAACTATTTTAATAATAGCCGTGTTTTATTATTCGAGCACTATTCGGCGCCGAAGGGAAATTTCTACTGAAACTGCAGCTATTATTCACTTGTGATGTCCGAGAAAATTTTACTAATTTCTTCACGAACTGGTTAGTAAAATTTTTAGTAAAAATTTCTCGAATCAATCGATAATTAAAACGAAAATTTCCAAATAAATATTTATAGCCACGTGCGAATCGCAATCGATTAAAGCTGTCCAGCATAGCTAAATACCCCACATGTCTATGCGGATCGTTAAAGTACCCCATTTTGGCCCATTAACTTTATCATATTTAGGACGAAAAAATCTGGAAATTAGAAATTCTGTGGAGCGAATCTTGGAGATTTTGCCACATAGCCACATACATAGTGCGATAGATTAAAGTCGTTTAATTTCGTGAAAATACGCCACAAGTCTATGTGGATCGTCAGGGTGTCCCATTTTGGCCCGATCATTTTAACACAAATTTATTTATATTAAACGCACGGTAATGGTGCGTACATACTTGCAGAAATCAAATTTACGCAAGCGCTTCCGCACTCTATACCAATCAAATTTCGTGAAATGCTTTATGCCGCGCCTACTAATTTCATACTCGAGTTGAAATATTTTTATCTTTGAGCAAATGATATCCTCAAGCGTGCCAACCAAAAAATAAAAATAGATCTAAATTTATTGCTCATTGTATCCGCCATTTTTTTTTTGCCAAATGCAATTTATGCAAAATATTTTAATCAGTGGCAAAAATTTTCTGCTATCGAGCCAAGCAAATTTCGAGCAAGCTCAAATACTGGATAAGGAATAGTTTGGTAAGAATAATTTGTATGAAATCAAGGAAACATTGTCCCGAATCAAGAATGATCTAAAAACTTATACTAATTCGATTTCCGGAAATTGGATAGTTTATTAAGCACAGTACGAGGAAATGGGCCTTTTTCTTTGCAACGTAAGTGAGCAAATCACTTATCAGTGGATTAAAAAATGAATTGTACTTCATAATTAATAAAATTAATATTTAAGATAATTTTTACGTAAAATGCGATTTATTAATTGTTTTGTTCATTCGAACCCTGATGCATGTTGAATGTGGCTAGTGATGTATTTGAAATATACGTCGTGGGGGGCGCGCGTATCAGCGTAATATATTTACAAACTTTTTTGCATTATCCTGTTTAATGAACGGAAATTGTTTCAAATCCGTTACCGATTTAATCAAGATATCGTATTGTATGGTTTTATTTGTGTATCACGAAGGCTGTCTTTGCTCGGGTAGATTAATTAGGTAACTTGTTGCATATTCTTGGATTTAATCCATAACATAAAGTTCCCCCATAGAGTGGTAAAAAAATAAAGTAGGCAAACAAATTTCTTGGCCTACGCAATGGCGTCTGGTTATATCTATTCTGTGCCTAAACTGAGCGTAAACCACCAACTAGACCAGTGCACATATAACTCAAAATGTCACCATACAACACCAAGCGACTACCATTCAATTTCCAAATTGAAATTAAAAATTTGACAAGCAAAATGACGTATCAAATAGACTAATTTTTGAGCAAATTCAATAATAACCAACTTCAGTACGATTTTGTTTTGTTTTGTTTTGTGTTTTTGACGTCGTTTAAGAACAAAACAACAACAAAATAATATGTTAGGTATATAATTTGTGAATTTATTAAATTTCACGGTACCATTTAAATTAATAAAGTGTTGTGATAATTTCGAAAATAGTTTAATCTGCTCGCGAGCAGTGGAAAAATTCTCATGATGCGTCAACATTTTGGTGAATCCACATGTATTTTTTCTACCGATAATGCCCAACTATAAAATCGGGTCAACATTTTGGAGAAACTTCATGAGAATTTGACACAGACACACAAAGATAGAAAATGACAGTACACATGTTAAAAGTGACACCGTATACTTATTTATAGTTTGATTACGGATGGTGTGATTTCAGATGACATGTGGGCAGAGTCAAACCTAAATTAATAACGTTCCGGTAAGCCGTTACCGTTCAAACTTTTCAATTTCATTAAAATTTGGCTCCGGTTTAAATTTATGAAGGGGCAGAAGCTGACTCCCACAACCGATTGCACCATAACCTCCATCCATGTTTCGAGAGTAGCAAGAGGCGGTGACAGCTTGACAATTGAAGCCGATATTGATGGGAAGAACTGCATGATTACGCTGGATACGGGAGCAACTCATACGATTGTTCGTCAAGATATTATCGATGGAATTGTAAAACCAGCCAATGGAATGAAATTACGAACGGCAACTGGAGAAAATTCAGCAATAAAAGGTAAAAAGGTTGTGAAAATAAGGATTGGGCGAGACCATTTTCAACACGAGGTGCTGGTGGCAGATATTGTAGATGAAGTCATCTTGGGGATGGACTTCATGAGAACGAATGGATTCGTGGTGGATGTTGGACGAGATGTATTAACCTACGATAATATCGAGTTGCCACTTCACGTTAGCACTATAGAAGAAACGACCAGGCAAATTATAATGGATCATCGGGAGAAGCTGCCACCGAACTCAGAGACAATAGTATGGGCAAGATTGGCGGGAGGTTTTGGGTCACCCAGGTTGTGGGCTGTGGAAACCAATGAAGCGGAGGACGGAGCCAGAGAAATAATGATCGGGAGAGCTCTAGTGAAATCAGACAGCGATAATAGAGTGCCAATTCGGACTCTAAATCTCTTGGATAAGACGAAAACCATCAAGAAAGGGACTATAATTTTTGAAAATGTGAAGAAATATCTGCGATAGTGAAGTGCGAGCAGAAAAATCCGATTAAGACGGCTAATTCGCAAGGGCAGAAAGAAATTATTGAACAATTCATGGAGAAATGGACCGAAGATCTTACCATGGAACAGAAAAATATGACAAATCAATTGCTCGAGCGGTACATGCCAATATTCTGCAGTACATCGGATACTAATGGGAGAACCACAATGGTAAACCATCGAATAGATACAGGAGCAGAAATGCCGATTCGCCAACCACCCAGGAGATTACCATTGGCAAAGCAAGGAGAAGTGGATCGAATGGTAAAAGATATGCAAGCAGCAGGGGTAATCGAAACATCAAGCAGTCCATGGAGTTCGCCAGTGGTGTTAGTCGAGAAAAAGGATGGTAGCATGAGATTCTGCGTGAATTATCGAAAATTAAATGCTGTGACGAAAAAGGATAGTTACCCATTGCCAAGGATCGATGACACGTTAGACACATTATCGGGTGCTCGAATATTTTCGACATTAGATCTGCAAAGCGGCTATTGGCAAGTGGAAGTCCAGGAGGAAGATCGCGAGAAAACGGCATTCAGTGTGGGTAACGGATTATGGCAATTTAACGTTATGCCATTCGAATTATGTAACGCCCCTGCGACTTTTGAACGGCTAATGGAGCGCGTACTAAAGGGATTACATTGGAGGACGTGCCTCGTATATTTGGACGACATCATCGTCATGGGCAAAGATTTCGACGAGCATTTAAGGAATTTGGCAGAGGTTTTGGATCGGATACAAGCCGCCGGATTAAAGCTAAGCCCAAAGAAATGTAAATTATTTAGGACGGAAGTAAAATATTTGGGTCATCAGGTAACAACCAATGGAATTCACACCGATGAAGACAAGATCACAGCGGTAAAGGAATGGCCACGACCTAAAAATTTACATGAATTACGGAGCTTCCTTGGATTATGCACCTACTATAGACGATTCGTGGCAGGATTTGCCAGCATCGCAAAGAGTTTACACGAGTTAACCAGGAAAAACAAGGCATTCGAATGGAAGGAAGACCAAGAAGAGGCATTCGTGGAACTAAGACGACGATTATGCGAAGCGCCAATCCTCGCATACCCTATACCCAACGTTAAATTCATTTTGGACACCGATGCAAGTAATGATGGGATAGGAGGAGTATTATCACAGGCAACAAATGGTGAGGAGCGTGTTATTGCATATTACTCCAAGTTATTTTTCGGAACGAAATTATTGTGTGACACGGAAAGAGTTGTTGGCTATAGTGGAATGTGTGAAACACTTCCATAAGTACCTCTATGGCCAAAAGTTTCTTCTACGGACGGATCATGGAGCTTTGCGCTGGTTGTTACAATTTAAAAATCCAGAAGGACAAGTAGCACGTTGGATCGAACGTTTGCAAAGCTACGATTTTGAAATTGAACATCGGAAGGGAAGTGCACATGGAAATGCCGACGCATTATCAAGAAGACCATGCCCCGTGGAATGCAAGCATTGTGGACGTGTGGAGGGTAAGGAAAACATCATCGATATTCGGCTTATGCAAGTGCTTCATCATGGAACATAAGGAAAAGGAACACCGGCCCACATGGAGCGAGATAGCCGACAAAACCCCCATCGTAAAATCTTATTGGGCTCAATGGGACAGCCTCCACATGGAAAATGGATGTTTAAAGAGAAATTGGGAAAGCGCGGATGGTAAAGTAAAACAATTGTTGGTGGTGGTTCCAAAAGGTCGGATTGCGGAAATCCTCAAAGAGTATCACGGAGAAGCAAGCGGAGGTCACCTAGGGATTAATAAAACACTAGCCAAAATTCGCCAACGGTTCTACTGGTCTGGATGTAGATAGTCAGTAGTGGAATGGTGTCAAAGATGTGACCAATGTGCGGCAGTAAAGGGACCAGCACGAAAAAGCCGTGGAACCATGAAACAATATAATGTCGAGGCACCATTCGAGAGAATTGCAATGGATGTGGCGGGGCCATTTCCGACCACCGAGAGCGGAAATAAATATGTGCTAGTAATCATGGATTATTTCAGCAAATTGCCAGAAGTGTATCCCATACCCAATCAAGAGACAACAACAATAGCTGATGCCATGGTGAACAACTGGATTAGCAGATTTGGTGTACCGATGGAAATTCACACGGATCAAGGAAGGAATTTCGAATCGGTGGTATTTCAGGAGATATGTCAGACGCTTGGCATCAATAAAACGAGAACGACGCCTCTACACCCGCAGTCGGACGGTATGGTGGAAAGATTCAATGGCACATTGGAGGAATATCTAGCAAAGATTGTGGAAAAGAACCAACGCAACTGGGATCGACATATACCGATGTTCCTGATGGCTTACCGATCAGCGGTACATGACACAACAGGAGTGACACCAGCTAAAACCATATTTGGGAACAATCTGCGACTACCGGGAGATTTAAAGTTTGGAGCCGTTCCATCAGCGGCTCTATGCGGACAGGATTACGTCGACCGGATGAAAGAAGAACTTAATGAGATACATCAATTTGTACGGGAGAAAATTCGGATATCAAGTGATCGAATGAAGGCTCGATATGACATACGAGCAAATAATGAAGGCTTCGAGGAAGGGCAATTGGTATGGCTTCACAACCCACAACGGAAGAAGGGATTATCACCGAAGTTGTAACCTACATGGGAAGGACCTTACACTGTCATTAAAAGGATGAACGACGTGGTTTATCGCATTCAGAAAGGTCGGAGAAGTAAACCAAAGGTGGTGCATTTAGAGCGTTTGGCGCTCTACAGAGGAGGTGATTTGGATCCTGTTCGGGACGAACAGGCTTGGGTGAGGGGTAGTGTTAGGGTGACATCTAGTTTAGAGTAGAATAAGTTATTTTAATAAGTTGCGCAATTTTAATTTGGTATGGATCAACATTTAGGCGCTATTTGTATACTAACGTATTTGCTAGAATGTTCTCGTATAAATTTTGAACAACATTCGGGATTATTCTGAAATGTACGTGTATAATTTATGAGAACATTTGGGATTATTCTAGAAACAAATATTTTGGTGTATAAAGGCGCGCGTTGACGTGGAATGCTGAGTTTTTATTTTAAACGTGATACAGTGAAGGTTAAATAGAAAGATTATTAAAGTGATTATTAAAGTGTGTTACAGTTGTAATAATTATTGTTAATTTTGTGTTGTATAATAAATTGTGTTGTGTAAATAAACTGTGTGAGTTCAAATTTGAAGCAGTTGTATTTATTCACAATCCAGTGATTCGAACCTTGAGTGACAAGGCGAAAACGTAACATTATTATATTTTAAAGTTTCATGGTTTAATTTTCTACTCAAAATTCCTATAAGATATATTTTAACAGTGTGATTTCCAATACATGCTTATTTTTGTTAATTGGTAAAAACTTCACACTCATTTTTTTAAAATCTTGAATTTCTTTTCAATTGCGGCATATGAATTAGTCTGATTTATGCTAAAAATATTGGCTTCGTTCTGACGAGTATTCTCGACGTAAACCGTGAATAGGTTAAAGACATAACTGAAGATGTATTTGATATTAAGGTAAGTACGGGTAAGTACGGTTTTAAATGGAATGATGAATCATGTACATATACTATGTATTATATTTGTCGTGACACGCCGGATGTCCCTATGACAGGCGTAGCTCGACGAAAACAAAATAAACAACAGAGGTCCAAACGTAAAGAAACAAGTAGTAATCGTTACGAACAATCTAAAAATGCTGGAGGCTCAATGATGGAGTGGAAACCGCTGTTTTCGGATCGCCTTTAGGTTTCTAAAATAAGTTTACTATTTCAATTTAAATTTGGTGGATCGTTGGTGTACTTAAAAATCTAATCATAGCTTCAGAATATAAACTAATTGATAAATTAAAAATAAACAAATATTTTTATTATTTTGAAAGCACAAAAATGTAATTTAAATTTTTATTTGTGATGTATTTACAGATAAAGGCTTGGTAACGAAAAATACTCGTACAAAATTTCATTATTGGCTCGTCCTTTGAAAACTACCATTTTCTGAATTGAAATAATGCACAAATTGCTTCTAACGATCTGAAACATAAATAATTTTTGGTAGACAAGGAGACAAAACGATGAACCGATTTAAGGGTGTTTTGCAAAACCTGGCTTATTTACCTATTTGATGCCATCTTGAATAACTCGGTCAAGTCATTCCCATTCATTGTATCGACTTATTTGTGATTCAATGACAATAATCAAATACTTTTATTACTTTTTTCATCAGAAGTGGCAGCTTATATAGAAGATTGTAGCAACTCAATTATTCGATAGACGCAAAACGATAAACTAAAAACGATTAAGTTGCACGGTTGCGTCGGCTACGATGCAAACAATAACCTGAACTTTCTTATCGGCACGGGAGCTGACCTTTCGGTATTCCCTGTCAGACGTTACGATACGTCATCATTTTTATTAAATTTCAAAATTAACAATTTAGTTTTATCAGCCGCCAATGCATGCTTTCCTTTTAGCGGATTTAAATCGTCCGATCATTGGCGCAGATTTTCTCGGTAAATTTCCTCTCTTAGTAGATATTAACGGAAAACGGCTGATTGATTCAGCGACTCAGCTGTCAATCAATGCCACGTCAATCAGGGTCGATACGCCCACTCCGATACACTATACGATCGATTACGATTATGATCGGGTACTATGGAAGTTTCCTTCACTAACAGCCGAACCGAACTACAATTTACCCATTAAACATTTCGTGGTTCATCATGTCATTGTAACGACAGGTCATCGTCGGTCATCATCGACACATTAATACGCGTCATTCAACCGTGCGACATCCATCCAATTAATCCGATATTTAATAACCGACATTCAATAATCGACGTTCATAATCAGCCGCGTACGAGCGCACTCATAAATGGGCCGTATGAATATAGTGGCATTATCCAAACAAATAAATCGAAATTTTAAAAATTTGTAGAAACTTAGCGTTTAAAGTGTTATGTCTGGAAAAGGTCATGTTTGAATCGGTTTGTCGATGGTTGCCGCTGGAAAATTTTCCAGGTCAAGTTTCATGTTGGGAGTTCGGGAAAATTGAGGGGAGTGAAATACACGTGCAAATTTCAAAAATTTGTAGAAACTTAACGTTTAAAGTGTTATGTCTGGAAAAGGTCTTATTTGAATCGGTTTGTCGATGGTTATCTATTTATTTATTTATTTTATTTATTTATTTTACCAACAGTATTAATTTACATCTGGTATTTTTAAAATTAGGTTTATTTATATAAATCAAATTTGAATAAAAAAAGTTTTTAGAACTCTTTTAAATTCATCTCTGGACAAATTAAAATCGCACACGGTAGATACATTATTAAATACACGGCTAGAATTACAAACCGGGTCCGACATACCAAAATTAGACCCATGGAAGTGCAGATTAATCACTAAGCCTCGGTGTCTGAGTGATCTCACTGGGGCACGTATTGAAAACAAGGATAGTAGTTGTGAACTATCAATTTGGCCCATTATAACGTCGCGCACAAACATTGCGGAAGAAATTTGTCTTCGAACGAACAATGGTTCAATATTCAATATCAAACAACGGCCTAGATACGGCGGAAGCACATACTTAGGAGCGTTTACCTCTCGAGGAAGTCGCCTTAAGGCAAACAGCATAAATCGCTTCTGGATTGATTCTATACGGTTAGAGGAATTGATATAGTACGGATTCCAGACAATTGACGCATACTCCAAGTGCGATCGAACAAATGAAGCAAAGAGGACTTTTAGAGTATATGGATCATGAAAGTTTTTGGAGAAACGGATTAAAAACCCTAGCATTGAATTAGCCTTATTAATACATCTGTCAATATGGTCCTTAAACGATAAATCTCGTGAAAACAAAACCCCTAAATCTAGAAAAGAATGAACGCGCTCTATCATAACGCCATTTAAGAATAAACTATTATCATGTCCATTACGTCCATAACGTCTTCTAGAAAAGTTCATAACTTTACATTTCGAAACGCTCAGGCAAAGCTTATTCAAGCTACACCAGTCGCAGAAAACGTTTAATTCCTGTTGTAGATTTAGCAGATCGCGATCATTTCTAATCTTACAAAAGATTTTTACATCATCAGCGTAAATCAGAAACTTAGAATGTTTGAAGCACCGCTTCACATCATCTATGAATGCAATAAATAATAGAGGTCCAATGTGGCTACCTTTACCTACCCTGTCTCTAGATAAAATATTATTTAAAAAAACTTTTTGAGTTCTGTTCGTCAAATATGAAAAAATCCACTTTAAAGGAAGGGCATCACACTTGTTGAGCTGTCCCAGTTTCTTTACCAATAAAACATGATCAATTTTATCAAAAGCTTTGCTAAAATCAGTAAACACTACCTCAACACCATCACCACCTTAGGAATAGCCGATAAGATAGAAATACCGCGGTAATTTTCGATATCCGTTCTCCGTCCACTCTTGAAAATTGGTTTAATGAAACTGGATTTCCAAATTGAAGGGAAAACCCCACTTTTCAAACTCAAATTGAAGATGTTCGTCAACGGCTGAACTAAGACCGAAGCACACTTTTTCAACACAAGCGGGTGAATTTTGTCCGGGCCACAACTCATATTCACATTTACATTCAAAAGAGCGTGCAGAACGTCATCGGTAGTAAATTGAAATTGAATGTTTGGATTATTATTAAAAACAAGTTCGTCATTCCCTCTCGAAGACGGGACATACACATTTTCAAAAAATGCTGCAAACATGTCAGTGATAATTTGTGGATCACTAGCCGTCAAAGAATTGAAAGACATTTGCGAGGGTATACCTCTACAATTCCGTTTCGAATCAACATAACTCCAGAAACATTTAGGGTTGTTTCTAATATTCGATTCGATCTCGACAATATATAAATTATACAAGAAACGATTTAAAATTTTAAATTGAGATCTGAGAGCGCTAAATATTTCATAATGTACGGCGGATGGGTTTAATTTATATTTTTTATGAGCTTTAGATTTCCGATTTTTTAATCCTGAGAGGCGACTATTAAACCATGGCTCGCGCATCGACGAAACTACAGGTGAACGGGGAATAAATTGTTCAATTGCCAAGTTCATTATTTTATAAAACTGATCAATATAAGCGTCTAAACAACCCGTTATATATTGATCCCAATTAATATTGTCCAGAAACTCATTTAAAGCATTATAATTTCCCGTATTAAAATTGAAAGACTCACTAGAATTAAAATTTACGTTAACATTAACACAATTTTCAAATATTAATTGGATATGTAGTGGTATGTGAAAAATACTTGAAGAACCGCCGAGATCATTACAAGCAATGATTGTGCCATGTACTTCTACTGGAACGAAAACCAGATCGAGGATATTGCTGCACTGGTTCTCGATGTTATTAATCTGTCTTAGCCCGAGTGAACAGATTGAGTCCATCACCAGATCTGAAGTTAGATCACCATTGAATGGCAGAAGTTCATCATCTACTGTAAGCCATTTTATTTTCGGTAGGTTAAGATCTCCCAAAATCATCACACAAACAAAATCAGGAGCTGCAGCTGCTAGTTGGTTTGAGAAAAATAAAGATAGCTCACCATATATATTAACTGAGGATCCGTATGGTATGTAAACAGCAACTATCAACACCAGCTTTCCATTGAAAGCAAGTTTAACAGCCAAAATCTCCAACTCGTTACTCCCAAGGTCAATAATATCCGCACGTATATCTTTCGTGACCGCTAGCAGAACTCCGCCACCTCTCGCTGTCGATTCAAGATCCGTATAACGATCGCGTCTGAAAACATAGTAGTCTGGAGGGAAGTACTCTGCAGAATTGTGCGAGCTTGTCAGCCATGTTTCCGTGATGCAGATGACATCATATTCATTTTCCAACACTGATAGGTACATTTCACGCGATTTTGATCGTATTCCGCTAGCGTTGTGATAATAAATAGACAATGTGTTGGTTTCATCTGAGAGTGGCAGTGTCAGTTGAGCGATAGGTGCAGACAGAGGCATCGGATTTGAAGAAGGTATAAAATCAGTTGAGGTCGCAGTAGATATTGTTACAACGTCGTTAGAGCTGAGCGTGGGACTAAAAAATTATTATTCATTGATTTCCGACGTGAAATTAAAAATTCTTTAATCAACACTCCAGAAGGCGCTATCGCTGGAAAATTTTCCAGATCAAGTTTCATGTTGCGAGTTCGGGAAAATTGAGAGGAGTGAAATACACGTGCAAATTTCAAAAATTTGTAGAAACTTAACGCTTAAAGTGTTAGGTCTGGAAAAGGTCTTATTTGAATCGGTTTGTCGATGGTTATCGCTGGAAAATTTTCAAGATCAAGTTTCATGTTGGGAGTTCAATTAATTTTATCGTAGGAGATTAATTTTATCGTATGTGTTCCACTTTAGATATCCAATTGGAATAAACCATTCAATTCTTTGAATGGTTTATTCCAATTGGATTTGTTATTAATTTTGTAAAATGAAATTCCCAAATAAGCGACGAACCTGATTTTATTGAATTAATACAATTTTGATTTTGTTATTGCGCAATAACAAAATTGCGAAAATTATTGAGTTTTTCATTATTTATTTCATAATCGTAAGTGACCAAACGATAAACCTAACCTTTTTGTCAAAATTAGTACATCTTATTCGTCACTTAAATATTTTGTTGTGCAATTTTTAAAAAATTGTCATTTTGAAGTAAAAGTAAACAATATGTGATTGTTTATAGTTATTAATACTAATTAAGGAGATATTTTTAGTTTTAAGAGTGAACTCAAAGCTCATAAATAGCTTCTAATACAATTTACTCAACTCCGACTTGCTCTCCCCCCCCCCATACTTCCATTATTTAAATTTCTACAAGTTTGATGGAGCTCAAAATTTTTGGTTATAGAATTTCGAGAGCTCATAAACAGCTCATAATTGAGCACTAAATATTTTTCAAATTGGTCAAGGATGGAGCCAGCACAACAAGGATTAGTTTTTACGTAATTTCTTAATTCATTTGTGAAGTTTTGGGCCTTTATGTTGATATTAACCAAGATTAATCGTTTTCTTAAAATTACACAAAACTGCCAAAAAAGGACCGCCGGATATCTCTCACCCAAAAAATCGTCCAAAATGCTTTGATGTCGTTAAATCGCCCAGATCTGTTAAAATCGCAAAATTAAATTTGTCTTCGTAAATGTAAAATGGAAAAACAAATAATTGGTAACATTGTCGTCATTTAATATAACTTATTATTTACATATTGATTATGTGGAGATAATTGTGTAATTACACGAGTATCCAAACTTTATACAGGGTGGCTGAGACCAAGTGTTACCAATTGAAAACGCTGTAATTTTTTTAATTTTGATTATTTTTTATTGAAATTTCGTGGAATATGTTGAAAACATATGACATTTTATGAAAAACATGTTACTGCTCGATATGACCTCCTTTGGCTCTGATCATTTGATTCAGTCTTCCATAGAAAGCATTGCATGCTGACCGAACGTAAGCTTGCGGAATTTCATTCCATTCTCGAACAAGAGCTAACTTCAATGCATCAACACTTTCGTATTTTTTAGTGGACACCTTACTCTCCAAAATGGACCATGAGGAGAAATCCATGGGATTCAAGTCTGGTGAATATGGTGGCCATTCTTTCGACGAAATCAGCCGCGGAACGCAATTTTGTAAAAATTGCTGTGTCGCTCCAGCTTTGTGTGACGGTGCCGAGTCCTGTTGGAATGTCCAACGGTTCGTACCAAAGTGTTTACGTGCCCAAGGTAGCAAAGCATCGTTTAGGATCTTTTGGCGGTACACCTCTTGGTTTACCTTGACTCCATGTTCGATGAAAACCAGAGGAGTGCGTCAATCTGCAGTCACTGCAGCCCAAACCATAACATAAGCTGGTGAATGCTTGCGCATGACAATTCTTGTGTCCAAATTATCGTTGGACTTGTGCTCTAACCAAACACGATCATTTTGTTTATTCACATACTGTTGAATGGTGAAAATTTTCTCATCAGAAAAGACAATTTTTGGAATCTCATCACGTTCGGCCAAGACCTTCAATGCTCGTGTTCTTTCAAGCCTAACTTTTTTTTTTGCCTCCGTAAGATCTTGAACTTTTTGTATCTTGTAGGGCTTCAAGTGTAGTTCATTTTTCAATATGGTTTGAATGCTGTATCGTGAAACATGTAGACGTGAAACACGTGGACGTGATTTCGTTGGATTCGTTTCTTCACATTTCGTATCATTTCTTTTGATGTTGCTGTCTTTTTAGGACCGCCTCTGTTGCGTTTAGCGATGCTACCAGTTTCGTTGTATCGAGTTATGGTTCGATACACAAACATTTTATTCACATTCAAATGCTGGAGCTGACGAACTATTGCTGTTTGTGAATTTCCACCCAAATACAGTGCAATTACACTATTACGTTTGAATTCCATTACGATTTTTTTATGAAGATATTAATTTAGAACAATTATTTGTTGACCACATGTAAACAACTAACCAAACTTCAATCTGTCAAAAAATTGACGCGCGAAAATGACAACTACACAAATGACAGCAGAGTGAAGTCAGTAAAATTTGGTCTCAGCCACCCTGTATTATCGGTATGTATAAATCGAGCACGTTTTTGAAAACGTGATGCATAAATAAAGGGCTCGTGTATAAATTAATTGTAGAGAACTCCATATCATATATATTCGAGTTCTTCTAAAATGCAGTTGTTAAATTTTGCTGTATTATACATTTTGTGCAACATAACGGGTTCGTTTGCTATTGAGAACACATACGATAATGAAACAATTGATGGAAAGAACTATTTCGTTTTCTATACACCGGTGACTATTACACAAATTAAAATGAATTAAATTAATTTTTAAATTATAATCTGAATTTAATTTTTCTGTTATAGGTTGATTGGTTCGAGGCATGGGCAACTTGCAGATATTTCGGATCGTATTTGGTCGATGTTTTAACAGAACAAGAAAATAATAGGATTCGTAGTCTCATTAAGAAATATAATTTTCGTTCTTCCAATTTTTGGATGGCTAGCATCGACTTAGGAGATATCTCGCACTATTACTGGGTTACAAATGGTCAACACCTAGGATATGATAATTGGGCACCGGGTGAACCAAATAATAATAATGGCGAAGAACATTGTGTACATTACTGGGACAAGCACGATTTGAAATGGAAGGATGAAAAATGTGAAGAAGCTATGCGGTTTATTTGTCGTGACACGCCGGATGTTCCTATGGTAGGCGTAGCGATATTTCGACGAAAACAAAATAAACCCCAGAGGTCTGAACATGAAGAAACAGGTAGTAAACATTACCAAATATAAATGTTGGGGCTAGTCGAAAAATGGAATTTAAAATAAAAAGCTAGAGTTAGCAGAAAACCGAATTGCCGAGAAAATTGCCATTTTCAGTTCTCTTAAATTTTCAATTTAAATTTGGTGGGACCAATTGGTGTAAATAAAAAATAAATTGTTGAATTGTTGACGTGTAATGTTTTTACAGACATAGGCGTGTGGGTAACGAAAGAAACTCGTACAAAATACCGTAGATAAATAATTGAAGATTCATACCGGACGAGCTTTGCAAAATAGGTGAGAAGCGGGCTTGCTTCTTTTTATCCATGAATTTAAATATTGGCTCGTTCTTTAAAAATTACCAGTTTGAGAATTGAAATAATGCACAAATTGTTTCTAACGAGCTGATAGCGAAATAAAGAGAAAAAGAACAAACATAACTCGCTTGGGAAAACCACCTGTTGGAAAAGCTTAATACAAACCGATGAGCAGATTTTAGGGTGACTTTCTAACCTATTTGATGCCATCTGAAATAATTCGGTCAAGTCATTCCAACAATAATCAAATACTATTTCAATAATTTGATAAACAATTTTACTTTATTTTACTTCTTTTTTAACCGGAAGTAGCAGCTACCATAGAAGCTTTTCCGTTTTAGCAAATATTTAAAAAAGTATTAGGGGTGCAAGTAGACACTCGGCTCTGAAGTTGGTTGCATTAAAATATACTTGAACGCAAAATTTCGCACCTGTACGTTTGGAGTAACTGGTTCTATTTTGGCTTGTCAGGAATACTTGGTTTCCTGAATGACATTGGAGCACCGTACATTGCCAGGATTAGCTGTGCCCCGTTCTCAAAAATTGTTTCGCTGGACAAACCAGCTTCCTTGAACTTCGCAGCATGATCTCGAAGGCCTGGGACGTTCTGGAAGGTCTTGAAAAATTTTGTCTTTCCCTGGTAATACGTTGCTAAAACGGTATCGCACTCTGTTATTGCATGGAGCAACAAAATATTATCCTCGCGAAGAATACACTTCTTCAGGTTTATTGAGCCTTGCAGGTTTCCGTAAAAATCTTTCTCTGTCAGCCAGGCAGAGTGCGGTCAGTAGTACGGCAACATCTGTATCTTCGGCGACTATGACTACCTTTTTGGTCAGGTCCTCAGATTCTTTTAGATATTACACACCTTTCCGAAATGTTGAAATTATCTTGATTCGCAACAGGTTGAAAATCATCAGAACTGCTAACTACTCTTAATCTCTTGTGTTTGCGTTCTGGTGTACTTTGAGGCTTAATATATCTACAACGACACTTTTCGTGCACGCCGATGGAATCACAACCTTCAATAGTATTATGCAAATCATCATTCCATATCACGTGAAACATTGACCATTGTAGCGCTTCCTCTAGCGGACACTTTGGTGATGGAATTGCCTGAGGAATGATTCTGCCAACCTTCCACGTATTTGCAAATAACCCACGTCTTCTCGTTCTCCATGATCCTAGAAATTCAATTATATAAAATATATACAATTTGAAGATTCAAAGAAATCTTAAAAAATAGAAACAGACAACTAATGACGGTAGAAAAACCCCCACCAAAATTAATTTACTCTTGTGCGACCACAGAAAATCTTAAACGTCCCGAACATTCGTGTATTTAAGGGGTGCTCGTCAGCTGACCGTACACGCAAACAGTACTGCGTACTTCAATTTTATAAAAGTATTCTAAAAATTCAACTTACGGATTTACCGGTTCTGTTGTCGTTATTTCATTGAACACAATAGCTATTGTCCTTGGATATATGTTTGTAATAGTAAAGCCAAATAGTGTTGTTCCCGAATACTGGATATTTTCCGTCTACATTTCTCCTTATTCAGATTATTTACAGATCTTCTGAAACTATCAATCACAAGTTATAAATGTTAAATTACGTCCAATAAAGTAACGCAAATTTAAAGTTAATTGTCAAACGTATGTGGAACTCACCCAATTTAGCACCCTACTCCGTTAATCATATCCTTCATCAAAATGATAGACTTGTAAATATTATGTACCCTGATTATGGATGTGTTTTTATGCTGAGGCACACACTCATAAATGACCTCTTTATTAATTAATATTAATCTTTGGCTGATGTATAAATAAACATTCACTGATATGCACGGAAAAAAATCACTCACATAACTATTTGTAATAAATATATCTCGTGGCAACATAAATGCTCACAAAACGAAAATCTAGAAAATAAACACGTGGTTCTCCTGACTATGGAGTTTTGGTAATATATTTCGGTAACAGTTTTCTATTGCCGCCAGCTGCTCGTTCTACGCGTTGGTGGGCGGGGCCTGGACTTAGGAGAAAGTCTTTTTGTATACTTACACAGAAACGTTTTGAGCGTTGGGAGGAAAGTGAAAGGCCGCTCGGCAAAGTTCGTAGATCTAGCCGAAGATTATTCTCGTAATTCTCCTCGCTCTATTCAAACTCAGCGTTTTGAATTTTCCAGGAATGTGTGCAATTGTAATATGATTTTCGGTTAGTCTTTTTCGATTGTGTTTGGAAATCCCTCGGAAATGACGTTCAGGCGTAGGTTCCGGTGCACCAGGTGGTGGGAGGGTCGTTTTCGACGTGACATTTTGATTCAGCGCCCCAAAAAACGCCCCTCGAATAATTTTCGGATTATTTTTCTTGATATTGTCAGGAAAATTCTCGGGGATGATGTCCACGTCCAGGTTCGGGCGCACCAGGTGTCCGGAGGGTATTGGACCATCGTCCAATATGTGTGTTATATTTGAATTCAGGGACCCGGAAAACCCCCGGGCGCCGAGTTTCACTCCTTCCCCGCTAGAATTTTGGGAGAGCCCCACGGAGAAGACGTTCGGGGCCAGGGTACGGCGCACCAGGTGCTCGGGGGGTCGTTTCCCACACAAAATTCGGATTAAGCGGCCCAAAAAACCCCTTATAACGATTTTCGGTTCGCCTTTTTCGATTGTTCGCCTTTTTCGCCTCAAAAAACACGCCTCCAATAAATTTCGCCGAGTGTTCGCCGATGCCATATGTGAATTCAGCGACCCGGTTTTTCGGGCGCCGAGTTTTTCTCGTTCCCCGCGTGATTTTCTGAAGAGTCCCACGGAGATGAGGTTCATCGGCGTTCCTGAGCTCCAGGTGTTCGGGGGGTCAATTTGAACATTATAATAGTGATCAGCGACCTCGAAAACCCCCGAGTACCCGATTTGAGCCAGTTCTGACTCTTATTTACAAATTTTTTACATTTTCCAAAAGGCGTTTCACAAGATGCATTTTTTGAATGCATTTTTGGCTGCAGCAATGCAATTTCCGATTTGTCAGAGGTACAAAGTAGGTACATTTTTTACAAATAATTTTTGGCAGCGAATGCAAAAAACCGCATTCCGATCCGTCGTTATGGCAAAAATTCCGAACTTTTAGCCTTTTTAGTGCTTCATTGCCTCGACTAAATGGGAGGACTTATCAAGGAGTACCACCCTGTAACGCAATTGTTGTTTAATAAAGAGAAAAATATAAAAACTAGATGAAATTTTTCCACATGCTTAACTCTAGCTTAAAGCACCCCCATGACATTTTTTGTAAATACGTATTCCTCTTAATCTTAAATTTAAATTCATTAAATGAATAATAAAATTGTCTTATTTATTATAACTAAATTGTAACTATTTGAATAATATTCTTTTGTGGGGCAAGCTTTTCCTACTTTGTATATATAATAAACCCACTCCACATTCCGTACACTCGTAAATAGTTTGTATACAGATCTTGTTGTTGCTCAGCACAATTTATTACACCAATTTGTATGGAAATTAAATTTACTACTCTAGCTCTGTAGTAGAGAATTAAATTTACTATCCAAAAAACAACATACATAGTACAAAATAACGAAAAGAAGCTTTAAGCTTTTATTTTCTCTAAACTCGTATATACAGCTTTGTTCTGCACTCATTTTTTTGTTTTGCTTCTTAGATATAGTTTTGTTTATTAGTCTAGAGTGGAATTGGAACATTACGACTTACAAGAACCTAATTCATTTTTAAAAGTCAAATAAAACTAAAAAAGTTTTTAATTTGCCTTTTATTGGAATATGTTTAGATATTATTGTATGTTTTATGTGTGGGATGCAGAGACTGAAACGTTTAGGGTACGATAAGTTTATCGTATACGATTTCTTGTTTACTTGTTATTCTAGAAATGCATTTTGTTTATTGTTTGCTTTTCTATTATTTCGTGTTAAATCATTTATGTTGTGCAAATCCGGGATAAAAGCTCTGCAAACAAAATTAAGCTTAAAAAGCTTTCAATGTTAAGTCGGGTTAGTGAGTGTATTATGAAGTGTATCCTTAAGGTGACAAAATATAATTTTTTCCCACTGACAACTATTATTAGGTACTTCGAAAACAATGTAGGGGGTACTAATCCCTTTTGGCATTTAAGGTATGCTTACAGTTAAGACGTTACGAATTATTTATACTTTCGAATTAAAGTAAAATGCCGATATGAATTTTATACAAGTTTATCCATAATGACACCATATACATATAGGCATACCATCATACGAAAAAAAAAACGGTAGAAAATAAAATTCCAGATGGCGCGCTTAACGAAACTAAGTTATGCAATAATTTTACTAATTCGCCTAAATGCGCGCAAAGTAACACCAGAGATAACCGAAATTAGATTATTCATCCTTAACTATCGTATTTTCTCGTTTATGTAACTGTTTAATATGCTATCTGCAGGAATATTTTTAATCTACAAAATTTAGTGCTTGTGTGAATGCGCGCAATGATAAGTTTTTGTAAATATTTTACTGAACTATTGTACGAACATACAACTACATATTTAATTTTTAATTTCTTATATTTCTCGCTCTTTATATGTCTCGTTTCCACTAAATCGAAAACATGAAACAAATAATCAGAAAAAGTATTTTTATTTTCTTTATTTTACGGTTGGTTGTGTGCCATTTTATTTTCATTTTTAGTTGCGCTCGAGCATTTAACGCGTTCATGAGCAAGATACGTTTCATTTCATTTTGTGTAGAATTTAATTAAAACTTCCATTTATTGTTAAAATTATATTACCTAGATAGTTTTTCAGGGGTTATTTATTGTTTTAGATAGCAATTGAATAATAAATATTGATTTTATTAATGTTATTGATTTATTAATGTATGTCGCGTAGGTGTTGTTTACAAAATTGTCTTTCTGGTTCAAAACAATTGTAGCCAACCGAATACCAACATTAAGAAATAATAACTTGTGGTGGAATGGACCAGACTTCTTGCAACTCGAAACAACGTACGGTAGTTTCGATGCAGCCAACACTGAAAGCATCTTAGAAGAATTACAACCAGAAGAATTGTAAGATAAGACGATATCAGTTAATTTAGTTGAACTAAATGATAACGCGTTTAACAAATTATTCGAACGACACTCAAGCTTTGATAAAATAAAGCGAATTGTAGCGCACCGTCCTCAGTTTTGTTAAGAACAAATCGCGCAAGGACAGCTACAACGACACGCTATCCAGTCAGGAGCTCCAATATGCAAATTCAAAGTCATTCAACATCAAGAATTTAATCGCGGAATCGATGGTTTAAGAGCCTCAAACACCTTCAACCGGAAAAGCCGACTGTTGACTCTGAATCCAGTGATTGACGTACACGGCCTGCTGCGCATGAATGGTCGTCTACAATCGAATTCAGATCTACTAGTTGCCGTAGAAAATCCTCTAATATTAACCAGCAACGACATAGTTATCTTACTGATCATAGAGGATATTCACCGCTAAACGTTGCATGGGGGCACCCAATTGACTTTAGTATACCAAAAGATCAAATATTGGATTGTAGATGGAAAAGGGCTGTACGCAAGGTAGTTTGGAAATGCCTCAAATACGTCTGTCACGGGCGTCAATTAAGGCCAACGGGAGGAAGGGGCTACAAGACATATAAGGGCTACATACCAATATTTATATGCATGATAAAAGGCATATACATTGAGATAGTGAGCGCACAAACAACAAAGGCTTTCGTTGCAGCATACAAACGGTTCGTTTCTATGAGAGGGTTGTGCTCTGGCTGATACGGTCTTAAAAAAGAACTACGATAACGCCATGAACACTATACCAAATAGCGACTATGTTGGTGACTGATGGAAACAATTGGCGTTTCATTCGACATCACACTCCTCACTTCAGGGGCACTTCTGAGGTTAGAAAGTCAACACTAACCTTCGAGGAATTATATACTGTCACGGACTAAATTGAAGAATGTCTCAATTCTGTAACGGCAAGATGGCATTTGGTTGAGCAAATGGGAAGAAGCTCGTGGAAACGTTGGTCATCTAAATATATCCATCAACTTCAAACCCTAACTAAATGGCAAATAATACAGCCGAACTTGCTGGCCAACGACTTAGTACTGTTGAAAGACGAAAAATTGCCCGCCACACGCTGGGAGTTGGGACGAGTGCTCGACACCTAGACCGGAGAGGATGGATTTTTTCGAGCAGCAACCATAAAATGTGAGTACTTCCGTTTAGGCGAGAAATTACCCTGATTGTTCTCTTCTCTAATTGAAATTATTAAGTTTTATTTCATTGAAAAGTGGTCAAAGCCCCCATCAGAGGTAAGCGCAGTACTCATTAAATAAGAAAAATTCCAACTTCAGTCTGTGGTTGGAATTATTTATATAAGACAGTTGAATTAGATTATTCACTTACTGGGCCGACATCAACGTTGGTCCTTCGAGGCATCACGATGAACAGGTGGCAAAATACAGTACGAGTTATCGACCATTTACATTAGTCAATCGGGGTCATCAGGATCAACTGATAATCAACTGCAATGCAAGATTTTCTTTTTTTCAGTTAAACACATTCCATATGAACTAAACAAAGGATGGAGATAGCCGCGAAACTAAAACATATTTGGAAAAGAAAATCGAACAACTAAAAATGCTATGTACAGTCCAGAACTCAACACAGAACATGAGTATCGAAAATCCAGGATCACGACTTCCACATTATTTAATCAATTCATTGAAGAAATGCGTGAACTTCTAAGTAACTAGAGGGAATCACGAAACACGAGCAAACATGCAAGGTCTGTAACTAAAACCATCACATTGCAGATTGTGCTAAATTTAAAAGAATGAACATATTAGACAAAAATCAGCTGATCTTACTATTGGGGTATGTAGAAATTGTCTTAACAAAAATCACACGCTAACAGATTGTAGGGCTAAATGTGTATAATGCCATATGTCTGTGCTATGACAGATGAGGCATACGTGCTATTACCAACTGCCCTAGTAAAAACAATAACAAAAACTGGGCAAGACTGCTATCTACGTGCCATAATTACTTCAAGTGCAGTAAATAGACTACAATTAAAAACAATTACTGCCGAACTGCACATTACTGCCATAGAAGCTTACGTGGTGAATGAAATCACGGTAAACCAACCACGGCAAGCACTAATGACTCATGTTTGGGATAACCTAGATAATCTGGGAGATTCAAACTTCCACATAACTGCATCGATAGGTTTACTTGTTGGTGCAGATTACTACACCGACATAGTATTACCGGATAGAAGAAAAATAAAAGACCCACTACCCATTGCTCAAAGCACCAAGTATGGATGGATAATTTTAGGAAGACATTTTGATTCACACTCAACAACAGCAGCGTCAAAACAGATTTTACAGGAATCAGAATACAGCACTAGGAAAGAAGATGAAGAATACACGACAAGGAGATCAGCACAACAGTGGATGCGGAGATCAATGGATGCTAAGGTGGCAAAGCTAGTCAATAAATTACGTCCTAAACCATCAAAACAGAAAACAAAAACGAAAATCAATCCCTGGTTAAAACCAACGCATTCACACTGAACCGTTGGGCCGTCAACCAAAACAGTCGCGATCACAACCAAAGATGATGCAATGGAGGAAATTGAGCAAACTTTGAAGAAATTCTGGGAAACAGAAAAACTTCATCCACCAAGAATCCACACTTCCGAAGAAGTCGTTCCGAAGCGGTCGTTACGTGTGTGTTATCTGTTGCTTTTATCGACTGTTTGTTTTTGTTAATTTTGTTGTTTTGTTAAGAACTTCACATCCGTGAAAATTTTCTATAAATATTGTGAACATGAGACATGAATGATAATTTTCATCGTGTTTTTCAAAATTTAAAACTTCTTCATTTTCAATTTGACTCTCAACTGGAAATTTTGGTATTTTCTCCAATAGGATTATACGTTTACCCAATTGACATTCCCAAATAAGCATCATCATAAATAGATCCTGTTCATTGCTCGCATAGGGTTTTGACTGATCTATCTTGCCATGTAGGTGAAACCCCGTGAACATCTCTTGGATCGGTGAAATAAAATTTGAAAATTTATTCAAATAAATTTAATCAACTTCGATTAATTCTTTGATTCTTTGAACTATCTAAAAGTACAAACGTCACCCTGTGAACATCCATAGCATTTTTGTTATTTGATTGTTTTTACAATAAATCGGGTTCGTAGCTTATTTGGGAATGTCAATTGGGTAAAAACCCTATTGGAGAAAATACCAAAATTTCCAATTGAGAGTAAAATTGAAAATGAAGAAGTTCTAGATTTTGGAAAACATGATGAAAATCTTCATTCATGTCCCATTTTTACATTTATTGGATAGGCGATATAACCGTAAACGTAAAAATGTTTTTGGGCAAGTTACAAATCATCATAATTAGATCCCGTTCATTACCCTCATAGGGTTTTGACTGATCTATCTGATCATGTGGGTGAGACTACGTGAACTGGATGTATTCAAATTCATGAAACTTCTAAGTAGCCTGTTTGGCGCAGTAAATATTTTCATAACTTAACCATGTTTATTTCAATCTTAGAACTTTGGCTATGCTATCCTAAAATACATTTAAAAAATTACGAACATCTCAAGGAGCGATAACAGAAAAATTTGAAAATAGATTGGAATCAAAAACCAATATTGTTTAAAATACGCTGGACAAGTTAAAAATCATCATCTTGACTTAGCTATTCAGCCATATAGGTGGGAGCCTGTGAACATCTCTAGATTCGGAGTTATAAAAGTAGAAACAGCGTCTAAAATAACCTTCTTTAGAATTAAAAAAACTTTAGTAAGTTGCATCACAATTCTCTCGTGTTTATCTAAAATTGTTAGAAAATTATTTGATCGTTACAGCGGCACTATTAGGGATTCATGGACTTCTCTAGTATAAATGTACAAGATTATCTAAAAATGTTTCAATTTCACTACAAAATAACTCCAATAGGAATATTTTAAATTTAACAGTGTACATTTTTGGTATGTATTACACAATCATCTTTATAAGAGTGGTTAAGCGTGTGTAAGTACAGAATAGAGTGGTTCATATTGTTACAGTTACCACATTAAAATGATAACTACGCATTGCAATAACCACCTCTCTCATTTAATTTCTAAAAATGTCTTTAACCCGTTTGGGACCTATGTATCATTTATGCAACACAAACATCGTGTTGATTTTTTTCGTTTTTTACAAAACAAACGAGAAATTTTCTGTAAATTTAGTTACCGTTATTCGAGTAGATATATAAAGGAATGCAACGAATGAAATTCTGCGCATTCTTTCATAATCGTCAGGGTGACAAGGTCAAAATAAAATGGTAATTAATTTGTGTTTGTGACAAAATGGATCTCGCTACAATACGATATTGGTAAGTTTGTTTTTATTTATTTAAAATACATCAAAGATTTGAATAATCAGAAAAACATATCATGTACGAGTAATGTGATAGTATGAGTTTTATAGACCATTTTATAGACGTGTTGCGCAAACGCATCAATGGCCACTAGGTGTTAATTTTTTTCTATTTTTAGGAAAACGCCTCTTACTGTAGCCGAAGCGCTGGAAGCGTTTTAAAATATGCCAGATGACATAAAAATGCCAACCAATCTATTTTTGGAACCCCCGGAACTTCACATAGATAATGATGAAGATTCTGGAGAAGATGATGATGTGAATCCTGATCGTTTTTCTAAACGTCAGTTGCAAGCTGGAGTCGAAATTCGATTTCGGCAATTGGATTTGGAAGACGATGATGAGGCAGACAAAATAAATGAGGCAGGAAAAATATAAGAGGTAGACAAGACAAATGAGGGAGGCGAAATGAGTAAGGCTCTCAATCGTCCCACTCAAAAATTAAACAAAGATGGGAAATGAAGAAAATTTTTCATTATCAGCAGTGCACAGTCAAATGCAATTGATTTTGTTCAACTTTTTTTCCCAAAGGAATTTATTGATTCACTGGTAACACATACAACAAACTACGGGTTAACATATAAAAATAAAGCAATCAATATTGACGTAGATGATATTTATGCGTCTTACCACACCGACGAATGTATTGGTCAACCGAT
Source organism: Nephrotoma guestfalica (assembly GCA_963691935.1). Lineage (NCBI taxonomy): Eukaryota > Metazoa > Arthropoda > Insecta > Diptera > Tipulidae > Nephrotoma > Nephrotoma guestfalica. The sequence continues at coordinate 207,073,732 of OY829915.1, forward strand.
GTCGATACTAGTAATATACTTATTTCGAAATGGATACGGCGCAGAACATTTGAAAATATTTTCACAAATATTCATTTTCGTGATTTGGATCAAACCCTTTCAACAAACGATTGATTTGCTAAGATTCGGGCCTTCATCGATCATTTAAACCATGGTTTTTTAAAAGTCGCACCAGCTGAAATGAATATTTCAGTAGACGAATCGATGATGCCTTATTATTTACGTCATACTTGCAAACAATTTATACGGAATAAACCTATTCGAGGCTTTGTATCCAAGCCTGGGTAGCCGGCAACCTTTTAGGTTATTGCTACCAATTTGATGTTTAGGGACGAAACCAGCAGCGCAAGCCAACTTTGGGGTTAGAAGAGTCAGTGGTATTGAGGTTTACCCAAAAAATGCAAAAGCGATTTCCAGAAATAATGTTCTCATTTTGTTTTGATAACTTGTTTACGGGGCCGAGTCTAATTAGTGCATTAAATAACATAAAGTTCGCGGGAACTGGAATTTGGCGTGAAAACAGAGTGAAAAATATTAAAATGCCATACAAAAAGTTTTTGAATAAGAAGCCAAGAGGGTATCACGAAAACTACGTAGATGTTGATAACGAAACATTATTGGCACGATGGAAGGATAACCAAATAGTATCGATGTTATCAAATCAATTTGGGGAACATCCTGTAGGCGCAGGTCGTCGGTATGTACATTCAAAAAATGAATATTCCGCGACCGAATGTTGTGAAAATGTACAACGAGAACATGGATGGTGTTGACTTAATGTCAAATATATAATGACTTAAATGTCAGCTACGGCTCTTCTAACTCGGTATATAAAATTGACGTCTATCGGCAATAAAGGCCAAAGCACCACGCGCATATAAGTGTTCCATTTGCAATGTTGCACTTCATACGAAATGTTCGAAAGACTTTCATACAACCTAATGTAGGCAATCTATTAGCTAACTTTTGAATTATTAGCTAACTACGAATTTTACGAAATTTTTTTTTGTCACCATGTGCCCGTTGATGCGTTTTCGCAACACCCCTTTTTAGAGCTTCTGGAGCTTTTACAAAATTTTAGTGTTAATTTTATATTTATTCCATCTTTAATACTTCGAATAAAACAAAGATATATGCAAAATTATAAAATAAAAAACCTTGGTCACAAAAGGGTTAATGTTAATCTGTAAAGATGACATTAAATATTTTAATTAAAAATCTTATAAAGAAATTCATGAGCAAATCCTTGGATGTATCTTAAGCAAACATAATTGGAAATGAGGTCAACTCAAAACCTTATCTTCTTCCCAGCTTAAAGTTTACATATTTTAAAATTTTTAACATCACCTTCGTAATAGAAGCATTAAGTTAAACGAAATCTGTGCTTGGGAGCAAAACGAAATCTTCTCGAAAACATAAAACTACTAAAACATCAAAAAATCATAAAAACATTAACTTTTCATCATCATGTACCGACGAAATAATACAAAACGAGAAGCATACCCACACAGATACATTGGTCATTAGAGTTTAGCAATTTATCTTCTTCAAATGCGATTAAATTTTCCCACCGTACCACTCGATAGGATTTTTTTTACTGAAGACAAACTTTATCATAACAAACTTTTTTATGTAGGTGTGTTCGATTGCTTATGCAAGCTTTCTAATTGGATTCGAGTTATCGTGCGATTGGAGAGAAAAGTTCCAATATCTGTATAAGGGTTGCGAACAATTTTAGCAAACAAATCAAACGAATTAATAATAAAAAGTATTAAGCTTTTTACTATAACGCCACATGGAAAAGTAATTTCCTCTGTGGTACCCGAACACCATAATAAAAAAATCTAGGGACACGAAAATAAATCAAAGCTACAAAACTAAAATACTAAACGAAAGATAATCTCTGGTTCATTCATTTAGATGGAATTTTGTTTAAACGACAACATCAAATCTTTTTCAGTTTCTCGTCTACGTACTTCATTATTATTTTTGGAAGAGCTTTAAGTTTGATTAAATTTTTGTTCTTATACTGTGTGAGCTCTCTTTATTTACACACAAGAAGTACAAAACAAAATAAAAAAAATAAAAGAATTTTACGGTGCTGTACCATAAAACAAAACAAAAGTCGAGGTTATTAAAAAACCCCCAAAATCTTGGCTTCTTATATGCGAAAGATGAGTTAAGTTATTTATTACATTTACAGTAGTTTTTATCTAAACATACAACACGAAAGAGCTTTGGCTTAAATTTATTGTTATGTTACTTCATTAATCTCGCATTTATAAAAATAAAAAATGTTCTGCGGTGTGTGGTGCAGATATACGGTGGCATCTCGCGGGTGCAATTTTAAAGTTTCGCGTAAGTAAATCATTACTCGAGTTACCGTTATACCAGAACGAAACCATAAAATTTAATTAATACAATTTTGTGCTGTGGCTGCCTGTATGGATATAAAAATTAATTAACCGAAATGGCAAACAATGGAAATTCATGTTACAAGCCATTTCAGATAATGATGCGCGCTTACCATTTTTTTGGTGGATCCGATGGAAATCTGTGGGGCATAGATTTGGTACACAACATGTTACTTAAAATGAACAATGTTGATATTTCTAGATGAAATATTTATTCCCAGGCACCCCTAAATGTATATATGTATGTACATATTTCCCCCCCTCAAAAACAATGGGTTTTTTAATTGGGATTCACACGAAATGTACTCGGTAGATACATATACAGTTAGTTTCATCTCCAATCATAATGGCAACTAAAAATTCTACATATGTATTTATTTTTGTAGAGTGTATGTCGAGTCGATCCACCTAAATTATCGTCAAGAGTTTTCATATAATAAACTATTGTTCAGCGTAAAGCTTTTTGTGTTGTGTAACATCCCACCCAAAAAAAAAAAAAATATATGATTGCTATTATTACGATTATCGCTATTGTAGAAATTCTATATTTTTTATATACTCCCTGTAAACAATGGAAACACTATATAATCCTGATGTGCAAGAGTGATTTGTTCTATAAATCATAACAATGGTGATAATCGGAATAGTATACGAGTACAATTATAGATGTGTGCTAAGCGTGTATTAACGACTCTGAGCTTTTACCAAACATTGTTACAAATTCATTAATGGAATGCTTCAGAATATCAAACGATTTAAAATCGGTTTTAAATGTACGTTGAGAACACAAAAAAAATCAATATACAGGATATCTTAAAAGGTAAATGCTTTCAGGATGATGATGAAAAATTTAAAGGGTTGGTGTTTTTATTGGGCTCGCGGAAGCATACATTTTCTAATCGAAAATTCAATCATTCGAGGACCATTGACCAGGCATCGTATAGCAAGGAATACTTGGTAGGTAGTATTGACCCTTTTACATCATTTGTAGAACCCAACATAATTATCGGACTCGTCGAAGCATAAATTTTCTATATTGGAATCATAAAAAATCGAAAATTTACCAATTCGAAGGCCATTGACAAGACATCGTAGAGATGTCTAAGTAAATCGAAGTATGCTAGACAACATAATTATGTGATCCGTCGAAACATAAATTATCTATGTTGGAATCATAAAAAATCGAAAATTTAACCATACGAAGGCCATTGACAAGGCATCGTAGAGATGTCTAAGTAATTCGAAGTATGCTAGCCAACATAATTATGTGACCCGTCGAAGCATAAACTTTCTATGTTGGAATCATAAAAAATCGAGAATTTAACCATTCGAAGGCCATTGACAAGGCATCGTAGAGATGTCTAAGTAAATCGAAGTATGCTAGGCAACATAATTATGTGATCCGTAGAAGCATAAATTTTCTATGTTGGAATCATAAAAAATCGAAAATTCAACCATTCGAAGGCCATTGACAAGGCATCGTAGAGATGTCTAAGTAAATCGAAGTATGCTAGCCAACATAATTATGCGATCCGTCGAAGCATAAATTTTCTATGTTGGAATCATAAAAAATCGAAAACTTAACCATTCGAAGGCCATTGACAAGGCATCGTAGAGATGTCTAAGTAAATCGAAGTATGCTAGGCAACATAATTATGTGATCCGTAGAAGCATAAATTTTCTATGTTGGAATCATAAAAAATCGAAAATTTAACCATTCGAAGGACATTGACAAGGCATCGTAGAGATGTCTAAGTAAATCGAAATATGCTAGCCAACATAATTATGTGACCCGTCGAAATATAATTTTTCTATGGTGGAATCATAAAAAATCGAAAATTTAACCATTCGAAGGCCATTGACAAGGCATCGTAGAGATGTTTAAGTAAATCGAAATATGCTAGCCAACATAATTATGTGACCTATCCAAACATAAATTTTCTATGTTGGAATCATAAAAATCGAAAATTTAACCATTCGAAGGCCAATGACAAGGCATCGTAGAGATGTCTAAGTAAATCGAAATATGCTAGCCAACATAATTATGTGATCCGTCGAAGCATAAATTTTCTATGTTGAAATCATAAAAAATCGAAAATTCAACCATTCGAAGGTCATTGACAAGACATCGTAGAGATGTCTAAGTAAATCGAAATATTCTAGCCAACATAATTATGTGATCCGTCGAAGCATAAGTTTTCTATGTTGAAATCATAAAAAATCGAAAATTTAACCATTCGAAGACCATTGACAAGACATCGTAGAAATGTCTAAGTAAATCGAAGTATGCTAGCCAACATAATTATGTGACCCGTCGAAGCATAAATTTTCTATGTTGGAATCATAAAAAATCGAGAATTTAACCATTCGAAGGCCATTGACAAGGCATCGTAGAGATGTCTAAGTTAATCGAAGTATGCTAGCCAACATAATTATGTGACCCGTCGAAACGGTAATTTTCTATGTTGGAATCATAAAAAATCGAAAATTTAACCATTCGAAGTCCATTGACAAGGCATCGTATAGATGTCTAAGTAAATCGAAGTATGCTAGCCAACATAATTATGTGACCCGACGAAGCATAAATTTTCTATGTTGGAATCATAAAAAATCGAAAATTTAACCATGCGAAGGCCATTGACAAGACATCGTAGAGATATCTAAGTAAATCGAAGTATGCTAGCCAACATAATTATGTGACCCGTCGAAGCATAAATTTTCTATGTTGGATTCATAAAAAGTCGAAAATTTAACCATTCCAAGGCCATTGACAAGACTTCGTAGAGATGTCTAAGTAAATCGAAATATGCTAGCGAACATAATTATGTGACCCGTCGAAGCATAAATTTTCTATGTTGGAGTCATAAAAAATCGAAAATTTAACCATTCGAAGGCCATTGACAAGACATCGTAGAGATGTCTAAGTAAATCGAAGTATGCTAGCCAACATAATTATGTGACCCGTCGAAGCATAAATTTTCTATGTTGGAGTCATAAAAAATCGAAAATTTAACCATTCCAAGGCCATTGACAAGACATCGTAGAGATGTCTAAGTAAATCGAAGTATGCTGACGTGTAGTACTCACCGTATTGCATCCTTTGTAGAACCCAACATAATTATGCGACCCGCCGAAGCAACAATTTTTTTAACAATACAAATTTCTTTGTAGCAATTGATAGCATTACTATCTATAGATCTTGTGTCACTTTTGAACTTCTATCTTTGTCAGGGTCATTAGTTACAAAAATATCCGTTGCCTGAGTGTAATGAGTTGCATCGCTTTCAAAATATAACCGGCCGTTAACTGTTTTTCTTCTGGAATCACATCAGGTGTACGAATATCGTTCTTAAGCTCTTCATCATGTAACATTTTTACTTCATTAATATCATTTTCCTCCATGCCTTCAAAGTTTTATTCTCTAGCTAATTTCGCAAGTTCTCTACGAACGGTTGGTACAATATCAACATCTGTATCTTTAAGCACCAATTCTGGCCATCGTTGACGCCAAACTCCGTTCATGCTTGTTCTGTTTACTTCCATCCACGAATGGTTTATATTTTCGATAGCCATCAAGATGTTATAATTTTTCCAAAACTGTTTCATGGTGAGGTATCATTTCCATCAGATGATGCAATAAGCTGACTAAACGTTCGCCGTAGGTAGTAACATTTAAAGTTTGATATTACACCTTGATCCATCGGTTGTATGATTGAAGTCGTGTTTGTTGGCATGAACACAAATTTGATATTTTCTGAAATGTCTTCTAGATAAATTGGGTGTGCTGGAGCATTGTCTACTAATATCAACATTTTAAAATCAATATGTTGAGTACAACAATCAGTTTTCAACTCGGTAACAGCGCAATTTTCGGTCCAATCTTTAAATAGAGCTGAAGTCATCCACGCTTTTTTATTCGAACGCCAATTAAGCGGTAAATCATTTTTATCCACATGTTTAAAAGCTCTTGGATTTTCAGAGTGGTGAATCAGAAGGGGCTTAAATTTGAAATCACCTTCTGCATTTCCTCCTAGAAGAAGTGTAAGACAATCTTTCGGGTAGCCGTTTCCAATACAAGTCAGTTTCGCCAACATTCAGGATTTGCTTCGAAGAGTAACCACCTTCTTCAATAATCGCTTTCAATTCAATTTTAAAATTATTTGCAGCTGCACTGGCAGACTCTCTTTTGAGGAGGATTATGTAGTTTGGCTCTACTTTTGAAACGTTCGAACCAACCTTGACTGGCTTCGAATTTTTGTAAATTTTGTCCGCTAGCTGATGGCGGATCCTTTTGAATATCATTAAAAAAAAGTGGCATCCGGCGCAGATTTTGGTTCTCTATCCAAATACTAAGAAGGAACTCCATTTTCACCATAATTGAACTTCTTACTTTGGTACTGGTTTGTTTTGATTGCAATGGTGTAGCGGTTTTAGCAAATTGTCTTATTTGATCAGCATCTCGATTACAAATTGTTCTCACTGTTGTAGGTGCTAACATAAGATTTCTGGCAATGTCAACAGCCTTTTCACCAGACTTCAAACGCTTTAACACTTCTAATTTTAGTTCCAAACTAATTTGTTTCCGCTTTTGACTCATTCTATTCTTGTTATAACGCCTCAAATTTATTTAACCAACACTTTTAATTTAAATATGAAAATGCTGAATTTGTGCGACTATATTGCACAGACTGCAACGACTGAGTGTCTATAAATGAGAAACCCAAATTCATTTTACATAAAAATGCCTAGAATAAAGGCAGATACATAATAAAATGGGGAATTCCCTTTATATAAAATTTAAGCAACGCAAATAGAAATTTTAACGACGCAACTCTGAAATGACAAAAATTCAAGAACGACGCAACTACGAAAACGACGTAAATCGAAACGACGCAGATCGAGGTTTTACGGCCGTCTCGCAATATAAAGACTTTGTATGTATGAACGTAAAACGTAAACTCGAGAAGAAACTTTCATACAAGTGCTATGGAATTTTGGATTTGAGGAGTTTTTGCACTTTACTTGATTGTGTCTTGTAGATGCGGCGGAGAAATGAATTTTCATTCCCTTGAGCATGAACTTTATTTATTTAACTTTGGTTTTGCTGAATTGTTTTTTATTTTTAGGGTAGTTTTCGTTTAGCAATTTACCATTTTCCGTGGTGGTGTCTTTGATTTGACAATCGTCGTATAAAATGTAAAGATCGTGGCTGGGGTGTATGCTTGAAGAGTGGTAATTTCGTTCGTCACCCACTCTACGTGCATACACACAAATTTTGCTTTGTATATTGTACGGTGATCGTCGGATTAGGGACGTCCTAGCGGAGAATAGTGAAGTTCTAATGAGGAATGACTTGAAAGTGAAAGGTATAATTTGGGATTGACGGTGGATGGGCATGCCGCATGTACGAGATATGAATGGGTGGGGTAGGGGAAGATCTTAACAGAAGAAAATTCTCATGGCATTTGTATGAAGATGTTGACCGTGTTTTTTGTTCGCCTTCTACTCGGCCGTATTTTGATTTCAGAGATTGGCTGATTTTGGTGATATTCCTGTATCCATTTATTAGATTTTAGTTTAATTAGCAGCAGTGTTATCGAGGTTTATCAGGTGGGCATTATTAATGCTATTGTTCATTGCAGTTCCTGATTAAGTTAATTTGTTTGGTTCTAATGAAGATTTTTGATTACAGAATATGTTTGAAGCTGTACTATTTTTTAATTAAAAATAAAATTTTAATTTAAAAGTCAATCAATGCGGCTGCAATTGGTTGTAATTCATTTAATTCTTTTAACTAATTGATAATTACTATGGCTTGGAGACTACAGAATACAATTTAAATGCAGACAAATATTGCTGCACTTGGATAGTTTTTGTATTTTCGAAGTTCATGGCACTTCTTTAATTAAATTATTTTCAAGCTTGTTCCGGAGACTGTAAATTGGAAAAGGTTTTGGTTACTTCTAAGTTCTAAGTTTGATTAATAGTTATCGCTGGTTGTCAATCTTATGGGTGGAGAAAATGGTTAATCACTCATAATAATGAAATTTTATTTGAGGAAATTTATCAGTTATAATTTTTTTAGGATTGTGGTTGCTGATTATTTATATCCAGAAAACAAAAATTATTGTGCCGTCTTGAGCTTTACTCACTATAGACTACTTAGGTGTCTGTAACCGGGTCATGTCTATCATATCTAATAACCTTTCCTGTCCCTCCGTCTTGTGATATGTAAAAGCGGTGTACGGTAGGGCCGGCGTATCCGAGATCCCTGCTTAGTCTGACTGTATATTCTAATCAATCAATCAAGCAATAATGAATTCACGTGGTTGGATGATAAATTCGAATGGTTGAATGACATAGAAAATTTATGCTTCGACGTGTTGCATAATTATGTTGTCTTCTAAAAAAGATGCAATACGGTCAGTACTACACGATAGCATACTTCGACTTAATTAGACATCTCTACGATGCCTTGTCATTGGCGATCGAAACGTCACTACACTTGCTATTATAGCAAACTTTTCAAATTAAAAAAAAATTATGACTGCTCCACCGCAAAAATATGTTGGCTTCTAGGGAACATAAAGGACTGTTATGGCACATGGTTATGCCTAAATTATCGTCTTGCATAACATGTTTTTTTTTTGAAAGTGTAGATTGATGCAGATTTTTTGGGCTGTTGTAAAGTTTTTTGTCATTTTTAGTTGGTCAGAAATTTCAATATAGTTAAGTTTTAGGGGAAACACATTTTCATTTTGTACAGGAATTATAAATTTAAAAAAATACTAATGTTTCATCTTGTAGTTTCTCATTCTCCTGAACGTTTGTCAAAACAGAGATATTAGAAGCTCCTCTAATCAATTTTGTACCGTAGTATTAAGATTATTTTCAATGAGAATAGCTAACCCTAGCTAATTTATTTATATCAAACTTAATTTCAATTGACATTTTAACTACGAGCGGTTATATGATTTTCTCGAAATGTGTTCCTTCAAAATCCACAGTGAACAGTAGAGTACTTGAACTGCGATGAAATGTTCGTAAAATGCTAAGTACGGAATATAACAGGCAGTATCACGCGCAAAATGGGGAAATTTAGTGAAGCACTGGAGAAGGAATTGCAGCACCAAGTTACTCCTCCAACTCGTGCACATCCAGCAGCGCTGAAAACCCAAAACGAGAAATTAAATATTGCAACAATAAATTGAAAAGCATTGAAAGCCAAGTGAAAGATATGATGAATGATAGCAATTTTCAGTCGGAACTTATACATGAGCTAATGACCGGTGTGTTGCATGTTGGTGATCGACTGGCCAGAACAAATCGGAGAAAAGGTTCCTCGTAGTTGAAAATGTCAAGTCAACTTTGGAAGTAGGGAAATTTCACCAAAAGAAGCCAACGGAGATCGAACAACCTACCTAAGATGAGCAATTGGAAGTATAGGGATGCCCGAACTTAATTCCAATGCAGGCGCCTAATATATTGCTATAACTCCCACTATTTGGGTGTACCAGGATTCTAAAATGTCAAACAATTAGAATTCCAGTTTTCTCACGAAACACGTTTGAATGAACCTGAAAGCAATGTACCAAACAATGCATATAATCTCAAGCCAGATTTTAAAATGTACAACTGGTTTATGGAAAGGATAAAGTACCAATAGAAAGATTTGTATACCGAGTCCAGAGACTGACATTGGAAAACGGACTTACCAGGCAGCGGTTAGCAGCAAACTTTAGCGTACTATTGAAAGACTACGCCCTAAATTGGTACTGGGAATTTCAAGGAAGTAATTGACCAGTAGGATGGGAAGAACTCAGCAATGCGGTGATGGAACGTTTCAAAACCAGCAGAACGGATTTTGATGTTAGACAAGTATTAGAAAGAAAGAAGCAGAATACGAAAGAGTCCTTTCTGGATTTTTACCATGCGATACGCAGTATCATGCTTTCGTTAAAGACCCCCATGGGAGATCTCGAACTAGGGGGATTGCAGGACCCCAATTTATAAGCATTACGGATACATCAGTGTGTTGCCGTAGATCATTGTGGCTAGTAACAAAGACTCTACCCATTGACTTCCTCCAGCTTGATAAATGTGCTGGTATCACCGGTATATAGAGCTACAATGGTATTCTGATAGCGGAGCGAAAATCTTTCTGATGACGTTCCGTTACACTCTCAATCAACTCATGCGGCACCTATTTTCCTTCCGATTGAATTTTTCCCATAGCATGTAAACGTTTGGAAATACCTTGGCGAGTCGTATTTAATGTCTTCGCAAGTTGACCTTAAGTTTGGGTAACATCTTCATCCAATAACGCTTGCAACTCGGTGTCTTCAAATGTTTTTGGTCTTCCAGAGTGCTTCTTGTCCTCAATATCGAAATCGCCACTTCTGAAGCGTTTAAACCAATCTTCACAAGTAGTGTTCGATGGTGCATGTTTGACGTAAGCCTCCTCAAGCAAGTGACGTGCTTCAGCTGCATTTTTTTCATGTTGAAACAGAAAAGTAAAGCTTTCCACAAATGCTGTTTGTTTGGCACAAAACTCGACATTTTCGTCCTTAGAAAAAACATTTTTGCGTTGCGATGCTATGAACAAAACTTCGTTGACATAAATGACAATTAGTTGTGTCGCTAGCACCATCTATGTGTGAAAAACGAAAATTTTGTTACGCACCTGATATCAAAGTATCTCCCACCAACATAAACATGCCTGTAGATAAAAAACTGCCAGCTCCCCATAAATTAATATGTCGGCTTAGATCTTTTTAGATTTTCTAACATTTTCTTACTTGTCAAATCCTTCAAATGTTTTTGTTACACACATCAAAAGTGTAATGAAACACATGGTTTTTAGGTTGCCATTGCCTTAAATTTGGTTTGATTTTATTGTATTACTGCAAAATTTTTTTTTAGCCTATATCAGTTGATTTGTTGTTGTTGACTTTATTTAGTTTTAGCTCCTAACAGAGTGATTTTAAAATTGAGAAATTTAAAATTTAGTATAGAGGTATGGAATACGGCAATATGCATCGTAATCTAACTCATGATGAAATGGACGAAGCAGTAGATATGTTTCGAAGTGAAAGAAGCCAAGCAGATGTTTCTCGTCATTTTATTGTGTTCCGTAGCGTTTGCAGGTTATGACAACAGCAATGTATGCCTCAGAGTCCGTACGCGTAGCATCCAGATGGCCGGTATATTCAACTGCAAGTCCGCCGAGCGCCCACTTTAACTGCCCGACAATTACAGTCACGCTTGTGGATAACTGAAAACATTTATGTTAGTGACCAATACATCAGGAATAGACTACACTGTTCAATGAATCAAGATTCGGATTTCACCCAGATACTATAGGAGAACAAGAATATGGAGACATTCTAGTAACGCAGAAAGGCTAAGAGTTGTGCAAGAAGTGCACAGGTTCAGTGGAGCCACTGTTATGGTATGGGCTGGATGGTAAAACTGATCTCGTTTTTCCAGAAGGGGTAACTTATCGGCAGGCAGTTACTTCAATAAGATACTGGAACCTGTCGTGCTTCCACTACCAACATAAATCGGATACAAATTCATCTTAATGCATGACAATGATAAACACAAAACCACGAGTTCACGTGGATTCGATGGGAATCAGGCCAAAATAGTGATAGCAAATAATGTGCGTATCTGACTTGGAGATGCAGAAACAATTGTTTCAGCGATTGTTATGTCCCAATGTGTATCGTTTTCAAGCAAATTGATCTGTTGACATGCAGTACGAAATCTTAGGCACACTATACCATTGACAGTTCGAAGTGATTTAACTGATGTTGGCCCCACGAACATTCACCAGCAACAACCGCAAGTAGACGGATAATGAGAAACCGCTTTGCCTTGCTTACGACGTTGAAATTTATTCGATGAAGCGTTCCAAGCGTAATAACGTGGCATCTCAGAGTAGAGCAATGTTCGTGCAAATGGATGATTTTGGCAAATCGAAAAGGATCTGGTCAATGTTATCGCTGGAGGTATTTCAGCACGTTAAGCAACTCCAGTTTGAACTGGAAAACTGTAAGATGGTACTGAAAAAAACAATGGAAAACATTGTCTACGAATTGTCTACATCAAAATCAATTGTCTACACTATTTTCGACGCCAACATGTAGATAACTCCGAAAGACGCGTAGACTTACAATATGTTCAGTTTAGACAACAATTTAGTCAAAAACTCCGGTGTCAGGCTGCAAGGATAAAAACTATTATATTGACAGATCCAATTCAATTTGACGAGATTTTCCCGATACTTCTCAAGTTGAATAAATTGAAATTAAAATAAGACGAGAAAAATCCTTTTAAGACAACAACATCACCTTGTTTACGTTTATATAGTATGTTCTAAAGAACAACTCCTTTAAATTACCGTCATATAACGTTCGAATCACATTTCAGCAGAAAAACGGAATTATGATGTATCCTTCTTCGTTTGTTTTGTGTCTAAATGATAACAATAAGACACAAACATATAGGAAAAATGAAGGAAAATGGGAAATGATAATATGAGAACAACAAGAAATAATAGCAAAAAGGTTATTTACTTATTTGTGTAGAACAAATAGAGATACGACGACTGAATGTGGTAGGTCTAACTCTATAAGTATTCTATTTATATACGTTTTCAAATTACATCCTTTTTACAGGATTTAATTTCAGAAGTGTATCAAGTATATATAGATGTATTTGTCGTATTTACGTAAATCTTGTGTTTGATTTAAATGCACAAGAAGGAAGGTAAATTACTCCATTTCCCAATTTTCCTCTCCCCACTTTTGTGTATCGTCTACGAATACATCGTCTTGTGTCTATAAATCCTTGCGCTCTTGTTTATTTACATTTTCACAATAAAAATACAAATGAAAATAATTAATAAATAGCTTAAGGGGGTTTATCTAACATAAATAAATGGAGGCTTGTACACTTGAAACAAGGTTAATTTATCGTTTTCGTATGTAACCAGGAGAAACGCGTATTGATTGCAGTATAGAACAACATATAGGTACAAGTGCCAGTCCAGTAGCCACTTTGCAGAGAGGGACCAGGATAACTCTGCGTAAATATTCTAGAAAGTTGTTTGTTTTAAAAATATCTCAGTACAAAACCGTGGTTCACAACGTGGTTTCCTTGGTCACTAACGATCATGTCGCAAGGATATTTTTAATATGCCATATGTATTCAAAATATTTTGAAGATTATGTGCTTAAGAAGTTTTTAAATTCGTCTGTATTAATTAATTTATTTTAAAAGCTTTTCGACTTTTCAGAGAAAATATTATTTTTAATGACATTTCACAATGCTTACGACTTTTGGTAATGGCAATGTAAATGGCCTCGTTGTTTTCACTGACTTAAAAAAAGTCGTAAAAAATAATTTTTAATAAATTAATTAACACAGACGAATTTAAAAAATAACACACACACATAATGAAAATTTCCAGAGGTTTTTGATTTTGTAATATAATTCGCTAAATCGATAAGTTCTTGCCATGTATAGCATAGGCATAAAACAAGAGTTGAATTTTTGCAGTTTGGTCGTTGCAACTTGATAAGTAGACCAACTTTTTATCAGTACGAAACCAAACTGCAAAACAAAAAACTTAAACTAGTTCTCCTTTTTGTAAGGGTTGTGTATCTTTACACAGATACCATGGGGCGGAAATTTTGGGGATGCAGTGCATTTTTCTACTTTTTGTGGTATATAATACTGTGGGCAAAAAATAGTAAGACTTTGTTTATAATTTTAAAATTCTTTATTTATTTCTCCAAATCTAGTTCGTCCCCCTTAAATTAATCCCCCCGGCCTCAATACACATTTTTTCCAATCCTCGAAACAGTTGTTAAAGTCAATTTCCGGAATAGCCTCCAATGCGCGTAGCGATTCGCGTTTAATGTCTTCAATTGACTCAAAACGGTTTCCCCGGAGCGGTCGTTTGAGTTTGCTGAACAGCCTGAAGTCACACGGAGCTAAATCTGACGAATACGGTGGTTGCGGAACGATATGGGTGGAATTTTTGGCGAAAAAATCACGTAAAACCAATGCAGTATGAGAAGGTGCATTATCGTGGTGCAAAAACCAAGAGTTATCGACCCATAATTCAGGTCCAAGACTCATCGCCAGTTATAATACGTTTCATGACATCCTGGTAGTCGGAAAGCATTGTTTCACTGTTTTTCCAAAAAATTGAGTGATTTTGGAACCAATCGTGCTTTCACATTTCTTAGGCCCAAATAATCTTTCAAAATGGTTTTCACTGATCCTTCCGATATTTGTGCCGATATTTGTATATCCTACAACATTTATGAAATATTATCGGTTTCGTGCGTGTGTATGAGGTTCCATACTTGGGTATGAGGTTTCGCGTTACTGGGCGATGGGACATTTCATGGGGTCTCCAATGCAGGCATTGTACTTGTCTTTCAAGTTGTTTGAATTAACCTGGTTCATCGTTGGCTGCTGATTATTCAGAGACATCATCAAGTCTTGCAAAACCCACGCCTACACCCTTGAGGTTTAGCTAGCTTCGGGCTTCATTACAGTATTCACCTCAAAATTCCGTTATTCACCGATGGGCTGTTAATCTTCTGTTTTCAAAAAAACATAAGCATTAATCGAAACCCTTACAATAATCGTTTTTTGGTGATCTCGGGCGAATCCAAACAAATACGGGATTCATCGCAAAACTATTTTTTTTCCGAATCACTTGCCCGTAATTATTTCAATTCGTTATCAAGTTTTACCAATATAACGTGAATAAGTCATCAATTCCATAATTCAGCGCTGAGTCCCTTATCTCATTGTCATTTCATCAGAAATACTTAGCTCTCGTTCAGAAAATGTTTGAGTTGATGAAGAACATAAGTCCAACAACCTTATGGTCCGATTCAATGATTACGCTGGCATGGATTCAAAAACTATCAGCATCTTGGAAATCATTTGTCGTTCCATCGAATCGTTCGTCAATCCAGCCGATTGTGCTTCTCACGGAGTAGCCTCAAAGAAATTAGCGACACTCCAGAGCTGGTGGAATGGCCCGGAGTTCTTGCAGCACGTGTTCACAACAAGCGAAGATGGGGAATACGAAACAGCTGAGGAGAAGAAAAACATAAAGTGAATAAGTCGTTCTCATTTTATATGAAGCTTAGTATTCCCGCACCCCCATTAAGTTCCCACCAAAAACTAAAGAATCTGGGTAGATTGTGGATTTACAATCTACGAGCAAATCTATCAGATTTACATAGTCCTTCGAGCCATTCAAATACGAATTGGAACAATACATCTATAAGACGTCTGTCTATGCCATAGACAGAGTTCAAATAAATAAATAAACGGCTTAACACCAGCGTTTAAAATAAGGCTGCAATAAAAATATCGTACCATCACCACCAGCATCAGTGAAATCGTGGACGCGTTACTTGAGGCGCAACCTGAGACGAGGCCTTACTATGATCAAAGTCGAAAGAACATCATAGCAGTATACCACAAATATTGTGAAGATGACGAAAGATTAATCTCGAAGAAAGGAAGAGATCAATAATTGCGTAACACAGCTACCGGTCAATCCACCAAAAGTTACACCATCATTCAGTTAACGAAAAATACATCAGAGCTCGACGAACAACGAGATATGTTAGAACAGCCAGAAGAGGATCAATTGAACATCGGATCCAGTGAGTCTCTGGAAAAGTTAGAAGAACACGATTCAAGTGATCCCGATACCCAATCATTCACCAATTCCAGGGGGGATCCAGAATCGAAAGCATAAAATGGACCGATACACACGAGTCAAAACAAACATCAAGTTCAGGAGTCCGCCAAACTAATTCATCGGGAACTGGCCTGAATTTATCGCAAAAGCTGTTCAAACAACAAGGTGTCAGCATGCGATTATTATACCGAAAAATAAATGGTTCAAAGGCGAAACTGACATCAAAGAAATACTTCATTGAAGATTACTATGGAACCCTAACAGATGAGGTAGAGGCATTAATTACACCAGAGAATCAATCAGGAGAAGGTAGAGCCGGAAGCCACAAAGGCAAATATGAAAACTGGCATGCATTCGAAGATATATTTACAAGGCTCGTTCATCAAAATAAGCAACTATCGAATACACTGAAGATAACATACCTAAAATCCCATCTGCAGAAGGGAGCCGCGCGGCTAATTAGCCACTTATCAACAATGTGGCACTAACTATGAGACGGCATGGGAAATCATACAGGGCCGATATAACAATGAACGGCTGTTATACTCATCCTACTTAAATGCTATATTATCACTTCATGATATACAAAATGCAACAAAATCCAGTACCAGAACGCAGTAAATAATCCCTTTGAAGCCCTAATCATACACTTCATGATGAAAAGGTTAGACGCAGATACATTGGAGAAATATGAAAGCAGCCTGGTCTGCCCACGCGAGTTTTCACTATTGCTTGGCATTTTTGACGAGCAGATTCCAATCACTGGATGCAGTCGGAGGACAAAAACTGAACATCGCACGGTTGGCCAAACTAGAGATCGGCGTGATACGGAAAAGTTTCGTAAACTTTAAGAGCCTCAGCAAATCGGCGGAGAAATGCAATGCGACTGATTGCAGATATTGTGGAGGACGGCATCATTCTCTCAAGGAGTGCATCCATTTTCAAAACCTGTCTATTAAACGAAGAATAGATTTTATGAATCGTGCCGAAATTTGCACGAACTGTCTCGCACATAGTCCAAAAATACCATGCAGCGTGAAACACGGATGCCACTTGAGCCAAAGCCAAGGCCAACAAAAACGGTATCTGTCAGCACGTTCGATGGCAATCAAACAACACTGTTAGCAACGGCTGTTGTAAAAATCAACTCTATTTGCGGAAAGCCGTTCAATGGCGAGGCTAGTGCGCAGGCAAATGCGAGTAGGCAAATGCCAGAAGGTCTGACGATAAATGGAGTAGATTACGATTAGCAGATCCAAATTTTGATCGTCCGGCACCAATTAACCTACTGTTAGGGGCGGATGCGACTTCATCGGAAACCGAATAATTAGAGGCAGACCAAGCGCTATAAGCACAAGCTTGGGATGAATAATCTCTGGCCCTTCACAAAGCACAACCCAACAGCAGATCGTAGCACCTCATACGATAATAAAGCAGAAGGAAACATGGAGAAATTCTGGGAATTAGAAGAGGTTCCGTAAAGACTAGCTTTTAGGTCGTTAGAGGAATCTTCATGCAAAAATCTGTTCAAACACATCACCAAGCGAGGTAAAGATGGCCGATATAGGGAACAATTACCATTCAAAGAGAGCCAATTGGATCTGCTTGGAAGTTCTCGACAGCGAGCACTACAACGATTTATACACCTGGAAACAAAATTCAGTAAAGATCCAGAATTGATCACTATAAACTTCATGCGAGAGTACATCCAGATGGGTCACTTGAAACAGGTTGACCAAGGCCGAGGAAAATTTTATCTTCCCCATCATGCAGTGGTTAAGAAAACAGCAGACACTACTAAAATTCGCGCAGTGTTTGATGCTTCGATGAGAAAATCCACAGGCATCAGCCTGAATGAGGTCTTAGGTGTCGGCCCTGCACTACAGAATGATCTATGGGCGGTCCTTCTTAGATGGAGAAAACATCAGATAGTGTTCTCTGCAGACATCAAAAAGATGTAGCGGCAAATACTGGTTCAAGAGGAGTATCAGAAGTATCAACGAATTTTATGGAGAGAAAGAAATCGTCATCCAATATGTGCATATCAATTAACCGCAGTAACATATAGAACATCTGCCGCTCCATATCTGGCGATTCGCACATTACATCAACTCGCCGAAGATGAACACAGCAAGTACCCCAAGGCAAGCTACATCCTAAATCACGACTTCTATGTTGAAGACGTTTTGACCGGCGCAGATGCATTGGAAGAAGCAATACAAGTGAAATCACAGCTTCTCGCGCTACTTCATCAAGGGGGAATTGAATTGAGTAAGTGGTTTAGCAATCATCCTGACCTATTAAAGGGATTACACAAAGATGAGATCTTGAGCAGCAATCTTACCATCGCGGAAGAACAATCAATCAGAACCTTAGAGATAGGCTATAGTCCATCGAGCACCATCAATGGGCAAAGTATAACCCGTTTTTTGACAGCGAAAACCCGGGTAGCACCGGTAAAATTGACGATACCTTGGCTCGAGTTATGCGGCGCGGTACTGTTGAGTCGGTTAGTTCAACAAGCAAAAAAATAGCCTGGAGGTTAACATAAGTGCAACAACCTTATGGTCCGATTCCATGATTACGCTGGCATGGATTCAAAAACCATCATCATCTTGGAAATCATTTGTCGCACATCGAGTGGCAGAGATTCAGCAAAATATCAGCATACAGTCATGTCATTATATCCATTCAGAAGACAATCCAGCCGTGCTTCTCGCGGAGTAACCTAAAAGAAATTAGTGACGCTCCAAAACTGGTGGAACGGCCCGGAGTTCTTGCAGCACGCGTTCACAACAAGCGAAGATGCGGAATACGAAACAGCTGAGGAGGAAAGAAACATAAAGTGAATAAGTCGTTCTCATTTTATATGAAGTTTGATATTCCCGCACCAGTCGTAAGTTTATTAAGTTTCCACCAAAAACCAAAGAATCTAGGTAGATCGTGGTTTTACAACCTACGCTACTGAAATTTGGCTTATTAATATTGAACTGGCTCCTAAATATTAAGGAAGTATTTTAAGGTAGTGCTATTTGACCAGCTTCTATCGTTTAATTAAATGAGTTTAGTAAAGTTTAACCAACCGGAAGTTGCGGAGTTCTGGGAGGTGTTGAGTTCGAATCTCACTAGGAAAGGAAGTGACAATAGAATTTTCTCATCTTATTAGCAACGGTGATTTCATAAACACTACTATGACCTTTTAGTGCATACCTTAACGCCAACCCATCGCTTATGACAAAGTACAGGGACACATGAAGCTTGCAACTTGAATGCATAAACCACACAATCAAATCTTTTAATTTGAAAACGTTTCTGTTGTTGCTTGAAGATGATCCTCTCAACCAATTTTTAAAACGAGTTGTATAAAATTTCACCAAGGTATTAAAAACAAAAATATATTTTAAAAGCTTCGGCAAATGTTACATCTCTAAAAAAGTTTAGAGATGAAATTAAATGAAAATATTCGAAGATGTCTCTGGAGAAGTAAAAGTAAAAAAAAAAAATAATTGTAATTTTATGTTGGGACTAAACCACACACAAACATCTTTTATTGCATCTCATCCATTCTTTTGTATTTTTTCATACAAATCCACCCACCACAAATACATGCACACCCCGCATACCCTGCCCTATATATAGCAGACGACAAAAATAAAATCGAAAAATTTAAATTTTCTACCATTTTTGAGACAATATGGAAAATCGGGAACTTTATTATCAAAATGAAAAGCTCACAGAAAAGCTTTTTCGTTAGTTGTTGTTTTTTTGTGTGGAATCAACAATATTTTCGAGAAGTTTTTGTTTTATTTTATCATCGTATTGAATTAATCAAGAGGCACACAAAATCAATAGAGATGAAAATCTTTTTTTGTTGCGTGGAATTGACTTACAATATTCGGGTATCGTACTACTACACAGTAAATTTATGATATTAGTTTGAATTAAAAGGAAATTTATTGGTTCGAAATTTTTTATTGTATGATGTTGGGGCGCATCATATAGGGAAGATGAGGTCGGGTAACCTACCCATTCGAAATTATTTGAATTATTTAGACATTCAGGCAATATCGTTTAGTGTATTCTATTAAGTTGGGTTCAAGGTTTGAATGGCTTTTTTTCGGCAATTTATTTTCTATTTTTTTAAAGGGGAGAATATATTATTTGGAATTTATGAAGGTGAGCACTTGTATGCCATAGAAATTGTGTTATAATAATTTACAGAGATTTGTGTCGGCAATCGATTCAATTAAATTTAGATAGCAATAAATTTGCTCTTTGGATACCTCAAAATAGTATTATGTAGTTTTAATGTTGAATAATGTGAATTCAATTACGTTAGAAAACGTTATGAGTTTAATTCTGAAGTCATTATGGGTGCTTCACCGCAGTCACGCAGACCAACATTGTATAAATAATCTTGGAAATGTAGCCGTTCAAGTTCCACAGGTTTGTAATTAATCGCAATGCATAATATAATACGAAAAATTCGGTTAGGCCCGTCTTTTAGATCATCTTAGCAGTTTTGTAAATCCGTTAATGCTCAAAATTTAACTTAGTACTTTAGGGGCGGAGGTAACTTTTAATATTTTTTAACTAGCAGGCATATGATCCGCATTATTCTGTTAAAGGCTCTCTGTGGCTTATCTTATGTGGATTCCAGAAGCTTACATTTCAAAAGGATAGCCCAGAAAGAAAACATAATCAAATTCACACTCTCAAAATAAAGTTTAAATGTAGAATGAGTAGAATAGGTAAACGTCTCATGTGTATCCACCCCAGCAGAGTAAAATGCTTTGAATCTGCTATGGTGAAAGAACCACCATGCTATTTGGTCAATCAATTGTCTTGGTCTCATTTACGCCTAATTCAGTTTCTTATATTTAGTTATTGGACAGGATTTCTTCTCATTTTTTGAATTTTAATCTAAAAAATTTGGTTATTATAAAAATTTGGGAATAATAAAACACACTGATCTAGCCACCAGCCAATTTGATAGCCATATTGTTGCTAATCTATATGTGATAGTGTTATTGACACAGTGGCATCATGTGTTATGCGTGTAAGGTTATACACTTGGGAAACATGGCACTAGACCTGGTTAAAGTTCATTTCCAGAACTGGCTCCGTTGTTAGTCTAATCATATCGGAATGAACAAGCTGACATTGATTAAAGGCGCCAAAATGTTTACGATTTTTAGATCTCGCGTAAACTCATGTTCAAATTAAAAATATGTCCAAAAAGCCTAGAAAGTGGTGGTTCTAGGGCGTTGGCCATATAATTTCAGAGATCATTTATGGCAGTCAAAGCAAATTATACCCCAGGTGGTACACCAATATCAACATTGGTAAATCCACTCTCTGTGGAAACTGGCCCTATGGATTCTGGGGAGAGCCATTTATTGCATTATCAGAGAACAACAAATCCGTTCCAGAAAAGATCCAATTTACAAAGATCACCGATAAAGAAAAACAGACCCAGCTCGGTAGCTGACCAAGCCGATGCTATTTCTAACGTTATAACTAAGTGATGCCACCGGAAGTTACTTTGCAAATAGCCGAAGCTAGTAAAACAACTATTGACCTAAAAAAGGAGAATACGGATCTCTTGGCGAGACTAGAGCATATGGAGCAATTATTTGCCAAGCTAAGTGAAGAAATTGAACCTCTAAAGCGAGAAAATGAAAACCTAAAAATGAATCGGGATTCAAAAGACAACCCCATAATATTCCACGGATGAGGATCAATTAGAAAAAGAGACGGACTGGATCCTAAAGAAGAAATAACAGTCCACGAAGAGTAAAAAAAGAAAAACTGAATCGTCACCTGAGGCTGAGCAATTAAATGGTAGCAGACAAACTAGTCCAGAATTCAAAAGATGCTCTACCCAAAGTCAATCAACCAAAAGGTAGTAAATCTAGTGCGCTAAGCAATGACGCTTGGAAAATAAACACTCTGTACTCAGATACTTATAGAACCTTATATCTATGAAATTGAATGGTGGAAAATAACAGTGGTTCACTTACGAGAACAAACAGGCCCGATCCATAAAAGTCGTCGCAAGAGGTTTGCATCACACTTGCTCAAACAAAGAAATACTGGAAGACTTACAAAATAAAGGTCTTAAAATACTAGATGCTGTGAATATTTTTAAAAAAGAGAGAACAGAAATCCAGGAAAGAAACCAAATTATCAGTAAAAGAGGACTCCCTCTTTTTATGCTAGTATTTGACAAGAAAGAGAATGTTCAAAACATTTATGGAATAAAAGGAATTCTTTACATGAAGGTGAAAATCGAACCAATAAGGAGAACCACAACGCGCATAACCCAATACAAGAAATGTCAGGCATTTAATCACACCCAAAGATATTGCGGGCGGGATCCAATGTGCCAGCCAAGTGTACAAATTGCAAGGGCCAACATCCGGCTAATTATCGAGGCTGTGAGGTTGCTAAACAACTACAAAAATGAAGAGATAAAACAAGAAATCAACCGCAAAATTACGACAATCGAAGGGTTCAAATATCAAATCAGATGGATCAAAACCCACAACCAAGCAACACAGGGCAAGGAAGTTGACTTGCTCAGGTAGTGAAAGGTTTGGGTTCAACCAGAATGGGATTATGCAACATATGCCAGAAATATAAATATTTTTAAATTCAGAAGAAATCGACAGTTTCTTAATATCTGAAAGCCATCTAGTTAAATCTTCGTTTGTTAAAATACGGGATTATAACTTATATCACTCCATTCATCCAGCGGAAAGAGCAAGAGGTGGTTCGGCATTACTAGTAAAAGAAAATATAAAACACCATTTAGAATCAAATATCGAAGAAGAAACAATGCAAGTCGCTACTGTAAGGATCCACATTAATCACAGACAACTTACAGTCTCTGCAATATATTGTCCTCCCCGGCATAACTTTAAAAGGGAGGACAACCTTAAACTATTTAAATCGCTTGGACGTGATTTTATTATTGGAGGTGACTTTAATGCGAAAAACATCTATTGGGGTTCTAGACTTACGACGTCAAAAGGTAAAGAATTGCCTCAAGAGAGCACACATCACATTCACATCAAAATGTGAATTTTACTCTGGTGGTTCCCCAACATACCGGTCCAGTGACGGAACGAATATACCTGACCTAATAGACTTTTATGTAGCAAGAGACATATCCCACAACTACATTCACATTGAATAATAGAACTATAAATGTGATCTGTTTCAGCATTTCGAGAATATCTCCTCTCATAAGCATGAGTTGTAAATTTTTATGAAATAATTTCGTTCAATTTAGCAGCCTTTAGGGAAATATTTTGAATTAGTTCAGGACCAGATGGTTTTGTATTCGCGAGTCATTGTGATCTTTCTGAATACCGAAAACAATTCTTCCAGGATTTGTGTTACTCCAATGATCGGGAACGCATTTGTTTGTTACGAGAATAAGGCGGTTACAAATTTGATTAGTATCGCTTCTGAGCCAACTCATGACGGTTGTGTAGAGTCGTTTATTTGGATCATGATCCACTTCTCTGCTCTTTACAGTATTGTTATTTTTCCATTTTGATTGCCTGCTTAAGCTGTTTCCGAGCATCCAAGTATTTACTGCACAAACTAGGATAGATGCCGAAGAAATATTTTCATTTGTATTTTCTTTGACGCTACCTACCAATACATAGTAAAGTCACCATTACTGCTAATAATTGCCTGATACCTTTTGTCCATACTATCAGCCAAATTTTATGCATACTGTGGTGATACATTTTTCATATCTTCCGGACGTCTCACGCTAGAAGGCTCAAATTTTTTATGTGGTACATTTTCAGTTTAATCTTCATGAGTGCCCATACATTTTCGATCGGATTGGTATTAGTTGACTGAGATGGCCAATCCAATGCTATAATGTATGCTATAATGTTTAAGCTCGTTGTCTTGTTGCAATATCCAGTTAGAGTTCACCGCTCCAAATTTTATTCATGAAAAGTGCGTTTAGGTTCCGTGTGAAAACGATGGATTTACCAAAACCTTGCTTGGAGAAGCATCCTCATTCAGGATAATCCTTTGTTTTTGCTTAATTAACCAAACACGCCTTTTAACATTAAAACTCCAAAAGGATGACTCCGCGGTAAATACCACATTCGTCCAATCTTTGTTTATATCTTCATTAGCATTTGTAAAACTCTGTTGTCAAAATCTATCTTACTTCGAGGACTTTCACAAAATTTAATATAAAAGTTGCGAACGTTGAATTTGAATGCTTTAATTATTGTTTGATCAGACATTTTTTGGCAATATAGTTCAACGTCTGTCCCACAGTACAGTTCTTTGTCGCACAAATTATGGTTTCGTAAATTTATTGAGCAGATGGGTGCGCTATCTAATATATTTTTACTTATAAAGTTCCTGCTTATAGTGTTGAATAAGTATTTTTCTGGGCAAGAAAACGTGCATTCGTGGCTGCTCTGATTGCGTTTCTAGCTAAATGTAGCTCTATCGATATTGGTACAGGGAATTGAAAGATCTGACTTACAATGGGAAGAAAAGTTAATCAATGTCCTTACCTCAGAATGAAACAATCCCTTCTTAACGCCAACTAGCACACAGGCTACGGATGTTCAAATGCGTTCTAACTAGAATTTTAAAAGGCGAATGGATTATACAATCAGATTCTTTAGGAAAGATCGAACTTTGCGATTAAAGGATTGTTTCCATCAAGATAATGAGGTGGACAAACTAATAAATCGTTGGCGACGATTAGAATGTTTATATCGGATATGCGTAGACAAATTGGAAGACTTTTATTCTGGTTCTCCCTTTGACACAGCAATATCTACTGCGGTAGACGCTCTAACGTATGTGACTGTCGTCATTAAGCCCGTAGAAATAGTAATTTCTGATTCGTTGCCGCTAAATATCCAACCGGTGTCCACAACAATTTCTTATACCGCATCCAATTGTACATTTTTACGTGTGTCGCACGATTCCACTAAGGTTACCTGGACCAAGAAGAATATTCTAACACCGACCACGGCAACTTACCCAACGTTCCTGCACGATTGCAAAAATAATTTTATTCCATCAAATAAAATATATTCTGTTATACCAACAAATCCCTGACGTTAATGATCCAATTAATTACCACATGAGATCAACAAATCACGCATCGAACTACGAGACTATGCAACCCCCTCCCCCCCAAAATCAAAATTATATTGAACATAAGTTAGGTTTCAACAATTACGAAACTGCACATACACCAATATTTTCCCCGAAAAATGTTCCGTATCCTTATAGATCTGGTCCAAAATGGAACATAAGTTTCTTCGGACAACCTTTAGGGCTAGAAGTTCACGACTTCATATTTCAATTATATGTTATAATGCCTAAATCTTTAACCGGGGTGGCTGAAAAATGGTATTGGATTTTCATCCAAAAATATCCAGCAGCATCATATCGCCAATTATGTGATGCTATAATTCAGAGGTTTAGCGGCATAGAAACAGATCGCGCAACTCGAAGGGCGATAGAGACACGTAGAAGTTGAAAGTATGAACCATCGGTTGAATCGGCCGTTCCAAGAAATAGATTGGTTAGAAATAGTAAGGGAAAACATGAAATTCGAATTTCAACAAATGACGCTGCATTTAACGATGTCCTCTATAGAAGAGTTGAGATTAATTTGCTGACGAAACTGCTCTAATTGCCTACGATTGACGGAAAACCGTTCACTGGGAGTGAACCGAGCGGGCATGACACAACCGGTAAACTCCATCTTCACCCGTAAGTTATGCGACCGCAGCCTCCAACACCGAACCAACTCGTCATCGGTAAACCGACTACCTTACTCGGATATTGATTTACCTTACTTACATACTGATTACCAATCCCCTAGCATAAATGCACGAGAACCATAAAATACTAAAAGGAAAGACGAAATTTTGTTCGTGGTTGTGCCGAAACTTGTATCGAAAGTGGAAACGACAATAGGCCTTACGCGATTTTTGAGATAAATGGTACCCCTATTCGTGGATTAATGGACAGTGGTGCTTCTCTAAGCATACTAGGACATCGAACATTAGAATTTCTAACTGGGGTGACATGTTGTAACGTCACATTTTCGATACTTTATCGAAGTTTATTTCTCGTTTTCCCAAAGTGAAATGGCCAACTGTTTCATTTATGTATTATTGCGTTTATATTGCTATCACAACCTTTTTTTTTTTTTTTTTTTTTATTATCGCTGCAATCTGTTCTGGGGCCAAGGCTCTCCCAACTCTTTCGCGGTTAGCTTTTTCCGTCCTTACTTTTACGCCAGTGTGTAGGCCAATTCGAAGACGTACGGTCATAGGTCCGATTTTGTTACCATCTGCACATTGCATAGCTCCATGCCAGCCTATACTGGCATGGAAGATGGGTCGGCCCATGAGTTTTGCACTCCGACAGGGGGTCATAGATGTGTTCCATTTCATCACAGATCGTAATCTGTTGATGAAAATTCCTTTTGCATCCTGCCCCTATCGGGATTCGAACCCGGTACCTCCCGATCCAAACGCCAAAGCTTTAACCACTGTGCCATTTGGTCGGTCTATCACAACCTATTAGATCAAATGCAAACAAGTTTTCTTTCTCTAATTTCGTTCAAGTATCGCAAACAAATTATTTGGTGATAGAAACGGAGTAGAATACATATTGCAATTTTTCAATCAAGCAACCTGGTAAATGATATAAAATGTGAAGTAGTGTCACATTTTATTCTAAAGAAGCGAGACATAAACTTCGATAAAGTATCGAAAATGTGATGTTAGAACATGCCACCCCTGATTTAAAAGTTAGTAAACTATTTCAGGTAAAAGTGTCAACTGCAGACGAGTCCAAAAACACAATTGTCGGTTTTGTCGATTTGTCAGTAAAATTTAATAACCAAGTCTTCTATAACTACGGATGAGAATAAACATTCCTAACTCCTGCGCAATCAACAGAATTCAATACGATTTTGGTTTCTTTTCCGTCGTATGAATGGATTAGGTCATACTAAACTAATTGAACATCACATCGATGTTGGAAATAGTTTGCCAATAAAACAGAGCCATTACGCTGTTTCCCCGGCAATCCAGGAGCTGATGTACCAGGAGCTTGATCAGTATGTTATCTCTAGGGGTAATAGAAGGAAGCTCGTGTATTACCATGTACTCCAGTTGTACTTATTCGCAAACCTAACAAGATTACGTTATGTCTCGATTCGCGAAAGGTCAATATATATCCAGCATTGACCTTAAAGACTCCTTCTGGCAGTTACCACTCGCTCCTACCTCTAGAGATAATACCGCATTCACAGTTCCTGGTCGACCGTCATACCAATTTCGAGTGATGCCTTATGTAATTCTCCACAGATGATGTGTCGGCTGATGGACAAAGTGGTGCCTCTTTGTTACCATCAACAAATATTCGTATATCTAGACGACCTCTTGATTATCTCTGCTACAATCGAAGAGCATCTAAAATTACTAGAAAAATTAAAGGGGTTATTATTTTATTAATGATTCTAATTGCCTTAATCTCAAAATTTTATATGTGTAATTTCGAGCGAAAGTACTAGATTTGATTCAATAGTACTAGGGTATGTTTTTACTGTCGAAAGTTCTAGATCTAGTACTATAGTACTAGACATATCATTACTGAACAAAAGCCAATTATTTGGTTTCTCGCTTAGGCGTATGCAAGTCTTTTCATCTATTTCATTCTGCTATTAACATTTGTATTGATGGGAATAATTTATCATCGTCCAATACGATCTTTCAAACGACAGCTGCTAAAGTTTCTGCTATTTTGAATGTGTCATTGTGTTAAGTGTCAGAAGCGGACGTTGAACTGACGTTGCTGAAAGATTTATCAGCATAACACAATGTCATTTTCATTTTCCATAAAGTTATACAGATATAGTAAACCTTCACGGTGAACATCCTGCGTAACAGAAATATAATTGACTCTAAACGGAGAATTGTGTATATGGATACAATTCAAAATGGTTTTTAAGAGGGCCCATAACCTCTCGCGTAATCAAAACTGGCTTTGAGCCTAATAAAAAGTATACGATAAACATTTCCACAAAAAATCAGCTGATTCTGAAAATATATCGGTATAAATAAATAATAAACTTTTATTTGCTCATAAAATTCACGACACCAAACGAAAAATGCGAATCGTTTGGTTTCTTATTATTGCCATTATTTTATTATGGAAATTCAATAATTTTGATAACGTAAATATCCAACAGTAGAAAAAAGATTTGGCCTTATCTTATAAACGCAATAGCAGCAACAACACAAAATCTTTTGTGCTTTCGGATATTTTTTGAATGACTTTATCTTTTATTATTGGTGTCATTATTTTCCTATTGTGTATCCCTCGTTCTGCTTCCCGTCCACGTTTCCTCTGTTGCGTTACCATATGGATTTGGAAATGTTTTATTCCGAAAAACATAAAACTTTTGTAAATTAGGACACTAAAAAATAAAAATAAAATTCGAATGGGATGAGTGTGGTACCAAAATACAATAAAAAGCTCGGCTTAATGGTCTTTCATTTGTGTGCGTGCACCTTCATAAATCGATTTAATGGTTGAAACTTTTTATTTTAATTTTCAATAAATTTTTATTGCTCAAAGTACGTCATCATTAACATTTCATGAGCATTAAAAAAGACTGGTGTCCGTACTTAATAAATGCCATTAAATCGTTAATTTAGTTTTTGTATAAAGCTCGTTTAAATTTTAATTGGAATTTTAACGACAATCGGCCCATCCTATACAAACTCGAATATAATATTAACGTGTGTATTAGAACAGGTTAATTACATCAATTGAATGAACAATTAACTGAGGTGGTTGGGCATTGATATACGCTATATCGCTGTAATACCTCTGCTGCTCGTCTAATACCCTGATGTGTCGCCATTGGGGGTTTACGTGCAGCCTCAATTAGTTTAGTTATCAAAATTTTCGGATTATTCCACTTTCAATGTGGTAGGTCCGTATTTGAGTCTTTTCCTGTTTTCCAGTATATTCGACCATCAATCACCTTGAAATTAAATATAATTCATAAATATGGATTCGCGAAAGGCTATCGGGTACGAACGTTTAATGATCCGTTTCGATATTCTAGTAAAATCAAATGCTTGTAATTGAATTAACCATCGCGCTAACCGACCAGACAGGTCCCTTTGCTCCATTAACCAACGAACACTTTAGTGGTCAGGTATTATTTCTAGCAATAATGCTAGTGAAGTTTGTCCAAACTAATCCAAAAAATATAACAACAACAAAATTATAGTAATAGTATTGGTGTAAGTAAACATTTAGGCGAATTTATATTGAGTAATTTGGAGGAGATGTGATTTTTTAATTGGCCTTAGGTACATTCCAAATCCATTCTAAGTATTTTCTAAGCATTTAGCATGAACTGCAGTGACATTGGTAGACTGCTTAAATCCGAAAGAGTGTCTTTAGTAAATTAAAGGACTCATGACAATGGGTCTGACAGGGAGTTCCATGAGATTAAAAAATGTGATTTTTTTAATGGGCCTTAGGTGAGCTTCAGTGATACTGGTATACTACTGAAACAAAATGGAGTGTCCCAAGAATGTTATATGATTTTCTAATAAGTCAGACAGGGTGTTCCATGAGATTTAAGAATGTTATTTTTTTAATGGGCCTTAGGTACATTCCAAAGTCATTCTAAGTATTCTCAAAGCATTTAGCATGAACTTCAGTGAAAAAATCCTATTTTTAAAATTCATGGAACACCCTGTCAAACCTATTAG
This sequence comes from Nephrotoma guestfalica, assembly GCA_963691935.1. Lineage (NCBI taxonomy): Eukaryota > Metazoa > Arthropoda > Insecta > Diptera > Tipulidae > Nephrotoma > Nephrotoma guestfalica. Next base: position 207,103,707 of record OY829915.1, read on the forward strand.
AAAATCGTATCACTTGCTTGGGACACTCCTTTTTGTTTCAATAGTCCACCCGTATCACTGAAGTTTATGAAGAAGAATGACATTGGAATGCACCTAAGGCCAATTAAAAAATCACATCTCCTCCAAATTACTCAATATAAATTCGCCTGAATGTTTACTTACGCCAATACATACATTAAGTTTGTTGTTGTTGAATTTTTTGGATAAACTTCACTAGCATCTTCATATATGGTCTGAAACGTTTACTACTCAAAACTGGTGTAAGGCACTCCAGTTCTGTAATACTGTAATTCTTTTGAGCCTTGGTAAGTTTATGAGACATGATTCTCGTTTTCCAGGAAGTGCAGTTCGCGGGCTTTGGTCTTTGAACATTTTTAGCTTTGGAAATATGCCAGGAAATGCCGGAACAGAGTCACCTCGTTTGTGCGGCTCCCATTTATGTGATGGTTTGTACCGACCATGGTCAGAATTGACCGAAAATATTTGTTTGTTTCCATAATTCGGAGAATTAAGTTAGTGTGGTTTTTAGTCGAATGCACGCTATTTGCAGAGCATTGTCTTTTGTAAAATAAATACGTAGACCGTTGTCAAAATGCACGGCTAGATGCGTGTCAGATGAGTCTCGTTGTTGTATGGAATAAGCCAGAATACGCCAAACAGATTCGTTGCTGCTGGTGTATCTGCCCATCTGGTAGCGTGTTATTTCGACGTTTTCATTTAGAACTGGAAATACTGTCATATCCTTATGAACGCATTTGCAAATGTATTTGATTGACTGAACAGAACTGCAAAACTCCGCATGGACCATGGATGATGTTTGTGGTAAGAATATCGAACAATTCTTAATCAGTTGACCGATCTGGTATTTCTGCTGAAACAATGTTATCAACTTTTTCTGGTCATATTTTGTCGACTAACCATATCAAAACGACCGCGTGTGGCAAACCCCGTTTTTACCACTCAATAGAATACAACCAGGTAATGTCATGGCGATGTACTGCTGATTAACCTGGCAATAACAAAGTTTGCATTTCTTCCCATTTGCGATTATATGTGAACGTTATAATTAAGTCATTGAATTTTGTATGTATTCTTGCATATGACGTGGACTGCCAATATGTGTGAATGAAAGTATGAACGCGTTGCCGATTTCGTTCCCGGCGATAGCATCTCTCAAATGAATATACTCCTCCGAATGCAGCTTCGCTTGATTAAAGCGGATATAACGCAATCGATTGCACTCGATCTTCGCATACATGTCCACGATGTACATAAATAATTTTAAAATATCATTTGTTGCTACAAATCGTGTTTGAGGAACCAAACTGTTGCAGTTCTGGCAAACAACTGTTTTCGACACTATTGTCCACTAACTTTTAACCACTTTGACACAGTTTATCTGTTCAAACTGTGTACACAACCCAAAAAAAATAAAAGGACGATGTCTCCAAAATATCGGTAGACATTTTCAAACAAACGCGGCAAACTGAGACTAGGAGCATGGGAACCAAAATGGCAATCAATAAATTGAGGAGACGGAGGAACTTTATTTCAAACTCAACTTTGCATCAAATGTGAAACCACTTACTCATGTATTTGATGCAGGTTTTAGGTTATTAGCGAAAGCGGTTAGGTCATCATGAATGAGGGTAAATTGTTCCAGAACTACAAAATAAACAGCGAATATAATACTTATGAGCATGGTTGGAGGATAGTTTACCGAAGGATGATAATGAAAATGATATTAAATTAAATAATCACATTCTACTTGCGGCGTATCAGGGTTGTTGGAAGTCGCCTAATTGAATTCAGGCCAAGTATCTTTGGTCGTGGTGTAAACGGGTGTTTTGGGATAAACTATGTTCTGGGTTGGTTGTACCTATTGTTTGTATTCGTGGCGGTTCCATCATGGCTTGGTAAGTTCTGGAGAGAAAAACTCATTGGTTACTTACCACATAATCCAAAATTCCCCTTTTGAACAATTCCCTAAACCTATTTCCCAGTACTTCAACCATGGTATTTGTCGGCTGTTGTTAGGTTCGTAATATCAAATGATGCGTGTGCATAAACAACAAAAGAAAAAGACGTCGAAAAGAGAAATAGATGACCCTAATGCTGCACCAGCACTTGTAGCACAATCCAATGAAAATGGTACTGGAATTTTTTACAAATTAATTGCAAATTTGTTACACAGTTAGAAAATTTTTTACAAGTCCGGTTATTCTGCAATTCGTGTGTGAGCTGGCATTAGACAAAGCTACACCACACTTTTCGTATTTTTGTTAATATTTATTGTATCGGACTGGGGGTGGTACTGGAATTTTTTCCAAATTAATTACAACATATCGGCATAGTTCAACCCGAAAAAACTACCCCTAAGGGGTGCAATTCTTCAAAAACCATATTTGTCGTTAGAACATGCTTATCGCATTTCTGTTAATTTTCTGTTAATATTTGTTAATAGTTGTATCGTTGTATCGTACTGGGGGGTGGTACTGTAATTTTTTACAAATTAACTACAACATATTGGAATAGCTCAACCCCCAAAAACTACCCCCAAGCGGTGTAATTGTTTAAAAAATATAGTTTTCATCACACCACGCTTTCTGTATTTCTGTGAATTTTTGTTGTGTAGTACTGGGGATGACACTAGAATTTTTTTACAAAATAATTACAATAAAATGGCATAATTAATCCCCTACAAAACTACCCCGAATGGAAGCAACCGATTAAAATCATTGTATCGTACTGACGGTCATGCTAGAAGTTTTTAAAAAATAAATTACAATATAGTGGAATGGTTTAATTGCCAGAATCTGCCTCTAAAAAGTGAAGCTCTTTAAACCAATATTTCTCAGTAAAGGTCAAACCTCTTAAATTTATCACAACAGCCCACAACCACAAAAATCGATCGTAATGTGTCGAACTTCCTTCCTATGCAAGAACTAGGAATCCCTAAATTTATTACAACAGCCACACTTACAGAAATCGGTCAAAATGTATCGAACTTCCTTCCTATGCAATATAGTACAGTATAGACTAGCATGGAGCTATGCAATATGCAGATGGTGATGAAATCGGACCTATAACCGTACGTCCTCAAATTGGCCAACTCTGGCGTTAAAGTAAGGGCGGAAAAAGTATACCTCGAAAGAGTTGGGAGAGCCTTGGCCCCAGAACAGATTGCAGAGATAATAAAAAAAATTAATAGTGGTTTCAGGCTTTTGAATCATTAGGTAATCCTACACTCATTACGATATCACGAAGATTACTGGTAGAAATAATTTATTGAATCATTTTACCACTTGTGCATTATGAATTATTACGAATTTCTGCAAATTTTGACGCATGTGAAGTTAGACCTAACTAGGAAAGAACTAGCTTGAGGCCTAGTTTAGCACAAATTTCACACGCTTGTATACGCGTTTGAAGTTAGAACTAAATTGATCCTAACCCAACAAAAATAAAAAATGTGTAGATTAGTTGGAAAATATAGCAAAAACATTTAGGCGAATTAACAATTCCCAGTTTTATCACCTAGCTCTGTATGATTTTATAAACGGACTATACTAGATCTATCAACCTTTTAAAACATTTAAAATTCTCGAGCTATTCAATTTCTTAAGAAACCCCTAAATTCTTAGTAGAGCGCAGGTTATATAAAAGTATTTGTTTTAACTAAGCCAATTCTATAAATGTTTTTTATAAAATATTAAATTCAATTGGGAAATTATTCAAATATTTCAATATTTCGCCTAAATGTCACTTTTATATAATTTTTGCCAATACAAACACACTTTCGTTTAGGTCAAACTTCAAAAGCGTAAATTTTGGATTTTCCAGCACCGATCTCAGAGATGTCTGGAATTATTAAATAATCGGACATCAAAATTTCATTACGATATCAGGGGAGGGGAAGGGCGCTGTGGGGACTACTGGCGGAAATAATTTACTAAATCGTTCTGCCACATGCACATTATGAACTATTAAGAATTTCTGTGGCGCTGGAATTTTCCAGTACGGATTTTCGAAATGTTTGGACCAAATGAATAATGGTTTCATACTTATAAATCACGGGGATTACTGGTAGAAATAATTTATTGAATCATTTTATCCCTTGTGTACTATGTAATATTACGAATTTCTGCAAATTTTGAATATTCCGGCACCAATCTCAGAGATGTCTGAACCAAATGAATAGTGATTCCTGGCTTCGGAATCATTAGGTAATCAGACAGCAAAATCTCATTACGATATCACGGGGATTACTGGTAAAAATTATTTATTGAATCATTTTAACGCTTGCGTATTATGAATTATTAAGAATTTCTGCAATTTTTGAATTTTGCAGCATCGATCCTTCATGCGAACTTTCATGGGAAATTTTCATGCGATGTAATATTGCGTAATTTAAAAAAAAAAATATTTTCTCGGACTGGAAAATAATTTTTCTGGCTAGAAAAATAATTTCGGGATTTGAGATACTGTGGTAGTGTGAGTAGTGTTTGTGTTATAATAATAATACAAGGTTATCCAATTCAAGCTTGATAAAGTAAACTTAAAAAAAACACAAAATATTCGGAATGTATTGTAATTTTTATTTCATTTTACAGATTGATCCTTGCCATTTTTAGTTAAACAAGATATCATTCAAATGTCCTCCACGGGACTTCTTACAGGCCTTGATTCTTTTGCGGTAATTTTCAATGACTTTTCGGCACATTTCGGGCGGTATCTCGGCCATTACCTTACGAATATTAGTTTTCAATTCGTCAAGAGTTTGAGGATTGTTTGCGTAAACACGATCTTTCGCGTAGCCCCACAAAAAGAAATCCAAAGGCGTTAAATCACAGGATCTTGGAGGCCAATTGACATCAGCCAATCGCGAAATCAAACGTCCAGGAAATTTCTCTTGCAAAAGATCTCGATTTGCTCGTGTTACGTGACTGGTTGCTCCATTATGCTGGAACCACATATCGTCAAGATCATAATCTTCGATTTTCGTAAAAAAATAATCGGTTAACATGCGGCCATAGCGCTCAGAATTGACGGTAACGGTTCGTCCATGGTTGTTCTCAAAAAAATACGGCCCAATCACACCACCAGACCACAATGCGCACCAAACAGTGACTTTTTCCGGGTGTAATGGCTTCTCTACAATCAATTGTGGATTTTCTGAGCCCCAAATTCTACAGTTTTGCTTATTAACGAAGCGAAAAATGAGCTTCATCACTGAAGAAAATTTTGTTCGAAAAATCAGCATCGACGGCCTGTTTTTCCAACACCCAATTTGCGTATGTTCTTCGTTGTCCATGGTCAGCAGGCTTTAGCTCTTGTGTCAAATGGACTTTATACGGATGAAGATGCAAATCCAGATGCAAAATGCGCCATAATGAGCCATAAGATAGGCCTAAATGTTGAGCTCGACGAGGAATTGACAAATTTGGATCTTCTTCCACACTTTCAGCTACAGAAGCGATATTTTCAGCATTGCGAATGTTTCGATGATGCACAGACCTTACAATATCAGTAACAGATCCAGTTTGTTCAAATTTATTCACTGTATTCAATATGGTTTGCTTTGTAGGACGATTATGACGACCATAATCTGCTCGTAAAGCGCGAAATCTGGATACGGCAGAATCACTATTTTTATAATAAGATTTAATAATTTTAACGCGTTGGTCGATTGTTAAATGCTCCATATTCTTAAATGGCAGAATGTCAACTAAATAAATGACAGCGTACTTGACGTTTATCTTTGACAGATGTCAGTATACAGATTTCTACTTTATCAACCTCGAATTGGATAACCCGTTACTTTATTTGATTAACTAATTGATTTACTAATTGTTAATGTGCTGCTCTAAAAGAGAAGTGTTTAAGGTAAGGCTACTTACATTTCCAGTATATAATAAAATCGATAGATGCGAAGCGAAATCTGATTTGAAACAAAAATAATTGCTTTACATTACAATTCGTTTTGGCATGTCATAGAAGAAAATTTCCCAGAAAGCCAAAAATTTAAATTGCAAAATTTGTTTCAATATATTGCGACAAAAGCCCCCGATAAACCAAACTCATGTAATTAAATATCGTTTACAATAATTTTCCACATACAAAAATTACTAACTGTCGTTCAAAGGAGGAACAGTTTTTCGCCACCAGAGTTTGGCAAGATAATGTTACAAAGTTGTTAGTTTTTGTCCAAAAATTTGACAATTTGTTGAAAAACATTAATCAGAGAAAGAAGAAAAGTGGGAAATCTATAATTTCTTTTAACGTTAATGGTAATTTTTGAGTGAGAGGTGGCAAATACATCGTTGTTTAGTTTTATGTTATTTTGACGATTTCGCCTGTTGGTAAATACAAAGCCATCTTTATTAAGGGCCTATTAGCTAAATTAATGACGACACGCATGTTTCGACGGTTCATCATATAATAAACAGGAATATTATAAAAGTAAAATTTACAGTACAAAAAATATTTCGTTGCAATTATTTTATCGAAGGGGAACGCCATGCGTTCTTAGTTTCTTTTTCTAGTTGTTTCTACTTGAACTTTGACAGAATAGTGAAATAAATAATTTTACTTTAATTTTCCATTAAATTTTTCAAGTAAAACTTTTGAGTAACTCATTTCCAACAGCAACAATAGTCCCATCGAAACAAGACGCCCAAGAAAGCAATGCGTGGTCATATTCGTATCCGGACTATTTCTACTACTACTTAACAGCCCGTAATGTTAATTCACACCACATTTTAGTCCACGGCTGCACACTCAGAGTGCTGGAGATTTTTTCATTCCTTCTAATGCAAAACAACTAGATCCTATGTCAAACGTCAAAAAACTTTTGAACTATGTGCAAAACCTTGTACCGACAGATACACGCTCACATTGTTAAAGTAACATATAAATATTCCAAAGGATCTCCTTACTTGTGATCATGTTTTGTCCGCGTCGATAATATAAAACTAACCCTAAAATAGCACCTTACGACGGTCCCTATAAAGTAATTAAAAGATTACGAAAATACTTTGTAGTTGACATAAAAGGCAGAAACAAATCCATTTCCATTGGCCGATTAAAACTGGCATATAAAGGAGGCCATCATACAGAGAGCTTTGGTATATAGTATATAACCGAATCATATAAATCTCAAATTTGAACAACTTTCAATATTGTCGCTTATAAAGGGTGTTTTTTTAAGAGGTTGCCGATTTTTTTTTTGAATAAAACACATATAAAATTATGAAATGACCAAAATTTTTTTTTATTTGGTAGATAATTTTTTGGCATTTAACATTTAAACACAATTTCTGGCATATGGCTACCACGACTATTTTTCACAAATGTCATTCTGGAGGTCCAATTTTCCAGCACTTTTTCAAGCATTTGAGGGCGTATGTCAGCAATGACACGTTGAATATTGGTTTCCAAAGCGTCAATCGATTGAGGTTTATCCACATAAACCAATGACTTCACGTATCCCCACAAAAAGTAATCGAGTGGCGTCAAATCGCACGAACGCGGAGGCCAATTCACCGGACCATTTCTCGAAATAATGTTGTCGTTGAAAGTTTCTTTCAATAAGTCGATTGTTTCACGTGCTGTATGGCAAGTGGCACCATCTTGTTGAAACCACATTTCATTCATATCCATATCTTCAAGATTTGACAACAAAAACTCATTTAACATGGTTCTGTATCGATTTCCATTCACGGTAACGCGTCGTCCTTCCTCATTTTTAAAGAAATATGGACCGATGATCCCACCAGCCCATAGACCGCACCAAACAGTACATTTATCAGGATGCATTGGTAATTCTAGAACGGCGTGTGGATTATCTTTGCTCCAAATGCGACAATTTTGTTTGTTGACGTATCCATTTAACCAAAAATGCGCCTCATCACTGAAGAGAATTTTACGGTAAAAAAATGGATCTTCGTTCAATTGATTTAACGACCAATCACTGAATTCACGGCGCAAACGATGGTCGTGTGGCTTTAATTCTTGCACCAATTGAATTTTGTATGGCACCAAACCCAAATCTTTACGTAAAATTTTCCATAAAGTCGATGGACAAAGTCCAATTTGCTGAGCACGACGACGAATCGATAAATTGTCGTTTTCTTCGACACTGGCCTCAACGACAGCAATATTTTCTTCTGTACGAACTCTTCTCATTCTTGTCGGTGGCTTGGCATCCAAAAGAGTGAATGTAGACCGAAATTTGGTAATTACGTTCTTTATGGTGGTCTCTGACGGACGATTATGTGCACCATAAAATTCACGAAGTGCTCTATAAACATTTTTAATTGAACACTGATTTTGAAAATAAATTTCCACGATTTGAAAACGTTGTTCTGGAGTTAACCTATTCATAATGATTTGCCAAACAATACTGAGTAGAAATGCCACTTTGAGCTGTCAAAACAACTGTCATAAAATAAAACGACATCTATCGGAAAAACAAACCTCCTAAAACAACACCCGTACGATTATCAGGACGATTTACTGACTCTAACACTAAAACTTTTTTCAATTGACGAGCCATTGGTGGCAACCTCAGATCCAGCTAGGCCGCATAATAGATGTTTATCATAAAATCTCAGTGAGGTCTCTGTGGTTAAAATAAAACCATAGAATTAAATTAATTTGGCAACCGCTGATAAGCAAACTAGAGTTAACACACAATAAAGTAAAAGTCCGAGAAAGAAATAATTAACCAATTTGGATTTATGGTTTACCTTTAATTCCAAATATTCATTTTTAATGGATTAAGGTTTATGTTTAAAATTTTAAAAATCTCGGCACTAAGAATGTGATAAGCTGTAAACATATATTTGCTGGTGCCCGTAACAGGAATAATTAAAAAAATTTTTGGTTTAGCCTGGGTGATAACGTTTATCAAGTTAAACCACGATTCTATCCCAGAAAATAAAAATAATTCACACTAATCTATAGAAAACCTCACTTGCGGTTATGTGAAGTCAGCCCAGCCCAGAAATTGTATACATTTACGTGCAACTTTACGAAATGAGCCTAAGCCCAGATATATCCACACAAGTCGTATTTGAAGTAGAGACCATCACTCATTGCCTGTTTGCAGAAATAGAAACACAAATTCCGTGGCAACTTAGCGAAATTATTTCCTGGGCCAGATACATCCATTCAACTCGTATTTGAGCTAAAATTACATTTCAATTTGGTACGTTAAAATCATAAATTCCCTCAAGGCCTTCTCAAAGCCACATAGCCTTAATCCGTTAAATTTATACTTTTAACGTGTCAAATTAAACTTTATTTAGTTAAAATACGAGTTGAATGAATATATTTGGCCCAAGGCCTAATTTCACATAGTTGACATGAAATTATGTTTCTCTAATTTTACTAAATGTAAGGCATGAGTCTGACCATTTCAAAACCAGAAAACCTTAATCCGGAATTTTAGTTCAAATACAATTCCGTACAGTGTAATTTCGCAAAGGTGCCACGAAACGATTTTTCTCTAATTTTTGTAGAAGTAAGTAATGAGTCTGAACATCTTATAACCACATAGCCTTAATCCAACAACTCTAAACTTTTAACGTGCCAAGTAAAAATGTAATTGTAGTTCAAATACGAGTTCTATAGGTATAACAGTTGCACCTCTAAAATTCGCAAAATTTAAATTGAACGAATTTTATTTTTGGATTTAACGTCATTTCTAATAAATTCCGGGTTGGGCTAAGATGAATTATTTTATTTTGCTCGGTCGTTCCATCAGACTGCAGTGACCTAACTGCAGATATATGGAAAATACTTTGAATTTATATTCAAAATATAATCACAATGCCTTAGCGAATTATTATATTTCGCAACGCATTTTTAACTCCTCCTTAACCTCAAATTTATAGTAATCAGAACACACAAAATACAATTTCTATGTGAAATTTTGGGTTATGATTAAAGAATTCAATAGTGGCGAAACCATTAGCGTCGAAACCAACTTCTAAGCGACTTGGTAACCTCGCCTCGATATTAAAACAATATCTGGCTATCGCCGATCATAACCCAAAATTTCACTTTTGATGTTCACTTATCACGTGATTATATTTTGAAGAAAAGTTCAGGGTATTTTTCTTATTCATATTTGTAGTTTGGCCACTGAGGTTTGATGAGACGACCGAATTTTGTAGTTTAACTTCCCCTTAATATTTTGTTTGTTCCCAAAATTTTGACGCAGAGCACGCGAGTTTAAGCATGTTTTGGTGATCGAATGATCTACCTTTTGTTTTTATTTTGTACACATTTACTCGTATATTACTTTTATTGTGGAAAGGTTTTTCAAAGTGTCTATGTGTGGCCGTCTCGCAATGTATAGACTTTGTATGTTAGTACGTCAAACGTAAACTTGAGAAGAAACTTTCATGCGGATGATATGGAATTTTGTTTTTGAAGAGTTTTTTCGCGTTACTTGATTGTATCTTGTAGATGCGCGGGTGAAATGAATTTTCATTCGCCAGAGTATGAACTTTGTTTGATTATCTTTGGTTTTGCTGAATTGTTTTTTACTTTTAGGGCAGTTTTTGTATAGAAATTTACCATCTTTCGTGGTGGTATCTTTGATTTGATGATCGTTGTATAAAATGTATAGATCGTGGTTGGGGTGTACGCTTGAAGAGTGGTAATTTCGTTCGTCATCCACTCGTTTATCGGGATTGAGGATGGATGGGCGGAGTTTATGTGCACGCGGCATGTACGAGATATGGTAGGGTGGGGTAGGGGAGGATCTTAATAGAAGGAAATTTCCATGACATTTGTATGACGATGTTAACCATATTTTTTTGTTCGCCTTCTACTCGGCTATATTTTGATTTCAAAGATTGGCTGATTTTAGTGATGTTCCTGTACCCAATTATTCAGCTTCTGAATAATAAATAATTTTATTTATTATATTTTAGTTTAGAGTTATCGAGGTTTATCAGGTGTGCATTATTAATATTATTATTCATTGCAGTTCCTGATTAAGCTAATCTATTTAGTTCTAATGAAATTTTTTGATTACAGAATATCTTTGAAGCTGTACTACTTTGTCATTAAAAATTAAATTTTAATTTAAAAGTCAATCAATGTGGCCGCAATTAGTTGTAATTAGTAGTAATAATTCGTTTGATTCTTTTAACTAGTTGATAATTACTATTCAAATTATTGGTTTAGTTTATTTGGGAATTTAAGAATCTAGAATCGTCCGAGATGTTTAATATTAATACTATCCTTTATAGTTAATTGGTCAAACGAATATGATTGTATGGAAAATTGAGGTATCGGAGGAGGGAAACTTGATAAAGTTGCATAACAGCAGTGTTGCCTGATTCCTGTTTAAATTAAATTTTAATTCTAATTAATATTTTTAGTAAGCTTGTAAATTTTCATGACTTTTTGTGAAAGCAGTCAAGGTAGGAATCTTAATGACTATAACCGGGTTTACTAATGAATTTGATATTTCAATGGTGGTTGTTGGATTTTTTGAAATTATAAATACAGACAAATATTGCTGTAACTACCTAATTGTTGTATTTTGAGGTTCATGGCACTTCTTTAATTGAATTACTTTCTATGTTGAACGGGAGACTGTAAATTGGTAAAGGTTTTGGTTAGCTTGTTCTAAGTTGGATAAATAGTTATCGCTGGTTGTCAATTAGATTGGCGGAGGAAATGGTTCACTCATAATAATTAAGTTTTATTTCAGGAAATTTAGCAATTAAAAATTATTTAGGATCTTCATTGCTGATTATTTATATCCAGAAATCAAAAATTATTGTGCCGTCTTGTGCTTGTGCTTTACTAACTATTGACTACTTAGGTGTCTGTAACCAGGTCAAGTCTATCTTATCTAATAACCTTTCCTAGTCCTCCGTATTGTTATATGTGTAAGGGGTGTACGGTAAGCCCGGCGTATCCGGGATCCTTACTTAGTCTTGGCTGTACATTCTAATCAATCAATCAAGACAAATAATTTCGGGATTTGAATTTACCGTAGAAACATACTACATAAAAAAATCTTTTCGAATGATTTTTCACTCTTATATCAATAAGCAATCTCAAATTTGGTGACAAACATTCTGCCAAATAGACCAAACTGATCCATTCGGCTATGTTACCGAATTGATCAATTTAATCTCTTTGGTAGATTGTTTTCTGCCGCAGCCCTACGTAGTATGAATAACACGAATAATTCAGATACATTCCTTTACAATTCATTATTATTTCTTCAATAAAACTGAACAAGGTACTCAATACTGTGAAAGTATAAATTAAGTGGTTAATAAATTTATACTCAACAATCTTTTCGTTGTAAAATTTTATCAAAATCTTCCACAGATTACTTTTATATCCTTAATAATTATACAAAATTCATTTTTCATATAATATTTGGGTACCCATATAAAATAATGATTTCGTCCATTAATTTTATGATGTACCCATTAAAGTATCAGCATACGAACATCTGTTCATCAGATTATTGAGATAAGGGAATTAAAAATTAGAAAAGAAAAAATCGAAATACATTCAAAATTCACAACAATGTCCACCACTTTTCGCCACTTTACTAATCGTATCGGTTTATTTAAAGCTTTTGAATATACTTAAAAATAAAACGCTCGCTTCACACACACACACACACACCAAGCAAACAAAGGAAAAACGAATAAAAGTCGGAAAGATATAAATTATTTTTAATGGAAAAATACTTAAAACAAACAAAATAATTTTTCCGTTATTTATATAATACTTTTATGTGTACATAAGAAACTGGTAGAAGCACCTGGCACTTCTCTCATCATCCACCGTTCACCGTAATTCTTAAATCTATACAGCACCGTATCGTGCATGCGAGAATTTGTAGAAGAAAAATATGAAAGCATTTTTTTTTGTCTGTTCACACAACTTGGCTACGTACTCGTACCTCATTTCCATCTCGTTTATTTCGTAAAGATTAAAATTAGCTTTTATGGCCGCTTCTTTAATTTATTTTATTATTTTAAAGCCATTTTGTTTGTTGCTTTATGTGAAAAATATAAATTAACTTTGAACAAAATAATAATTTTTAATGACTGGAAAAAAAAAAGTTTTTTTTTATGTGCAAATAAAAGCTTGTGTGCGGCTGCTGTATATACATAATGTAGATACTCTTGGATGTCTTCTTGAGTACATTATTAGTATAAAGTAATTAATTTCATCTGCGACAATCTATTAATTTATAATTGATGTGAATTTAACGAGGAAATCGTTTACATCTTGATTAATTTGTTATGTTCGGTTAGTGTTATTTGGTTCATTGAACAGTATAATGTGGAAGTATCTATTCCTTATCAAACATTACGTAATGAATCGGATCATGCTCGTTATTTGACGAAAGCCTTTATTTTAAGCTTATTAGAGTGAGGCATGAAAATAGTTTTTTTCTGTTTAAGTGTTTTCTTACACAAAGTGGTTCCATTTAAATCCAAACACGTTTATGAAATTATCCCAGAATATCACGATATTGGCAATTACTTCGTCAGGTATTGCTGCCACTTTGTTAGATGATGGACGAATGACACATTCAGCGCACAAACCGCAATGTGTAGCATTAAAAAAAACAGTGGAATGGCTGCACTGCTGCAAAAAAGTTCGATCATTATCTGGGATGAATGTACTATGGCTCATAAACTTTCACTAGAAGTATTGCATGCAAGATTTAAACGGCAACAGCAAACTATTCGGTGGTGCTACCTTATTACTATCCGGTGATTTCCGACAGACATTGTCAGTCATTCCACGCTCTACTTAGGCCGATGAGATCAACGCTTGTTTAAAACAATCATTTCTATGGCGAAGCGTAGAGACTGTTCGATTGACCATTAACATGCGAGTACAGTTGAAAAATGACCCGGCTTCACAAATATTTTCTGAACTGCAAACAATGCATCAAATTGCCAGACTATCAATGCACTATCGTTAATTCAAAACATGAATTAATTGAGAATGTCTTCCCGGACATTCTGCTATTTTGGCAGGCAAAAATGTTGATGTTGACGAAATTAATTTTCAGATACAAGAGACGTTGCCAGGCGCGCTGATGTCTCTCAAGTCGTAGATGAAAATGATGCAGTAAATTATCCAAATGAATTTTTAAATTCACTAGATATGCCTGGAATGCCACCATACAACCTTAGATTAAAAATTTGTTCGCCGATAATTTTGCTTCGTGATTTAAACTCACCCAGATTATGCAACGGGACACGTTTGGTCATCAAGCGGATCATCAATGTTAACCATTTTGAATGGAAAGTTTAAGGGAGAAATCGTTACTTTGACACGACCCTCGGAAACGAGAATCCTATTCAAACGGCTTCAATTTCCGATTCGTTTGGCATTCGTTATATCAATCAATAAATCTCAAGGGCAAACAATGTCCGTTAGTGGACTCGACTTAGAAAATCCATGATCCTCTCATGGCCAGCTATACGTTGCATGTTCACGCGTGGGTAAACCATCGAATCTCTTCAGATTGGCAAAAGAGAGACAGTTTGTGGCATGGTAGGACAACGTCTACCGGGTCAGCTGATATAATTTAAAAAAACGAGTGAGCTTTATTGATATTTTATATATTAATACTCTTAATTTTTTCATACTCAACCCTAAAATGACCCCTAATCATGATCCGATCCGTTAGATTTTTTCAGGTCGACATAAATTGAGGACGACCGAAAAGCCATTTTTTTTTGTTCAAATTAGTAGCGCGCGATTCAAATTAAAAGTTGCAAAACAGTTGGCGGTCGATTCAGATTCAAAGTTGCAACACTGTTGGCGCGCAATTTAAATTTAAAGTAGCGGATACAAATAAGACTAGATTGAAATTGTTTTAAAAAGCTGCTATCTTTTTAAAATATAAAAAAGCCAAAAATTTTCAAATAGTAATTTTCTCGGCGATTTTCAAATAGTAATAAAAATGCATTGAAATGTAAAAAACGACGCGAGTGACCAATTTTGCGATTTTTAAATCCATTCTAAATTGAATAAAAATCAAAATATTTTTATTTTGCTGATTTTAATACTGAAATGTGAAAGAAATTCAAAAGATAAAGCTGTAATCATCAAGTCAAGCCTCGAGTATAAATAATGCACCACTTTGAAGGAGCGGTCCAGCGAGTGAGTCATTACCATTTCTCACCTCGAAGAGTCTTGAACAAAACTCTTTTCATTTTTGTTCAAAATGCCTTGGAAATCAAAAGACTCTCGAAAACGAAAAATATACGATCAAAAATGATCGGAATTCACAATCCACAAATTCAAGCCAAGAACCAGTCCCATCATCATCACGTGAAACCACCCCATGGATCTCCCAAGACGCCAACCCGGTCCCAGCCATAGTGGCGTTATGCGGATCGAGTCGACCGAGGTTGTATATTATGGTGTTTACACCACCATATTAGATCAACTAATACGAAAACGAAAATATATTGGCCTCGGGCCCACAAAAGAAGTTAGTAAGTATATTTTGGGTACCACGGCGGTTTTGGCAGAAGGGGAAAGAGTGCCTATGTCACAACATTCCCGTCCCGAGAGACAGCCAAAAGAACACCCTGCTATCTGGGCCGTGAGAGTTAGTATGGTGAGCCCGATATACTTACCAATTTACCGCTTTGTTCTTCACCGCAACAAAAACCCCAAAAAAAACACACAATATTTTACTTTACGTTAGACTACACAGAAAACTTTATTCACCAAAAAAAAGACAAAACAAAAACTAAAAAAAACTAGGTATTTAACTTAATTATCCGCCGAGCTGAGCTACTACACGGATAATTAATGTTCACTGACTGCCCTTAACCAAGAAAATTTCGCGGTATTTATTCCAAAATTAATTACTTAATGAATTGAGAATTTACATTTTAACCCAGTGATTAAAATTGTTCTCTCAATCAACTTACATTTTATTTTTGTGAATAAATATTGTTTATTTGTTGTGAATTTCCGGCTCGTATTTGCTACTAGCGGAAGTTTGTACAACAACAAATACAAATGGTTTTGATTTTCACATAGGTTGACGTATTCGTAAATATGTCAACGCTATACATAAATAAACCACTTGCATTTATCGTTTTACTTGAAAAATGAGATGTCGAATTACATAAACTATTTACGCTTACCCCACAGAAACTCATTAAAAAAAAATTCTAACATGAATTAATTAAATGGCCTTGTAGAAAATAAACGTAAAAAGAAAATGTGAAGACGTAGCATGACTGGTACATAAGTTAGATATAGTTAGAGAATTATTAGTCATGCAGATAAGAAAAATTATTAGTTTTTTTGTTTGGGATAGGTTAGTAACGGAATTAAATAGAATTGCGTTACAAACTCTAGGGTCGTTCCAATGAACATGTAACCAGGCGGACATTATAAAGCTACTGGGGCTTCTTCGGAAAGACCCAATTAGCAAACCCAATTCCGAATGCAGAAAATACCACTTGATCTGAGCCAAGGACTGGGAAAAGGTGTGGCAGAATAAAACCTTTGGTTTCAGGTTGGATGGCTTCCACGAGGCTGTGAGAGACGCCTTGGGAGAGGGACCTACATTGATCGGCCTGGGCGATAGGGTAATTAGTGAAATTCAAGACCTGGACCCGGTCATATATTTGAAAACCGGTTTTTCGGCAAAACCGGTTTCCGGTTAATAACTGGTTTATTTAATGTAAAATATCCTTGAAACTTACGAAAAATTTTATGTTTAATTTAAACTGTTCGTAATAAAATAAACAAATTCATAAAGAACTTGCTCCTATTATTAGGTGTGACCTAATTTTAGTACATATTTTTCCTGAAGAAGGAAACCCCTTTCAGCTTCTACGCTGGTTGACGGTTCGAACTGTGTTAGTTCTCTTGTTATAACGGTCAAGAAATTTTACGAATCTTTTTTAATTAAGAGAGACAGAGAAGCTGTTATTCCTTTTTCAATTGCATTTTGCATCATCTGTTTCATAGTTAGTTAAATTTGTTGTTGGTTATCGTCCGATGGTACTTCTAAGATATCTTTCTCAGAATAGTTACATAAGGGTTGTACCTTTTTTCCTGAATCCTGTCAACAATTTGTAAATCACAGACATAAGCGTTATTTAATTTAATTTGGAACTTGCCTTATTGACATCGCAGGCACCAGTATGTAAATACTGAAGAACAGATAATGGCCCCGTTCGCCTTTTATTAATTCGTAATTCTAGTTTCGATTTCATTTCATTTGAAAGAATACTACTTATATTCTGAAGTCTTGATAACAAGAAGGTAATATCAGCGTTCGCAGTAAGAAGATTTACATCTCTTCGGCACAAAGCCTCTACCGTTAGCTTTATTTGCTCAAGCACATTAATAATCTCCACCAATAATATCCAATCATTTTCACAAAATGAATATTCGGTGAGGTTTAGTTCTACGATCGCCATCTGTAGACTAGACTTTACTTTGTAAGCCCTTTCGAGCATTACCAAGACGTTGCTCCATTGCGCTTTAGAATCTAAGGTTAATTCAAATTCTTTCCATGGTTCAGTTTTACATATTTTTGCAACGTGGTATTTCGTGTTGGAGAAGTTCTAAATGTTTTTACTACTTTACGAATTTTTGTTATCGCGGGATGTATATAGGAAATGCTCAAATAGGTTAGATAATTCTGAATCTAAATATGGTTATTTGAAATTTCAAAGTTGTCTGCACCTTAGATTTACATCATCCTCGCATTCGTTTTCGGAATCTACAGTTTCTGGGCAATTTACTTCGTCAAAAGTATCAGCAGATAATTCGTCAACGCCAATGACTCCCAATTCAGAATTTATATTCATATATAAAGCACGTTAAGTACTGCTGTGTCCCATATGATAAACCATCATATGGGTGGTAAACAATCAATATAGACTCTGTGGGTAATAGTAATGTAGAAGGCTCATCGACTGCATCACAAACCAGATAATTCATAGAAATTTACTATCATTTCCACACAAAAATTTACACATATGGACATCATCTGAAGAAGAATAACGAAACAAATGTGATGACGAAATGTGATGACCACTAAACACCGGAAAAAACTAAACACCGACAGATTGAAAGATGCTGGACACAAGAAACACATTCTGCGAAACCAATGAAGAAGCAGCCATCAGTGTAGATCAACAGTGGAAACAAATCCAAGAAATCTATATCGAAACAGCTATCAACACACTCGGGTCGGTTACCAAGAATTCAGACGCAAACCCCCTGGATCAAAACATGCGCGTACTATTTCAATCAATGCGTGTGCAATAATCAATATAACGATTCTCAAGAAAGATAACGTAAGAGACTGTATAAGTTGGCATGTAATATATTTCTCGCCATCATAACCATAAAGATATAAGCAATGGCTATCCTCTATAGAATCTCACGGACAGTCAACCCGAAATTGCAAAAGGAACATGCTGGCTTCAGACCAATGTTATCACCAATGTTATCATTTAAAACAAAACGCATCTTTATTGAGCAATCTAATGAATGTACCACTGCACCTACTCAAATATAGCAAAAGAAGTTGGCCTCAAATAGTTGGTTGCACTTAAGCGAAAACGGGTGGCACAGATGAAGTTATAAAGAAACAAATCAACAAAGCCAGATCAAGATTTAAATCTTACACAAAGACTGGAACATATATGTCCTATTCCGCAAATACCAAACTAAGAATGTTTAATTCGTATGTGAAATTAGTGTTGCTGTACGGTTGCGAAACCTAGACATCAACAATAAGCCACAGGTGTTTGTAAATAAATGCCTTAGGAGAATACTGAAGTACTCGTGGCCCAACAAAATAACAAATATTGAGGTCCTTGAGATGGATTGCCCACATTGAGGAAGTCGCAGAATTAAATGACAAGCATGTCTCTAAAATGAAACCCACAAAAGAGAAGGAAAGTCGGACGGCCAGCTCTAACATGAAAACGAACGATGCTAGCAGAAGCGAAACAACTCAGAAAGTCGTGAGTAAATTAAAACAATAGAACTCAACAGAGTTTGATGGTTCAGCCCAGTGGACTCCATTTGCTCTTAAGTTGGAGGTAAGGGGGAAAATATGTCTAAAATATCAAGTGAGCCTTCGGTCATGTTTTGGCATTTATTAGGATTATGAACTCGAGGAACTTGTACTCGTATGGTCATTATTTACCTGGACATTGTAAAGAATCTTTTAATAGGGACGCTCGAAATTTGTTAGGTTATAGCAGCCAAGTTGTTAGATGTTGTCAAACCTGTTGTGAATTGTTCAGTAGTGTTTGGCAAATTACCAAGGAAGGCAAATTACCAATAGCATTGTCTAGTCAACAAGAATTGTATTCTTTATCGGCCGACATAAGTTTCACGAGCATGCAGCAAGTTCCAGCATCTTCCTTCCACCAATTAATCTTCCTAACATAGGCCATATTTACAACCAAATTTTTATCGTGTAAACAATCTTAAAAAGTTTTAACTTTGCTCATTTAACGATTTCGCGCTTTAACCCTAACATAAACATAAATGTGCTTCATTACCATATAAAAGCTTCGGGTCAATTTTTTCAATGCGGAGAAAGAATGTAGTTCATCTTGAAATGGTTTGAATTACAAAGGAACAATATAATTTTGATAAATGCGAACAGAAATAATAATTTTCTACATTGTCTACATTCTCTACATTATCGACGGCATTTTTTAATTTTCTACATACATTGTCTACACGTGTAAAATATTAATTATCTACGCGGTGTAGACAATACGGCACAACACTGTAAACAATTCGGATCTTGTTTCCTGTTGAATTTTTGCAGCATAATCCAGTACAATTTTTTTATGATGTTGAGTGATTTTGGTATTGGATTGCACGTGAAGCAATACCCTGAGATCATTTGAGACGCAAAACACAGAAAATGGTATACCATCTCTTGCAATTAGCTGAGATGAAATGGCAGACAAAGCAACATCTTGTTTATTTTCACCAAAGAATTCTGTAATTTGGATGAACTCTGTTGGTTGAACTTGAATCAGAGAAATTTGATGTAGATGGGGCACTTATCTTCCGTTTTGCTACATTTAAATAGTGGATCGCTCGTAAATGGGAGTGAAGCGAACTTAGCAGATCCACCGCAATATTTAATTTGGTTTCCACATTTATGCATTTAGCTTGCAAGTTCCAGTTTTTTCTCGTAGAAAATAGCCCATATCGTGTACTCATCATTCTTGTCTATTCTATATTCTTCAAAAATTTTATTTTCCTTGTTTTATTGCCAGTATTTTTATGCTATTACGATTAAATTATTTGATTCAAAAATCATATGAAATGAACAGAAATGTAGAAATGTTAAAATGTCAAACAAACCAACCAAAAAAGTATAATTTGTACGAAACTGGGCGAAGATTGAAAAAATAGGCCGAAAATACATCCGATCAAAACCGTCTTTTTAAAACCGAAAATAGAAAACGGAACGATTAACCGGTTAACCGGTTAATCGAAACCCGAGTTTGCAATCACTACCTGGATTGCTATACCGAATTAAATGAAGTTCAAGATACGCTCATACAAGATATACCGGGGATGGAGCTCTCCAAAATAAGCATATTTCTAAGCTCTAGGCATAAAAAGATAGCACTGGTTGTGATGAATGACAGGTCTGGAAGAAAGCTTATAAACAGAGGCAAAATAAAAATAGGTTGGTTCGTCTAGAGAGGGCGGAGAACAGCCATTGCCACACGCTGCTATAATTGCATCGGATACGGTAGTGTAACCAGAAACTTCGATGGCCAATCTAGAAGCAAACTGTGTCACAGATGCTTAGAACCCGATCATAAGGCAGACATGCTCACAAAAGGAATGTTACGTTACGTGGTCCAACAGTGGAATAGATGATGTTAACCTGGCCCACATCCCTGGATCCGGAAAATGTGTATAGAGAAGCTCTACAGGCGGCCAAAAACCGCCTACGTTAAAGATGTTACAAGGTAATATCAAAACTGTCCCCTACAGTTTTCAATTAAATTTTTATTATCCAATTTTTGCTTTGAATTCTAATGAATTTCTCACAGCTGAAGGTGATCTTCCAACTGTTTTATTTAAAATATTTGAGACGAAAGAAGAAAGTCGATATAATGCGGTTGAAGAAAGACGAATTGTTGAAAGACGATTGATTTGACGATTTTAAATAAATAAAGCCGAAACTTTAAATACCGAATACGAAGAAATCTAAAAATCCTCCACAAAATACTGAAAAGAAAAATCTCGAAATTGAAAATATGTGAAGGAGGAATTACTACTACAGCTCATTGTGCTTTAATACAATTTTAAATAAAGCAACTGAGTCTATATTTAGCGTCAATCCTATATTCTCGACAGGCCTATAGATCCCACACTCCTACGTCCCCCGGAACTGAAATAAAAACCCCTCGTAGTATTAAGGAATGAGGGGAGCGTAGCGACCTCCCATGTTTCCGTGAGCGCTACATAAGCCGCTAGCCTTTACAAATCCACACGAAGTCATTCCAATTTTTGGTGAATTGCAATTTAAAAAACTACTACAGCTCATAACCAATTATCCATTTTTAATTGGAATACTTTTAACAAGATTTTTCAGTTTTACGAATTTTTTAAAGATTTTGTTATTTGATCTTCTGAGTTTTTTATTTAAGTATCTTAATTTTAGTATATTAACACCCACCATCTAAAAATATGCAAAGCGTTTAAAATATTTTCGGTTAATTGTTCGGTTTTCGGTCAATTGTCGTTTTTGGTGAATTGTTTTATCAAAAAATTGCCGTTTTCGATCAATTGCTTTTCGGTGAATTGTTGTTTCGGGCAATAGTCGTTTTCGGTGAATTATTTTTCGATCAATTGTTTTTTCGGTTACTCGTTGAATTGTTTACTCGGTGAATTGTCGTTTTCGGTTAATGATTTTTTACGTTTTCGGTGAATTGTTTTTTGATGAATTACTTTTCAGTAAATTGTCGTGGAACCGACCATACTAACAAGTGTGTTTATTGTCATTTGGAAAATGATGTCTGCTATAACTTGTTAATTTTTGGACTGTGGTAATTGATCCCGAAACCGGGCTATGATAATAATGTTTTAGCCAAATCGTCGCCATGCAATTTTAAATATTGAAGACATCTTAATATTCCTCTTTCTTGGCTCACCACAGTCTCTTTAATTAATATTGACAACACACTATTATTGGTAAACCACTTTTTTCGCATTTAATGAAATTACAAAATGACTTACTATTAAAACCAATGGATTTAGTATGTATATGTGAGTGTAGAATGTCTTACCTGAAACGAAAGAAAATAAATTAAATTAAAAAAATGTTCTGAGGCTTGCTCTCGTATATAAAAAAAGTCACTTCTCACATCATGGATGTCATTCAATGATGAAACATTTTGCATAGAGCGAACTGCCTTAAAAATTTTCGTCGGGATTTTACTTGGGAAATTTAGGGAGTCTCAGATCTATTGAAAGTTTATTTCATCTAAAATTTTGTTAATCCGAAGCAATGCCAGCATGTAACGAAATATATTACCCGTTGACAATTGTAAAGTAATAAATAATTTTTTAGAGTAACTTCATTATCAACTTCAGTATCAGAGAGGAAAACGTGGAAGCTTGGAAGGAGTTGGCCTTGTGGGTCAAGGGACTTTGTAATTATAGACACTTATAATTTTCAACGGAATTTTTAAAATTCTCATAGGAAGCACGTGAGCCAATGAGTGGAATGTGTTCTGAGCTGCAACCCCATGTTTTGAAACCATTCACGACTGTAACAATTCTTTGTAGTCATGTTTGATCCACTATTCCAATATTTTATCGTTTACTATAAAACTCGGAAAAATGGGTTTGTTGGTTGTAAAGTTGCTTCATCTTTTGATTTTATGGCAAACAGAACAAAAATACCGCTGGTGGGGGAATGCTCGTTTATTGGATAGTAAAGTGAAACAACTTTGATCATTAAATTTATTCTATTTTTATTAATTATGATTTGGCCTTATACACAATTTACCATTTACCATTTAATTTGATAAACAACTTTTTTAACCATTATTCCTTCGTTTTGCGTCTACACGACGCAGCTTCCGTATTTAGTCAGTGCATTTAAAAATATTGATTCATTTTATGTGTGCTCATTTTGCCCAGTTTGTAGTGCGAATAACCCCAGATCTGCGTCTCGTTATGAGTACCGAAACTATTTATCAGTACTACGTAGAGATCATTATATGCGGACGATTTGGTTGAAGTTACTCATTCGGGGCTCTATAGTCATTAATTAACAGCCTCGTCTGTGTATCATTCAAATTTTGTATGATTACTTAAGTCGCTTATTACCAGTTGTCTATGTGGTTGCGCAGTTAGTTCGTTATTCTGTTTAAGGAGCCGTAGTGCATTATCGATGAATGAGTTATGACTTTTTAATAGCTTCAACGTTTTGTTGTGATATTCACAACCTCACCCATGCCAAATATCAATTCCATCATCATAAATAAAAAATCTAATCAATTAAAAACAAAATCGCTACGATAGTGCAAACGATATCGCATATGTATATCAAAACACATATAACATACATTCTTTACGTGCATACAAAAAGCATAGTAAGCGCGATCGACGCGATACATAAAAGTATGAAATTCAAAAGCAACAACAAAATAAAACATTAGTCATACTACGTCATACACACATTAGACATTCTTCATATAATATCAAAATACAATAACAACAACAAAACCAAGTATGGAGTATGGTATATCAAAATATATGACCTATATGTGTTATACATTTTTGTTGTTGTATTCAAAAATAAATATCGTTCATCGACTTATAATTCTTGCAAAATACATTTTTTTAATTTTAATTTGGAAATGCAAAGCTACTCAAAAATATAAAAACACGCGTCCTAAATTATACTTTTTTAAATAAAATTGTCGAATTTCCAAAAAATGAATTGTTGGTAGAACTCTACCAAATATTTAGTATATAAGAACCGAAAATTGTTCAATAAAATCAGAAAGAAATACACAATCAGTTGATCGCAGTCAAATGGTAGAACTGAATCGTGAACCCTTAGAGGTCTAACCTCGACGGTAGTAGCATAGTTCAGTTTTACCAATAGTTCATTTTTAATCGTCATATATTGAAGCCGCGATCAACCCAAGAAAATTAAAGTATCCACAAGTAATCTAAAAATATTGTAAAGGCTGTTAGTTTACAAATAAATAATATAAAAATAAAAATAAGCAGTGTTCAGTGTTTGTGCTCGAGAAAGAAAAAAAGGGAAGAGAACCATCACCAGCAGAACAAAATAATTGGTAAGTATTTCAACAACTAACAATCTGGCACCGGTTTGTTGACTTGTCCCTTCTTTACCTCGCACGGCAAAGCGAGGAGGTTCATGGAAGTAGTGGTTCACACCACAGTATATGAATCTAGGTTGGCACGTTTCAACAAGTCTTCATCTCATACTAACCATCCACTCATCCAGGGTGTACTCAATAATAAATAAAACTTTTACTCAAGGAAACAATTCTCGCCGAACTTTTCACCTCTTTGCCCTTTTTCACTTCATATAAGGCCCCTTTAGTCCATCTACTTTCTTGCTGTTTTATCCGCTTCTAGATAAATTCACTTCAGCATCGACCCCTCTCGTATATCGAATCCAATTATTACAACTCTAGTTTCCTAAAGTTCATTGGTTGATTTGTTTCAACCTAAATATTGTAAATTGTATCGAACGAACCAAAAATAACATAACAAACGGTACAATACAATAAAAAAAAAAATACAATATAAATTGGCGCTGTAGCAATTCTCTCAGTTAATTAATATAATTTAAAACTGCAGAGATCGAACCTTAAGTAAACCCAAAATAATCACACATTCAAAACAAAAAGAACATATTTGAATCTAATTATTAAATTTTACAAATCCATAAATTCATCAAACGATATAAAACACGCCCACCTGCACCTTTAATACATTTTTTACCAATCAACATTCCTCACACAAAATCCCACACTCATAACACATTTAATCACAAGAACTAAAAAACAAATTTAACACTAAAATACATTTCCAACATGAACCTTCCAATCAAATTAAAACATAAACCATTCATCAATTAAATTTATCTTCAAAACACCAGTTGCCAACATATTTAATGGCACTGTAGTAAAAAAAAAAGATTACATCGGATAAAACCTAATATAATTCCTAAAATCCACCATCTTTTATTAAAACGTTCAAAATTTATACACTTCTGGCTTCAAGATAGAATATTTAAATAACATTCAAATTATTACCTATTGAATATATTTTATTAAAATCTTTCCATTTAATCATTTCTAAATGAAAACCATCAAATATTTTATTTACAACCCTAACATTTATTAGTATACTTAACACAAATTCACCTTGATACCCTAAAACCAATTAATGATTTATTTCTAGTAACCTATCGAATAAATTTCATATTTAACATTAAAAATTATAATCAACATCATCGACATCTACCATTTTATCTAACACTATTCACATAACATTCAATAATATTCACATTATTCCCCATCTCTATATAAATTGTATACAACATTAATTTCAACATAACCCATTGAATACAGAATATTCACCAATAATCTCGTAACTATAAAATAAGTATACTACCTATACGGACATTATGAAATAAAATAGCTCCATGAGCCAAAAAATTTTCAAAATTTCCCATTTTAAACAACAAAAAAAAAAAAACAATGAAAAAATTCAATTCGAAATCTGACAACGATGACACAGGGGGAAATAAGCCACAACAACAAGAAGGTCCAACCAGCATCAAAACACAGCATGAAGAGCAGTACCGAAATAACAACAAAAACAGCATGAAAATAGCATCAAAACAACACACAAAACAGCATCGAAAATCACCTTGAAAACACAGAACCACATCAAAACAAGCATCAAACCAGCATCAGAAGATTAACGAAAACCACCACCAAAATATCAATAAAAGTATACCAAAAACGAATATCGAAACACCGTTACAAACTACTACGAAAGAGCATCAAAATCACATCGGCAAAGCATAGAAAACGAGTACCGAAACTCCATTACAACTATTTCGAAACAATTTAAAAAACCGCATCGAACCAGCATAGAAAACAACATCAAAACAGCATCGAACAATATCAAGAAAAAACAGTAACTAAACAACATTGAATACAGCATTGAAAACAGCATCGAAACCGCATCGAAACTTAATCAAAGCAGAGCATCAAACACATCAGACAGATACTCATAAACTTCGTCATAGAATATATATCACAACATCCAATATTAGTCGAATACATCATACAACATGTAACACAATATATACATCAGTCAAGATAATCCTAAATGACACTGATTGAGCACACAAAATCAAGCAGTAACTACGGATTCAAGCAGTAGAGAATAGACAAGGATACAAAGAAAATACAACGTAAAACACACACAATATACACGTCAAATCAAAACACAAAAAACTTCATTCAAATATCAAAACAATGATTGAACAACATCATACATGGGAGAAAAGCAGCAGCTCATCAAAAAAAAAAAAGAAAACAAACGAGTCCAGTCACTCAACAATTAAATACAAAGAGTCCAGCCACTCAACAATTAAACACAAAGAGTCCAGCCACTCAAAAATCAAATACAAAGAGTCCAGTCACTCAGCAATCGAATACAAAGAGTCCAGCCACTCAGCAACCAAATCAAAGAGTCCAGACACTCATCAAACAAAGACGAGACCAGCTCTCGCAAATTAAGTATATAAGAAGCAAATCAAACGAGTCCAGACACTCATCAAACAAAGCCGAGACCAGCTCTCGCAACCTAGTATGTAAGAAACAAAACAAAGAGTCCAGACACTCATCAAATAAACTAAACGAGCCCAGACGCTCATCAGCAAATAAACAAAACGAGCCCAGACGCTCTCATCAATTGGATAAAACGAGCCCAGCCGCTGAAAACAAACAAAATCAACATCCCGCCAGTAAACCATAATTCAAACAATCATTCTAAGTATCCCAATGACAATACGAAGCCACGAATACAAAACAAAAGTAAATCAAGAAACAACAAGGAAGAAGCGTGACCAGTAAAACAATCAATATGAAAGCTCAAGCACACAGAATCCAGAAAACAACAAGCTCATCAACAATCAACCATCAAATAATCAATCAACAATCGACTATCAACTAAAATCTGTCATTACAAATCTTGTTACACAACACAAATTCAACATAAAACAGAACTTAAACTATAAAACGAAGATGCACAACGCGAAATCATCATCAAACAAATCCAGTACAAATCCACCAATACAAATCACGATACATTATCAAGCAAAAACTAGTACTACAAATCAAGATGCACAACAAAAATTCATCACCTCAAACACAAATCTCGATGTACAACAAACATTTATCTCCATCCTCAAGCAAATTTACCAATCACAATGCTTAACAAGAATTCATCTTCAAACAAATCTACAATTACAAATCACGATGTTTAACAAACTTCACCGTGAAGCAAATATACTAACACAATCGCGATGCACAACACGAAATTCACCATCCAGGAAAATCTATCGAAAATCACGATGCTCAAGACAAAACCAATCTTCAAGGAAAAACTGTCATTACAAACCAAGATGCTTAACACAAAATTCACCATCAAACAAAATTTACCAAAACTAATCAAGATGCACAACATAAATGAAGCAGAATTTATCATTACAAAAATTCATCATCCAGCAAAACCAGTCATTACAAAACACGATGCACAATACAAATCCATCATCAAAAATAACCTGCTCATCAACAAAGGACCATCAAAATCATCAACCAAAAACTAACAAACAAAATTGTAAACAAATAGATTATAAGTTTTTTTTCATTATTTCCCTTCAGGAAAACCGCACACATAATTTAACGATATTCATTTTTCTTACAAATCAATTTTTGTCATGCTAAAACGAAGGTACATTCTTTTTCACATAAGTCAAAAGTAAAAAATTCATATATTACCATTAATTCATCAAATCAATTAAAAGTAAGAAATTCATCATTCATTTGTATATACATTTCAAAGTAAATAGAAATCTTTAAAGTTATCCAAAAAAAAAAAAAAAAAAAGAAACTTTACATAAGAATTTATTAATTTTAAATTAAAGGCCCACCAAGCCAAACAAAAAAAATAAAACCAAACAATAAAGTATAAAAAAAATTGGTTGCAATCATATGAAAAATCTATTGAAAAAAAAAAAAGAAAAACATTATGTAAAATCTCATAAGCATGAACCATACAATAAGCAATTCATTATTCATTACTACATATAATAATTTAATAAATAGAAAATTCGACAATATCATATTATCATAACAAAAAAAATAAAATCCCCTTCAGGAATTTTATTTTTTCACATCGGCAGAAAGATATGTTGTGATATTCACAACCTCACCCATGCCAAATATCAATTCCATCATCATAAATAAAAAATCTAATCAATTAAAAACAAAATCGCTACGATAGTGCAAACGATATCGCATATGTATATCAAAACACATATAACATACATTCTTTACGTGCATACAAAAAGCATAGTAAGCGCGATCGACGCGATACATAAAAGTATGAAATTCAAAAGCAACAACAAAATAAAACATTAGTCATACTACGTCATACACACATTAGACATTCTTCATATAATATCAAAATACAATAACAACAACAAAACCAAGTATGGAGTATGGTATATCAAAATATATGACCTATATGTGTTATACATTTTTGTTGTTGTATTCAAAAATAAATATCGTTCATCGACTTATAATTCTTGCAAAATACATTTTTTTAATTTTAATTTGGAAATGCAAAGCTACTCAAAAATATAAAAACACGCGTCCTAAATTATACTTTTTTAAATAAAATTGTCGAATTTCCAAAAAATGAATTGTTGGTAGAACTCTACCAAATATTTAGTATATAAGAACCGAAAATTGTTCAATAAAATCAGAAAGAAATACACAATCAGTTGATCGCAGTCAAATGGTAGAACTGAATCGTGAACCCTTAGAGGTCTAACCTCGACGGTAGTAGCATAGTTCAGTTTTACCAATAGTTCATTTTTAATCGTCATATATTGAAGCCGCGATCAACCCAAGAAAATTAAAGTATCCACAAGTAATCTAAAAATATTGTAAAGGCTGTTAGTTTACAAATAAATAATATAAAAATAAAAATAAGCAGTGTTCAGTGTTTGTGCTCGAGAAAGAAAAAAAGGGAAGAGAACCATCACCAGCAGAACAAAATAATTGGTAAGTATTTCAACAACTAACAATCTGGCACCGGTTTGTTGACTTGTCCCTTCTTTACCTCGCACGGCAAAGCGAGGAGGTTCATGGAAGTAGTGGTTCACACCACAGTATATGAATCTAGGTTGGCACGTTTCAACAAGTCTTCATCTCATACTAACCATCCACTCATCCAGGGTGTACTCAATAATAAATAAAACTTTTACTCAAGGAAACAATTCTCGCCGAACTTTTCACCTCTTTGCCCTTTTTCACTTCATATAAGGCCCCTTTAGTCCATCTACTTTCTTGCTGTTTTATCCGCTTCTAGATAAATTCACTTCAGCATCGACCCCTCTCGTATATCGAATCCAATTATTACAACTCTAGTTTCCTAAAGTTCATTGGTTGATTTGTTTCAACCTAAATATTGTAAATTGTATCGAACGAACCAAAAATAACATAACAAACGGCTCAATCGAAATCAATAATACAATAGTTTGCACCAATTTGTTCCATCAGCTTTGCAAACTGTTTCGCGTCTCTTTGGGCAAGTACTACGAACATATATTCCGCGATGTGTTGCCAATTAACTACTAATTATTGTTCTGTTTGATGTTATTCTCTGCAATCGAATTTATTCTATTAGCAAATTGCATTAGACGGTATTGTTGCAGGCTTGCTCTCTCCTGATGTTACTAATTAGGTTGCATCGGATTATCAGCTTCCACCTTATTGCGATTGTTTGTACCGTTGAGAATTTTGTCAAAATAGATACCCGCGATGTCTTCAATGGAATATTGCGTACCTTACGCTTAACAGGCGCATGTATACAACATTAGTTGCTTGTTGATCAGACTCAGCATCTCGTGTTTCGGACCACAAATGTCTACTCTGTTGTCGTGGTGCAGTATCGTGTATTTTTTATTCTTGTCTAAGGTTAATTCTTGGAGTGGATAATGTGATAACTTAGTGATCGATCTCTTGATGATAGAATTATCGGCGGTTTTTAATGTTACGACACGGGTGAGTCCATCATTTCCTTGACAATTTTTATTCTGTTGGTCGTAGCAATTCACTTTTGCAGGAGTGCGATGCCCTTCGATAGATAGCAGAGCTAATGTCCCATTTTTGTTTAGGAAATGCCCTGCAATGCAATACCGATCCCGGATCCTCAGTTAATAGGTACAGTGGATAATGATTAAAATGGGCATCTAATTCATTCAAGAGGCCATTTCGTAGGTTATCTTTGTGTCATCGATGCTTTTCTTAAACTGAGTTTTGATATACTTCATACCTCTCTCCAAAAGTCGGCCGAAGTGTGGTGTTTTTGTTGGTATGAAGTGCTAATTTATCTAATTCTACAAAATTTATTCCACTGTATAGATGAGCAACATTTCTGCGCCTGAGCGTTCGGAATGCACCAATGAGATCACCCGAAACAGGTCCGGCAAAACTGTGATAGTTTGAGAAGGAGGAAACGAGTGAAAAAAATACTAACGGTTTCTAAGGTCTTTACTCATGTTGATAGGTCTTGCATAATCGACTTCGACAGTGGAGAAATGGCAGGATATGGTGAACCGAGGAATTAATAATAATATTTTTGATAATGACTGTTTCCATTCAGGCGGGTGTACAAGTCCGCGACGAGTCATTGAGAGACGATCTTTGAAATTACATCTATTTTAATAGTGCGCAACTTGCCGTGTATTTTTTTTGCTGGCCCCACGTCGTGCGCTCGATATGTGGTGGATCGAGGAACACCCGTCATATATGGCGAGTACCGGGAACATCAAATGTTCCAAAAAACCCAGAAGCGTCTGTCTCAGAGTGAGTGGCTTCCTGGTCAGCGTCAGTGCTTCATCAGGAGCGGCTGCAGGACCAAGCTTGGCAGTACGTATAAAGAGTATGTCGAGTTTCAACCATGATATACCCCAGGTGGGTATAAACGGATGTTCTAAATCCCACCCCGACTGGTCCGGCTGCCCCTCGGATTTTGGGGGACGAGTAAACAAAACAACTTTGAAGGACCATGGAGTGAGCAATCAGGCTGTAGATGTTTCCAACAAAATGCGATTGCTAAGAAAATGCTGCCAATGCAAGAAATAATTGCGAACATGAGGGTTGCTACAAGTAGGCAAATAAACAAATCTAAAGATATTAAGTTGGGCTTAGCCGAACTAAAAGATGTGATAGAAGTCACCGCCTACAGCCAGATCAGGCAAAAATTGAGCGAGCTACATCTAAGAAAAATGGCGCCCCCAACAGGAGGAACCTTACGAAGTCGCCAATCAACCGCAGCGGGAAGTAGCAAGAAACGGTTTGTCTCAAGCCCGGTTGAGACGCAGGAACCAAAAAGGCGCCAACTGCTGCGAAAAAGTAATAAAAGAAGAACGAATGAAAGACGAACGAATCCAATTCTGAATGCTGACGTCAATACAAGATCAGAACCTGGAACTAGGGAAAGGCGTGGCAGAATAAGGCATGAATTCTTGCACTGATAACCGAGAAGAGGCCCATCATACGCAGCCGTGGACAAGAAGATCAGCAGCAAAGTAGAACCAGAAGAGGCGGAAATATAAGCAAACCGACAAATAAAAACACGTGATGTCCTCCTGAAATTAGGATTCAATACGAACAAATAAGAATGGCTTCTGCAAGGTCCTAAAAGGCGCCTTAAAAACGGAACCTACAGTGCTTAGCCTAGGCGGTGAAGCAACTGTAAAAATTCTCGACCTAGATTGGTATACACAGAATTTACTGAGGTTGAGGATGCGCTAAAGTGTAATATTCCGGGGATGGGTTTCTCCAAGGTTTTGTCGCGCCAGCGATTAAAATATCGCAGTAATCGTGATGCACGAAAAGCCCGCCTGGAAATTAATAAACAAAGAAAGGATTAAAATAGATTGGATATACTGCAGGGTGAGATAAAGGGCCGTTGCCACACGCCGCAACAAATGCTTCGGTTATGGTTACATAGCCAGATACTGTGATGCACCAGACAGAAGAAAACTGTGCTAAAGATTCCTGGAACCTGGCCATACAGCAAAAACGTGCTCCAGAAAGGAACGTTGCGTGCTTTGCTCTGACAAAGAAATAGATGAAGTGAATCTATCCACACCCTTGAATTCGAGATATATCACGTATACAGAGGAGCACTTCAGGCGACCAAGAACCGTCTATGCTAAATAAAGTACAAGTGAACATAAACCACAGCAAATCTACCGACTATCTTTTACCGCAACTGGCAGCTGAGAAAGATGTAGAGATATTTGAAATAAGCAAGCAGTATCATAATAAGAGATGAGAGATCAATCGAAAACAGTTGCCATCTGGTTTCCCAGCGGAAAAGCGTACGTTCAAAAGCGTGAGGCTACGTCTGGGTTAAATATAAGGAGGCCACTTCTTTAGCTGTTAGGTTAGGTTTCAGTGGTTGCTACTGCACATCTAGGGCAATTTTTAGGCCCATTGTGATACCACTCATTCACTCCACATCATTAACCCACCTACTTCACCTACTCACACAACTACAGTATACCACCTGCACATTGCAAGCTCCATGGCAACCTGTACATTGACATGGAAGGTGGGTCGGCGCGTGACACGGAATTCTGCACTCCATCAGAGGGTCTTAATTGTATTTATTAGCATCACCGATCGTAATCGATGATGAAAATTCGATTTGCATCTAGCCTCTGATGGGATTCGAACCCAGCACCTCCCGGTCCAAGTGCCGAAGCTTTAACCACTGCACCACTTGTCCGGTTTCTTTAGCTGTTACTTGACTCGAATTCCAAACGAAACTCGAGGCCTTGAAGGCACGACGAAGCATATAGTGCAGATAGCGGTAGGAGAAGATTTCAACGCTATAGCTCATTAATTGGGAATGCCGTACTCGCCGGACTCTAGAGGCAGACCCACCATGGAGAAGGCCGCCAGAGCGGGTTTGCTTATCATAAACGAAGATCATACCACAACTTTGATAATGACAAGTGACGACGATATCAGCAACTGCCAAAAGACATCCAAAGACAAGAAGCAAATGGCAGAACCCAAGCGAAGACATATGTACGGCAAAAAGCTCAAATCCCAAAACCCGGTAAGCATGATGGACGCCGAATATTATTGTAACAACCCTCTTTCCGATCCATATAGAAAGGATCGAACAAAGCTTTGATTGAGATTTCCATGTCCCGTTGTTCTCGGAACAAGAACTGGAGAGCGCAATCCAAATAGTCTTCCGATGCGTCCCACAACTTTTCCAGAATATGTACAATTTTTGCTTGTGGGAGGGAGTGTTCAGCGTTCGGTGGAAGATTGCAACACTGGTACTGATAAACAAATGGAAAGGCGATGCAGAGCTTCTTTCGCCCTACCGACTTCTGTGTATGCGGCGAGTAAAGTAATAGAAAAACTGTGATCATAGTAATTCTCACCCGGTCAATAGAAAACATTGGAAATCTTTCACCAAGACAGTAGTACGGGTTTAGAAGTAGTCTCTCGACAATCATTCAGGATATTTAATAATTAGTTCAAGGATCGCACCCCACGGTATGAAACCGAGGAAGGATCCTCTCCCCTATGGAACGAATTCTACGACAGTCTGATGCGGATGCAAATGAGAGTAGGTTGGTTGGGAATGCGGTTGCGGTGGCTGTGTTTATCGCTGCACGCGATGGAAAGCAATCCCAGCTAAAATTAACCATGTGATGCGTATGTTCAACAATTGGATAGCGGCTCACAGAGTTTCCCTTGTGCTCAGGAAGACCGATATCGCAATGCTAAGCAAAAGAAATGATACACACAGAAATCCTAATCTATTTAAGTACTATAGTAAGCAGAATTGAAGTACTTTGACGTAATCGACTGGAAAATGAGTTTTTCCAAATAACTGGCGAACCAAAGTCCAGCAACCGTCACCTTTTAACGTCCGTGGCCCAATCGGTTCTCCTATATGGAGCAGAAGTGTGGCCTAGCCTAATTGCTGAGACGCGGAGCCTTACACGTTGGATCGGCATACCGCAAAGTATCTGAGGTGTATTCCAGTCGAATTATTAGCCATGGAACACAAAGCTATATACCAGAGAAAGACCGAGGCCAGAAGGCATGGGGAAGTTGACTACTATCACTACTATTACCGTGTTTTTAATCGGTATTTTAGAAGCAAGAGTCCGACACTTTGTGCGTATATGCATTTTTATCTACCCCATTCTAAAAAAATTGTGTGCAACTTACTTTATAGTAATTGGAATAGAATCGAATGAACAACATCTCAAGTGATCTCTACTTAATTTAGATCACAGTAGAAGTTGGTGGACGAATAATTTATGTGATTTTGTATCAAAATATAAACTTATTGAAAATTAATTTTATGAGGATGAATGAGGATTGTAACGCCTGACCCATCTAGCTGTTGCAATTTCAACTACCGGTTATTTCGCGTGTGGCAACATTTACGTCATTCGTGTAATGACAGAAAATTAGTTTAATGTTTGACATTTACGAAATGGGTCGTTTTATCATTGAACAAAAATTGGGAAATTTTTAAAATTTACTGTCAAATTGGTAAATGTTCTACCCAAGTTGTACGAAATTTACGTGGAAAATTCAGTAGAATGAAATATCTACAAGGCAATTTGTGGATCAATTTACGAAGCAAGTTCATGAAACTGGATTATCATTGGATAAACCAACACGTGCACATGCATTTACAGAGGGTACAGTCGAAAACACTGCAGCCGTTGTTCAGAATGTGTCTAAGCATCCATAAACATCAACTCGCCATCGTGCTCAAGAATTGAACAATTCACGCAGTTCTGTGATAAGAATTTTGCATAAAGACCTGGGTATGAAGGCGTACAAAGCTCTGCAGGAGCTGAAGCAAAATGACGATTCGCTACTGGGAGCTGAGAAAAATGAGAATTTTTTCCGACGAAGCACAATTTTACCTAAACATGAAGACATTGGTCTTTTTTTGTGAAAATGAGCAAGGAGTAGCCGTTCTTACAGTCAATGGGGAGCGTTATCGAGCTACGATAAACAAGTTTTTGTTACCCAGAATTCAAGAGGAGGACACATACGATATTTGGTTTCAACAGGACGGCACAACAGCCGTAACGGAGATGTTGGCCAGTACGCAACTGCGATTTAACTCCGTTGGACGTTTTTTGTGGAGAGCCGTTAAGGATAAGTATTACGCTAACCATCCAGAGACCTCGAGAAATCGAAGTTGCGATTGGTGAGATAAGAGCCTATACAATCGAAAATGTTTTGAAAAATTGGGTTGACAGAATGGGGTACTGCAAAGCCAGCCGTGTGTAAGTCATTTGAATGAAATTGTGTTCCATACTTAATGGCAATGTGTACTCTTTCTAATAAAATTAACCGCTTTGAAAAACATTCATTCATCTTTGAATTAGAGCCAAATTAAATTGCAAACGTTAGAAGGACCACCCTTTATATAGTCTTTCGCTTAGGTAATGAAAATTTTCCCTACAAAATGCTAGAATTTTTTCTCAGTCGAATTTGGTCATCTGTATTGTGTAAAAGCAAAAATTGATTTCCCTTGAGCTCAAAATTTCTAAATTCAACTACGAATCTATACTGCTTTGATTAGCCATACGCATGCACATCATAATTCACTACCAAATCATAACGATATACTTCTATCATACCTGCACTAAACTTATGTACTTTCGATAATCAAGATTACATAAAATCATTAATTTCCAAACCACTTGTTTTATGATCTCGTTCAACCATTCGTTTTGTTGTTGTCGCCGTAATAAGTTTTTTTTGCCGTATGCGTGCGTACTAAGCCACAATATACCGCACATAAAAAATTGAAACAGCATCAAAATCATTATTATGTACTACATAAATATAGAAGCAAACAACATAATAATGTTTGCCATATAAAGTTTATGATTTTCTTACAATTTTTAGTACTCAAAAACCGTTATTTGCTACTTTTGTATCTTAATTCCGTTTCATTCATTTTCATAAGCAATAAGAGCGCACGCATAAAAATTTAATTTTCATTTCCGATTTTCACGCAATTTTCTTGTACCACTATATATACTGTCAAAAATGTAACTGGATTTATTTGTGTGTGGGATGACTCCATTTACCCACCAGACTGTGTAAGCAAGTTTTTGGTTGTCGATTTTCAATATTATCGGGACAATCAAATTGGGTAATTGATTGCAAGACATTATGGGATTAATGTCTCGTAAATATTTTGTTTCCACGCTAGCGAGAACTTATAGTCTTTCTTGGTTTAACAAATTTTTGTATTGTGGGCTGTTGAATGTATTTCGGCGCAGCTATTTAGGCAAAATCTGGTATAACGTTTTATAGCTGGGCAAAAACTGGAAAGAAATTGCTCACTGTACATTAATAAATCAGCAAAACGGATCCAATATTTAACATACCAAGTATATAATCCTAACCACTTGGCACTTGCTCATAAATAACATTAACAAAATTATAAATAACAAAACCCATAATAATATTTATGTTTAAATGAAAAAAATTATTAAATATTTTATTAAATTAAAATAATAAAAATTATAATTTTTGCTTTCATTGCCGAAAGACAACAAAAAATATTTCAATTTTTATTTTGGGAATGAATTTATAATTTATTAACTCTCCTAACACCAACAACAACAACAAATATGGTTAAAAAGCTTAAAACCATCCATGCAGCAGAGCACAGTATGAATTTATATGTAAACGACTTGTACAAAAAGTCCAACTCACATTACGATCACAATCAAAAACGGAATACCTCCACAGACGCACACATACATATTCGAGATAAACAAAATTCATATTAAATCCAGACACATACATATGAAGTAATCAAAAATTGTAAGCAAATGTAGCTTGTAAAAGTTCTGGAGATTTACATAAAACAAAATGTTTGGGGTTGGAAGCTCCGCACGCAATTTAAAAAGAAAATTAAAATTATCGAACACACAAGCAATAAAATAAAAATATTATCAGAAATCCAGAGACCAATAAAGAATGCGAATAGATGCTTTTCCCAAAGCTCATAAAATATTTTTCCATAATTCACAGATAAAAGAAAAAAGCTTTGCATATTTTTTTTGTTCATTTCATTCTGTTATCAGTTGTACGCTTTATACGAGTACATAATCGAACCAATATTTTTGGAAGGAGGGGGAGGGGTTCTCGTATTTTGCCTGTTCCCTGAAATAGGCGAAATAATACAGCATTTCGATATTTTGGCTACACGTCTAATCTGATCCCATCTGGATTTATACCAATATACATAAAACATTAGATATTAATGTGCCTAATGTATACGAGTTATGTAGCAGCAAATTGAGATGAATTACATGCATCTTAAGTTACATATATGAATAATAAAAAAAAAATGTTGCATAATTTATGTGGTGGTTATGTGGTTGCGTATTTTTTGTCTGTGAAAGTAGATAGGAGCCGTTTCTGGAAAAATTGCGAAGGCAATGAGGAGTTTGGTGCTCTTTGGCAACACCAAATGAGTCACGAGCAGACTAAATTCTGACTTCTATCGCAGCCGAAAAAATATTTTATAGCCAAAAGATATATTGCTTGATATATATAATTTTACCAAGTTGATCCAAATCTTAGGACGACAAAAAATTTTGAAATTTGCGAAACTAAATTAATAAAATATGCTGCAACTTTTGAGTTACCCACTTTCCAATCGATCCTACTATAGTCCTTGGTCCAGGCTAATAGGTCATAATCCTAGGTCCAGGCGAAATTTGGGGCAAGTCTGAAGGGGTTAGAGGATGCGGGTAACTTTTATTAAATTAGTTTCGAAAATATCTAAATTTATTGTAATTTAAATGTCATGTCATATCAAGCAATACATGTTTCGGTTGGGATAGCAAAGACACTATCTGCATTGCCATCTTTCGGTTACCTTTAAGAAAATTTCAGCCGACAATCTGCATTATCGACATATTTTGTATCAGGTGGTAGTACAAAATTCTGATGATATTAACCGAAAATTACATGTTATTGAAGTTAAGAGTAAATTTAGGTGGTGCTTGCCGTCGTGGACAAGAGCCATGAGGAGGGGACCATTACTAGAGAAAATTGGAGGTTGGTGTTTAACGCACTGAACCTAGTTTTTGAACGACTGAAACTGACCGCGTGTGCAGATATCGGCCTTCTTGTACTGGAAGGCGATCGATTAGTTAGGCGAGGTATGGCCAGGAGTGAAGCTCAGGGCAAGTCCGAAGGAGGAGATACCGAGTAGACCTAAGGCAGTGGTCTGAAATCCCACGGAGCCGGCTAACCTAGATGAGTCCCTGAGGATTATTTTGGTTTGCAATCCGGATCTTCGGACGGGGAACTGGATAATAGTTAAGCAGGAGGAGCCCAAAGGCAGTTTCAGATTATCCCTTATGATAATCAATAAGGAGTCCCAGGCTCCCCCGTCAAAAACCAAAGGGGTTATAAACTTCTCGGCTTAGTCATCCTTAAGCTGTTTAGGAAGGACGAGGTCGGGGTAAAACCGAGCACTGCGCTGCCCGAGACGGAGGAGCAAGAGGTCCAGCCAGTTGAGGGCAGCTCGACGAGTGGCATCTCTCCAGAAGAAACATCACAGCTAGTGGCGAACTCAAGTGAAGGGTTAACTAGGCATGGGGAAGGGGGGCACATCGAACTTGAGGGGGGAGATGTGGACCTCCTCAAGTTTAGGGACTACGGAGGGAATGAGACGGATGCTACCGTTCAACTAACCGACGTAGCACGGCTGTTGCGATAAGGTGAGTAAATATTGTTACCTATGATCAGGTTGGTGCAAATAAATCTACATCACACCAAGGCTACTTCGGCGGCGTTACATCTCAGACTTGCTAAGTTAGAGGAGGAGATAGTTCTGATCCGAGAATCTTGGATCAAAAACAACAAGGTCTGTGGGCTGCGAGCAAGAGGTACATCCTTTTTTATGGTTGTGGGACAGAAAAGAGCAGATCATGTATCTGGTGGAAAATAATATAAATGTTTTTCTACTTCCGCAGTATTGCAATGGAGAGATCACTGCGGTCTGTATAGAGACAGAAGAGGAGGTCAAGGAGGAAGGTGGGAGTTATCCTAGGGTGCGATGCGAACGCGCACCATAACATCTGGGGTAGCTCGGACATCAATGTTGTGAATTACTTTTAAGAACTAACCTCATTATTAGGAATATAGGTCTCGAACCCACCTTTGTTATTAGCAATGCACAGGAGGTTCTGGGTGTTAGTCTGGTCTCCGATTTTATTTCACCTATGACCAGGGAATGGAGGGTGGGGAAGGAGCATTCCTTCTCTGACCATCGGTAATTAAAGTTCCAGCCCAATCTCCAAATTCTCCAAAATCCAGAGTCCCAGGTCTCCCCGACACGAGTAGTGATCTAGATTCAATTGTGGATACTTTCACTAGGGCTTGCAATACCTGAGGGGAAAGCGAAAATCTGTTTAGTAGACCTCGGCACTTGTGGAGTGCCGAAAAGACTGTGGGTCTGCTTTCAATAGAGAGAAAAGATCGAGAGAAAGTCAAGACTGGGACTTCTATAAGGAGTGCCTCAGAGTCTACAAAAAGGAGACAAGGAAAGCAAGGAATTCGTGAAGGCTCTTCCGTGATAGAATGGAAGGGGTCTCAGATACATCGCGCTTAAGAAATATTATTTCCACTAGTCCAGGCTATCTGATAAAACCGGATGGCGAATGGACGATTTCTAGTGAAGAGACTCTTGATCTCTGTGGATTGCGCGGCCTTTGGATGGCTGCGGGTCTAGGGATGAATGCGTCCAACTGTTGTGTACAGAGGATAGTCTGATTACACGGAAGATAAAATGGGCTATTAAAAGTTGTAAGCTTTTTGAGTCATATGGTCCGGATGGGATTGTACCAGCAGAAATTTAGAAGAACTCGGAGGCCTTACTTCCCTGGCTGAAGGTTACTTTCAAAGGGTGTCTGAAGCTGGGGTACACCCCAAAAAATGGAAGGTGGCTAGGGTGATCTCCATCCCGAGAGCGGCTCGCACAGCAACCCTATGAACTTAAGACCAATATCGAATTGTACCCAGAAACTTGGCACAGTCTCAACATGCGTATCATAAGAGTAAGTCCGTGGACACGGCATTACTTACTTTGGTTCGGGAAATTGAGAAGTCACTAGATTTTCAAGAATACTCGTTCGTGGCGTTTCTCGATATCGAAAACAACAACGTGAAGGTAATTAATTACCTGCTTGGTAGCAGAAAGGTTATAGCGGACATAGGAAAGTCTCCGTAAGAAAACGGATTGTTCGGAGAACACCTCCAGAAGGTATCCTCCCTCCCCTTCTTTGGAATGTAGTAATCAATCGACTACTATTGGAACTGGAGGGGGAAGGAATAGGTGTGGTTGCTTATACCGATGATGCAGCGATAGCTGTCTCGGGGAAGCACCTATGTACAATCAGAGATGTGATGCAGAATACGTTATCAATCTTTGCGGGTTGGGCCAGCCGATGTGGATTGGGGATTAACCCATCTAAAACAGAGCTGGTCCTTTTCACTAGGAGAAATAAAATTCCGGTAATGGTTCCACCAAATTTCAATGGTAAAATTGTTGAATGTAGGAATCGAGATTTTTAGTAACCGAGCCTCAACTCTATGTGACTGCGACATATTCATTATAGTGTTATTTAACTGTGGCGGGTGGGCGGAGTGAGAAGACTGTCAAGGCTGCCTTTAGTGTACACCATCAATCTAGTCATCGAGTCTTTCACTATACCACGCTGCCTTTTTAACGCATCCATTTTGATTAATTCGTAACTGACTTTGCAATATATTTCCAAATCCAACAGTCAATTACTAATGGTGGTAGGTGTTGTTTAGGCGTCATGCGTCTTAATTGCAGATGCGACTTTCTCAAACCGGTTATGTTACTTTGCCAAAACATGTAGCTGCTCGATTTAACTGCACGATTAACCGCTTGATCCTTAATTTTTGGTATTCGCTTGATGGATGTCGCTGGGTGTTTGCTCTTAGATCCGGATCGAAGGACCACAAATGTTTTAACTCAACGCCCGATCTTAATCCTAGACCCGTGCACTATACAGTATCTTAATTATCGTGTACTGGGGCGCACAGTATTTTATATAAAAAATTTCATGAACATGTTCATGAACAGTTTTAAGAAAAAATTCCTTTATTTGGAGGAGAAAGAAATTAATTTTTTCACAAGTTTTTCAATTGTTGAGTTTATTTCATCGTAAGAATTCAAAATTATTTTATTGTTTACATTACAAAAAGTAAAAAATATTACGTTGGAGAATGGGTTCTTTCGCGTTTTGCGGGCTCAGGCGATGGCATTTTCTTCGGTACTGCATCGGTGATATAACACTTCTGGCAAACTCGAATATAATGTTTTGTACATGTAGGTATGTCGCACATATCACAGATCGCCGTTGTTTTATTCCTGCTCGATCACCTTTTCAATCTAGTTTACATGATTAACACGGTGTTTTCTTTTGTATTGGGTCGAATCGTTGGAAAACCTGTGTCCGTAGCAAATTCGTATCCAATCAACCTCATGTCAGTTTTCACAAAATTTTATAGATTTCGCAAGATCCATTGCATAAGATTTTAGAAAAGTCCTTCTTTATCACAGTTTTTTTCTATTGCAACTTAGTGGATTACTCGGACCATGCAATCTGTAAGTTCGAACGGCGGCACACCGACTAGTTATCCGTTTGCAGCTCTCAACTCTGTTCATTTGGTCAAACGTGTCTACTCCGCCTTCAGCTTTATTGTAATCTAATATTACTTGTGTTTTTTTTGTTGCGTCATCTACCTCTTCGACGTGATGCTCAATTGATAATAAAAGCACGTTTCTCATAGTATTACTGGCATAACTGACCAATTGCATATCTCGCGAAAAACAAAATGTGGAACTAGATGATTGTTGACATGTATGTGAAGAGAGCTATGTATGTGAAGATAATTATTGCTATCATGATATTTTTTACTCTTACCCCAAAAAATCTTCACATTTTTACCCTCAGTTCCGAAAATACTTGCTATCACGATAGTTCAAAACTGTCATGACAGTTGAAATTTTCGGGGCTCAGAGTATAAATAATACTTATAAAAACATGTTTGTGAAGTAAGCCCAACAATTTTCATCCCAGAAAAATGTGTTGGCAACACTAAATATTGCTATCATGATATTTTTTACTCTCAGCTCAAAAAATCTTCACAGCTTTACACTCAGCTCCGAAAATACTTGCTATCACGATAGTTAAAAACTGTCATGACAGTTGAAATTTTCGGGGCTCAGAGTACAAATAATATTTATAAAAACATGTTTGTGAAGTAAGCCCAACAATTTTCATCCCAGAAAAATGCGTTGGCAGCACTAATTATTGCTATCATGATATTTTTTACTCTCAGCTCAAAAAATCTTCACAGATTTACACTCAGCTCCGAAAATGCTTGCTATCACGATAGTTCAAAACTGTCATGACAGTTGAAATTTTCGGGGCTCAGAGTACAAATAATATTTATAAAAACATGTTTGTGAAGTAAGCCCAACAATTTTCATCCCAGAAAAATGCGTTGGCAGCACTAATTATTGCTATCATGATATTTTTTACTCTCAGCTCAGAAAATCTTCACAGATTTACACTCAGCTCCGAAAATGCTTGCTATCACGATAGTTCAAAACTGTCATGACAGTTGAAATTTTCGCGGCTCAGAGTACAAATAATATTTATAAAAACATGTTTGTGAAGTAAGCCCAACAATTTTCATCCCAGAAAGATGCGTTGGCAACACTAATTATTGCTATCATGATATTTTTTACTCTCAGCTCAAAAAATCTTCACAGATATACACTCAGCTCCGAAAATACTTGCTATCACGATAGTTAAAAACTGTCATGACAGTTGAAATTTTCGGGGCTCAGAGTACAAATAATATTTATAAAAACATGTTTGTGAAGTAAGCCCAACAATTTTCATCCCAGAAAAATGCGTTGGCAACACTAATTATTGCTATCATGATATTTTTTACTCTCAGCTCAAAAAATCTTCACAGCTTTACACTCAGCTCCGAAAATACTTGCTATCACGATAGTTAAAAACTGTCATGACAGTTGAAATTTTCGGGGCTCAGAGTACAAATAATACTTATAAAACATGTTTTTGAAGTAAGCCCAACTTTATGTATGTGGAAATAACCCAATTTTCATCCCAGAAAAATGCGTTGGCAACACTAATTATTGCTATCATGATATTTTTTACTCTCAGCTCAAAAAATCTTCACAGTTACCTTCATCTCCGAAAATACTTGCTATCACGATAGTTAAAAACTGTCACGACAGTTGAAATTTTCGGGGCTCAGAGTACAAATAATACTTATAAAAACATGTTTGTGAAGTAAGCCCAACGATTTTCATCCCAGAAAAATGCGTTGGCAGCACTAATTATTGCTATCATGATATTTTTTACTCTCAGCTCAAAAAATCTTCACAGATATAC
Organism: Nephrotoma guestfalica; assembly: GCA_963691935.1. NCBI lineage: Eukaryota > Metazoa > Arthropoda > Insecta > Diptera > Tipulidae > Nephrotoma > Nephrotoma guestfalica. The sequence continues at coordinate 207,147,628 of OY829915.1, forward strand.
ACTCAGCTCCGAAAATACTTGCTATCACGATAGTTAAAAACTGTCATGACAGTTGAAATTTTCGGGGCTCAGAGTACAAATAATATTTATAAAAACATGTTTGTGAAGTAAGCCCAACAATTTTCATCCCAGAAAAATGCGTTGGCAACACTAATTATTGCTATCATGATATTTTTTACTCTCAGCTCAAAAAATCTTCACAGCTTTACACTCAGCTCCGAAAATACTTGCTATCACGATAGTTAAAAACTGTCATGACAGTTGAAATTTTCGGGGCTCAGAGTACAAATAATATTTATAAAAACATGTTTGTGAAGTAAGCCCAACAATTTTCATCCCAGAAAAATGCGTTGGCAGCACTAATTATTGCTATCATGATATTTTTTACTCTCAGCTCAAAAAATCTTCACAGATTTACACTCAGCTCCGAAAATACTTGCTATCACGATAGTTCAAAACTGTCATGACAGTTGAAATTTTCGGGGCTCAGAGTACAAATAATACTTATAAAAACATGTTTGTGTAGTAAGCCCAACAATTTATTGCTATCATGATATTTTTTTCTCTCAGCCCAAAAATTCTTCACATTTTTACCCTCAGCTCCGAAAATACTTGATATCACGATAGTTAAAAACTGACATGACAGTTGAAGTTTTCGGGGTTCAGAGTACAAATAATACTTATAAAACATGTTTTTGAAGTAAGCCCGACTTATGTATGTGGAAATAACCCAATTTTCATCCCAGAAAAATGAGATGGCAACACTAATTATTAACATCATGACATTTTTGACCATCAGCCCCGAAAAATGCCACATTTTTACTCTCAGCCTCAAAAATATTTACTGTCATGACAACTAAATCTATCACGATACAAAAATTTTTCGGGGCTGAGAGTAAAAATATTACATTTTCATGATATTATGAAGATAGATAAATTTTCGGGGCTGGCAACCCCCGATTTTCTTTTTATAAATTTTACGTGATATATTTTATATATGTCTGGCGATGGAGGAAGATATAAAGTAATTTTTGTGATTAATATTCCGGCCAACGAACTAGTTTCTAGTTTTAAGGACTATATCTCAACTATACCCTATAGAAAAATTCTGAAAAAGTTCACAAAATTACTTTGTCTTCATCACTAGACATAGGAAGATAGTCCGGATAGTTACTGCTTTCGAGGAACTACACTTCTACTTAACTCCTTCAAATAATTTTTTTTTAAGTGACATGGTATTTTCGGGGCTATCATTTATGGGACAAACCATTGGGTTTCACCCCAACAAATCAGAATTGTTTAAGAAATGTAAAATTTGTAAAAATTCGAAAGAGAAATTGCTAGATGAGCACAGTCTCAATTGTAATTAATAAAGGGGAAACAAATATTCCCATGTGACTGATATTATTCGCAGACTGACTATAAGTATTAGAAAAATATAGAAATATTTTAAAATAAACTATAATCCAAACTATCAACTCATTTTTATGGCGTTACGCAACGCTACACTGAAAAATGTTTGCAACACGCCATTAAAATGTTCGTTTAGGCAATTTCACCGCGTTGGCAGGTATAATACACGTAATAAGAACAAGAGTAATAAAAACGACAAAGTTTTCTCCATTTCGGTTTCTATAAAACAATTCCAATATTTTTCGTACAACACACCCCACCCCTTCCCCCCAAATCCATATATGAGCGTAAACAACAAAACATAGACATTCTGTGTAAGTCTGAACCAAAAAAGAAAAAAATAATAATAAAACTTTTCATCAAACAATAAGGCAATTTTTCATTTTCCGTTTATACGTTCCTCTCTATTTTAATATTTATTGGAAAATTCTGTATTCCATTCTAAATATTTAAATTTGTATTCTTCGTTTTGTACTTTGCGCCGTAGCTATCACATCACATATTTTTATTTGTTTTTTCGTTGGTGAAAATGGGAAAAGGTACTTTGCTAGAAAACAATCAACTTCTTAACGCAGGAAATATGATTTCGCCTTTTTATATACACACCCAACCCGTACTCGAATTTTAGTATAGTAAGGTGAAAAAGAAAATACGAGAAAAATGTTTCCTCGTACCGCATTTTATTTTTCGTTAAGGTATTTTGAGCAACAACAACCACAAAAAATCCAATTTGTAAAAGATGTTGAATTTATCGTTATTTCTTAATACTTAATGTTTTTGAGGTCAAAGAATTTAATTTATTTTATTCCAAGCAATGTTTTTTTTTTGGTTTTGTTTCTTGGAAAATTATGAAAATATTTAAATTTATTTTTTTCAATTTGATGGCAAATCGACGAAGAATATTTTATAAATGTTGTGTGCCGAAGAGGAGCAGGTTTATAAATTTTCATATGGAATTTTCCGATTATGTCTAACAAAAATGGAGGCCACACAAAAAAACATGAAAGGTTAATTGAAATATTATCTTCTGGGGCCATAAATTTGTGGAGCTAAATATAAATAAAAATGTTGATTTATATTTCGATATGTAAGACAAATGTGTGCACTGGTATAAAGGTTTAGGGGGTGATACGATACGATGGAAATGGACTCAATCAACAAATTTACCGAAAATAGATAATTTTATGATTATTGATTGATGGCATGACACTTTTTGGAGTATGTATAGATTATTTTCAAAAAGGTTGTGAGATTTTCTATATTTATGTACACAGGTACGCCAGCAAATCGAAAAAAATTCCAATTAAAGTTTAATTGCTTGTGTTGTGTAACCCAGATTATTTAAATCGGTAGTCAATAAATTAAAAGGGATTTACCTTTATATTTTGCAGTATTAATTATACCAATTTGTTTATTGGGCGACATACGTACAAGTTGGTGCTACGAAAAGTGTTTCAATACTCATCTATAAACAGAGGGTTTGATGCAGTTGAAATTGAATGTTGTTGAATCGAAAATGTGACACATCATGTAAATATATTTAAACGTCAAATGAGTGCGTTTTATGCAATATTTTTAAGTAGCTTAATAAATTTCAAATGGTTATCTACCGTAATTAGGTAATACTTAAATATTCAACCATTTTGTATAAAAAATAAAAAATAAATTTTGAATAGTCTTCTTTACCAAATAATAGAATTAAAACACAAAAAGTACAAAACCCATATAAACTGCTAGACCCGGTAGTTGCTACTGAGTGCCTCAAACAATTGTTAAACTGAAATTTCCTGTTAGTTTACCTTCAGTTCACTATAATACTCATGATTTTCCGAACGATATGCTTACATTGAACAAAACAGTAAAATATAGTACCAGTGTCAAGCTATTTCAATGGCTGCCGAGTATTTGAAGTCTCTAACATATTATTGTGTACTAGGGCACTCAGTGTCCCATGTGAGATTGTGATAGATTTCATATGCAATAGTGTCAATTTATGCGGTACAAATTGTATAGTTTAGTTTTTCAACTAAAGTTCAACTAGTTGGGATTTCAACGGATTATTGAAGACGAACCCTCCGTTGTCGATAATTTCGATGTCGAAAATTCGAAAATCAAGAATTTTATAACAGCTCTGCATGACTTGGAAATCGTTGTGGAGGAACCCGTTGTACCAAATCGTAGAATGCAGTATACTGGAAGAAACTGAAAGCCTTCGGATGTTTGGTGGTCGCTTCCCGGTACTCTTTAAAAACAAAAAGCAATTAGAGATCGGAATGATCGTATAGTTATAAAATGGTTAGATATTTGGTTAGGTATGGTGAGGCAGAAAAATCAAGCAAAGTAGAAGCGAAGGACTTATTCCATATAACTCATACGCCATTTTACCGTGCAGTTATGTCCGTAACAAGATTAGATCAACTTAACCGGTTTATTCGTTTTGATTATTCTCGTACGACGGCATTTAGACACGTTTGGAGCATCGTTCAACAAAACCTGATTACCTGATTTACCAACCATCAATGAAACTTACTATTGATGAGTGAGCAACTAATAACGACAAGAGTAAACCTGGTAAATACGGTATAAATATATTCTGGATTGTCGATGCACCAAAAAACTTTACACTACTTGGAGAAGTTTACGTAAGCCAGCAGTAAGGTGAAAACCGATCAGACGAACTTGTGTTACGGTTAACATAAAGAAATCTCGATCATGGTTTCAATATTACCATGGATAACTTTTTTACATCTGTGCCATTAGCTTTGGAATTAAAAAGTCGGAACACTACAGTAATTGGCACCATAAAAGCCATCAAACTGCAATTGCCAATGCCGTTCACACTGTCAGAGAAGGATTTGAAAAGGACACAACACCTTTCTGAAGATACCGCAAATTTATATCCCCGAAAATCGAAAAAATTGCTTATGGCAATACTGTACTATTGCGACATTTAATTAACAATTATAGCAATAAATCTAAATTAGAAAATAAATATTTCCGAATAATAGCTAAAATAAACCAAAAAAAATCTACTCTCCAAAAACTATACTGACAGCGAAAATCATCAAATCAAAATACAAATTTTACTAGCATCTATATACAGCAAAATTAATTAAACCTATTTAAAATCAATATTAAATATTAAATATTAATTAAACCTATTTAAATTACTAGGTCAAGTGGCCTCGTTCTTTGAAGTCTGCTTTCAACGACTGGGTTATATATCATATGGCGAATAAAGAGGTTTTCCTGTTCCTAGAGCCGTATTTCGTGTTTGCGGCGTGCTTTTTTATTTCATCTTTGATGTATTCCATCTGTAACTCCCTGTGAAGGTCTTCATTTCTTGTGTACCACGGAGCATTTACGATGCTACGGAGAACCTTATTTTGTCTGTATCATTTTGGCGTTTGTTTGCTTAGTACATCCCCAGAGTTGAATACCGTAGGTTCATATCGAATTCAGTATTTGCCGATATAGCAGCAGCTTGTTGTGTATTGTTTGCTCGGCGCCCCTACCTATGAGTCAATACATTTTTCAGAACTTAATATTAAGTTCTTCTTTTTTCTTTTTGACATGTTCTTTCCACTTGAGCTTGGCCTCGAGTACGGCATCGGTAGATGGGAAGCTTTTTGATATGCAAAGTTAATATACGTGTATTTCGTCTCATTAAGCTTAATTCTCCAGCGCTTAGACCAGTTAGAAAGCGCATTGGTAATCTTCTGGAGTTTGCTCGCTGCATCAGCGACATTATTTCCAGTCGCCATGGTTGCTGTGTCATCTGAAAAAGTGGCTATAGTTCCTTCATCTGTTGTCAGAATACCCCTGATATATAATCATTACAGGATTGGTTCTAAGGCACTCCCCTGTGGGACACCGGCAGAGATTTTCTTTAGTTCGGAGTATTCATCCTCATATTTCACACGAAAATGTCTATTGGATAAATAAGATCTTAGTATGGCATAGAATTGCCTCGGCAGATCTCTATACAGCTTGAATTCCAGTCCACTGTGTCAGACTTTATCGAATGTTTGGCCGACGTACAAAAATATGCTGGAGCATACTTTTTTACGTTCTAACGTTCTTTCAATAATGTTGGTAATTCAAAGCACCTGTTCAATTGTGGAGTGCTTTTCACTGAATCCAAATTGAAGTGGAGGAATTAGTTGTCGGTCCTCCATTATTTGTTTAAATCTTTTAAGTAATAATTTTTCAAAGATTTTTGACTAATACTCCACAAATAGTTTAGCCTTCTATTTAGGACTTCTTGCACAGGTCCCATCCTCCTTTCTAAGTGGAGGTACTTGCATTTTGGGTCTTTTCAGTCCCTTCGTCGCCTTCCACAGTGAATAATCAGAATTTTTTTCATCGGTTAAGCTAACTAGATATCTGTTGATTGATGCATTTTTAACTTCCTTAAGAAGAGATTTGAGACTGTCACCTAAATTGTTAAGAATTGTTTTGTTCTCCGGAGTTCTTGTTATTTGCCAGGTTTTACGTGTCTGTCGTTTTTGTCTTACCAACTGTCTAACTCCCATTGGGTAGGATATGTTAAGCTTCTTCTTATTTTGTATAATGGGGATACGTGCCAAAGCTGCATAGTGAATTGCTCGAGTTGTTGTTCTAATTCATCTTCCAACTGGTGGCGATTTCTTATCGGCATCTGAAGATTGATTTTTTCCTCCAATACCTCACGAAAGAGATCCCAGTTTGTTTTTGAATTTGTTGCTATATAAAAGTCTATATAAAAGTCTATTAGGTCACGTATCTTATTTCCGTCACTGGGCCAGTTTGTTTGGAAACCACCAGAGTAAAATTCACATTTCTATGTATGCCCTGCTTGAAGCAATTTTTTACCTTTTGACGTCGTAAGTTTGGATCCCCAATATGTGTTTTTCGCATTAAAGTCACCTCCAATAATAAAATCACGTCCAAGTGATTTAAATAGTTTAAGGTAGTCCTCCCTTTTCAAGTTGTGGCGGAGAGGACAATATATTGCAGAGACAGTGCCGGTATCACTACGACATAGTTCGAGTTGATTCTTCGCTACAACATTAATTCAGTAGCAGATCACCTTTGCTAGCGTCGCTTTCTAGCTTCAACATCGAATTTTATCATCGAATATAGTAGGTTTTATTTGTATATCTCCCTCATCGGTATGTGATGAACGACTCCTTAACTTGACGTCGAACTGTTCAACTCATCCGTTTTCAACTTGCTACACTTTTGGTGCAAGAGACAATCACATCTTTCTGCATTTCAATTTGATGCTCTTGGATCTGTTTAAATTGATCTAAATATTTTCTCGTTCTGATTATTTTGAATTGTGTTCTCCCACTATTTACCTGTTGATGCAGGTCGGAAAATTTTGCTCCTGCAATTTCACATCTTTCTGGCTTAATTTAACTAACTAACGCTACCATTAGTGTAATTTAGTTTGTATTCCCTTCAATTTAAGCGACAGAGCCTTTATTTCGTCTCCCATATCAAGAGCTAGTTTCGGTTGCTCGGCACTAAGCGATTGCACTAATATGGTGAATTTTTCCCAGTCCGCAAAGTTCAGTCTTTTTCACCTTAAAATGAGACGCTCTTTTCTATTTTTTGAGAGACACGTAAATTCTGCGATTAATTGAAAATGCTAATTTGAAATGCTTCTGATATCAAAACCAGCACTATAGGGTTTTAACGTTTTTAATACCTCGCTCCCCACAGTGCTTTATGTGAGTCAAGAATTCACCGGAATAGCAGTTATTCCAAAATTACCATAAAAGATCGTAGAATGCACCCCAAAATGGGCCGTTGAACTTAAAGTTGGATTCCGCTAATTCATAAATCGAAGAATATTCCAATCAGTTAAGTGTTTGAAGGATATATGATTTACCGTTTCCTAGTTTGATGCAAGCCCTGTTGCTCGTGCTCAAGAATTGAACATTTCACGCAGTTCTGTAACGAGAATTTTGCATAAAAACCTGGATATGAAGGCGTACAAAGTTCAATTAATGCAGGAGTTGAAGCAAAATTGCTATCTGCAAAGCTTTCGGTTAGCTAATTGGGCTGTGGAACACATTTTCAGCTCGAACGCTACGTCAACAAGCAAAATTATTCAGAATTCAAGAGGAAGACACACACGACATTTGGATTCAACTATCGGTCTTTTGCACACTGTCTCCGAGGATCAAATAATCAGTCGTAACGGAGATGTCAATTGGCCATCACGTAGCCGTGATTTGACTCCGTTTGACATTTTTTGGTGGGGAGTCGTTAAGGATAAGTGTTACGCCAAACATCAAGATGCTATGTAAGACTTGAAAGATCAAATTGAAGTTAGTTGGCAATAATTTAATGGTAAGTAACCAAGCGATGACCAAACGATTTCAATCATTATTTGTATCAAAACTTTTGGATGGGTTACTAAACAGGCGGGGCAGATTTCCATACAAAAATGCTCGATAATGAACATGGCAGGGAGAAATTTTGTCGTGAAATTTTTGTTTATTCGTGTTTTAGATATAGTGCTAGAAATATTTTAGAACAAATGAACGGACAGTTCAGATTCCATCATTCTGCCCCTGATATTCACCCAATATCTTTTATTAAGAGATAGCCGATTATTTTCGCCAGTTAACCTGCTATACCTTTAACTCTGCTAACTTAAATTTTAGAAGATTCCAACAACAGAAAACAGAATTTTATTAATTATTCAAAAGTAAAACAATTAATGTGAGTCGTGCCGTATATTCATAATTGATGCTCTGGTGATAAAGCTAAGCTGTAAAACCTTTAGAATCGGAATCACTTCTTGGAGGTGAAATAGATAGAGGCACAAATATGCGTACAATTGGGAAGCTTTAATTGAAATCAAACAAAGTGAAGGACAGAAGTGTATACGAGGAGATTAACAGGAATCCAACTCTTTATTGAGAAAACAAAAACTTAATATGTGACCTGAGAAAACAGCTGTTAAAGGTAAAAAAATCGTTGCGTCAGTTTCGCGTTATTTGTTCCCTTTTATCTGGGTTGCCTGGTGTCTAACTATATTCAAGGACGTTAAGTGTTGTTTCTGCTCGGAATATTATCGTAGTTAATCGCGTTAAGTTGAGTTTACAAATGTTATCATTGATATCGTGCCGGCCGTCTTTTTCGTTATCACGTTAATGTAATCGTTTCTGTTGGCCTTTTGCAGAAAAATGAGTGTTGATGAGAAGTTTTGTGTCGTCAATATTTCCCTTAAATCGATGAAGACAATGACGGGTCTGATGATGATGTTAGTTCGAATGGCGATGATGAACTACATTTGCCTCAGGCAGAATATGAAATGGAATAAAGTTTCGTTAGGATGCTATTATCTGCTGTAGATGAAGAGAAAGAGGAGCTGATAACCAAATTTCTCTCAAAAAATTGTTGTAATAACAAATGCCAAACAATTATACCACGAAAAATGATCGAGAATACGAGAATCAATTGTTTACAGTTAGCAAAGAAAAAACTCGATTTAGTGATACTGAAGTCATATCGAAAGGAATCGGAAGAAATATAGACAGAGAAAGGATAGAGAAGTTACGAGACATAAGATCGATTTTATCTTCTACAACACACCTGTTTGTCGTGCACTTTTCTTTTTTGTACATGTATGTGGGAAGAAGCGTTACGAACACTTAGTACATCATTTTCAAGCACACGGTGCAAGAGTACGAGTACATGGACTAGCGAATAAACCATCTACAAATCCGAAAGCGTTCAAACCAGCTGACATCCAAAAATCTGTCAAATTCATCGAGTATGCAGCCGATCTGATATTGATATCTGATATTGATGAGTCATAGAAATACTGAAGATATGACAACGGTTCTGTCGTTCAATTTCGCCCAAACAGTTCATTACCCTGGTCTTACTTTAAAGCAACGAAAAAGTGCGCAGTCCTTGGAATTACGCATGAAAAACAAAAAGTTCAGGTGATGCTTTCTAACTGTATCGTAAGCACTCAAATATCTTGCTGTTATAGGTTCTAACTTTAATTGTTTTTCGAGTATAATTACTTGATTGACGAAAAATTGCATTGTGAGCATCTTGCACTATCACCTGCAAACCTATAAAGACATCGAAACCTTGGTTCTTTTTTGTAACAATTGCGCAAAACAATAATAATATTCTGCTATCGTATCTGCAATGGCGACTGGCTCGAGCACTGAATAAAACGTTTTGTCCAATTTCCACCTTACGGGTCATAAGAAGTTCGCGCCGGCTCATTACTTCGGTATTTTCAAAGCTAAATACGCCGTTAGTAACATCGATGCGTATGGAGATTTACTGCAGTGCGATGTGGAATCGTCACCTAGTGGTTATAATAAAGCTGTATCGGCCGAGAGAGTTGTTTGGTATGAATGGGACAGCTACCTTAAACCATTCTATAAGTCATTAGTTGGGATAACATAATTTCATCACTTTATAATTTGTTCGGACTAAAGCCAGTTGGTTTATCTTTGGAGCGCCATTGGTTTATTTATCAGAATCTTTGCAGCTTAGTTTCGGATATAAGTAAAACAGTTATTGTGGCTTCATTTCCAAAACAGGAGTTAGCATCAACAAAACGAAAGGCGAAGGTTAGTGGAGATGGTCTCGAACCAGACGTGGAACAAGGTCCAACTTCCTCACAACCAACACGTAAAAAGGTCTCAAGAAAGACTTAGCAATGTTTTTTGAATCTTTAAAATAAGATTTTTTTCGTACTTGTACTCTGCTTTCTCTTCATTTTTAGTAAATTTTTTCACAAATTATCCTTTCTGGTTTTCATCATGCCAAACAGCGTTTCATAGTCTATCCGAATCGGCAAAAAAGTGGAAAATGATTTTTTGACACCAAAGCCCCCTTTCATAGAGCAGGTCACATGTATATTGATAAAGGGTAAACTATCTTTTTTTTTGATAAACTAAAAGCTTTATTTTATATTGTAACGAATTTTATTTATATTGATAGTTCAAATCCATAAAGCTTATAAAATATTAATAATTTTTTCAATAATCTTACAAATTTTTTTTGTGCCGGTTAGGACGGGAATGGGAGGCGCTGGGTAGATGCATATTTTCCAAGGAAAAAATTTATGTAAAAAGCTTAAATATATGCTCACATAAAAAAACGTACTCTAAACATTACAACGGGTATTCAAACATTATGATTACAACCTGTTATTATTATTTATGTTCCTGTAATAACATAAAAATGTTGTAATAATATTTTATCAACAGCAACCGGCAAACGAAACATTATTAATTTTTCATATTTCATTTTAAAAGTAATCACACCTGGAGCTTTTCCTTGTAAAATGCTTTTAAGCTGTTTTATTTCATAATGGAAACTATTTGTTTAAAATTATTATTAATACTTTTTTAGTTGATGATGGATATCTCTGTCTGTCGAGTAATGTAGGTTGCGGAGATTTGTGTGTTCTAAGAATGTAATTTGTACGGTTTGACTGACTATAAATATGTTGTTAGAGCTAAGTGTCTTTTGAATATGTGCAGATGTGGCCTAATTATGTTTTAATTTTATATAAGTGGTTGTATGTAGAAATGGCATCCAACACTTGGACACAGAGATATTAAATGTGATTAAATGCGAACTAAGCATACTAGACAAATCATCGAACAACTACGACTACGATCCAAATTAAGGGATCAAACATCAAGCAATTATTCGAGCCGGATTCCACACGTCAGTTGTTAGTACACTAAATAATTCTGTCTTACCAGTAATAAACATCACTGAGCACCTGTTAGAAGTTCAACATTCCAATCTAAAAAGAGATGATACACTGGAGTGGGATGACATACAGGTAGCCATCAGCCAACTAAGGGCAAGGGAGATATTGCCATCTACTCAAGTCACTCAACATGACGTACATCAATATATTGTATATTATGGAAGTATTGTGGCCATAATTGTCCGTCATATACATAACTCAGCTGTTTGCATTTTGCTTACTTCACTCGTACGACACATCTCAATTGCTTTGCTAACTTTTGTTATTTATATCCAAAAGAGGTGCTTGAAGCTTTAAATGGCTGATTCCTAATACAATATTATCTCTTATTTGGCAGTATGTCCGAGAAAATTTTACTAATTTCTTTACGAACTGTTTAGTAAAATTTTTAGTAAAAATTTCTCGAATCGGATGGATCATGAGAAGTTTTTACTAAGCCATATTTTCCTTTATATGTATTAGTTAGTTAACCCTGTATAAGACGAAACTACAAGATTTTGATTTTAAATTTTATTTAATTTCAAAAGACCCTTAAAAAATTTTTTAAAAAAATTAAAAAATTAAATAAACATAATGACATATCAAAGATTTAAAAAATATAAAAACACCTTTTAAAGATTTTAAGTGTCATCATTATTAAATATGAACATTAAACTTTCAAACCCACAGTACTACAACCCATCAAAAATAAGGTCAAATAATTATAATTAAAACGAAAATTTCCAAATACGTATTCGTAGTAACATGCGAATCGCAATCGATTAAAGCTGTATAGCCCTACGCTACATGTCTATGCGGATCGTCGGGGTGTCCCATTTTGACCCGTTCATTTTATCATACTTAAGCCGAAAAAGTACGTAAATGGAAATTCTGTGGAGTGAATCCTGGAGATTTTGCCACATAGCCGCATACATAGTGCAATAGACTAAAGTCATCCAATTTCGCGAAAATACGCCACATGTCTATGCGGATCGTCAGGGTGTCCTATTTTGACCCGTTCATTTTATCATACTTTAAACGAAAAAGTCCGAAAATGGAAATTCTGTGGAGCGAATCCTGGAGATTTTGCCACATAGCCACATACATAGTGCAATAGACTAAAGTCATCCAATTTCGCGAAAATACGCCACATGTCTATGCGGATCGTCAGGGTGTCGTATTTTGACCCGTTTATTTTATCATACTTAAGACGAAACAGTCCGAAAATGGAAATTCTGTGGAGCGAATCGTGGAAATTTTGCCACATAGCCACATACATAGTGCAATAGATTAAAATCACCCAATTTCGCAAAAATACGCCACATGTCTATGCGGATCGTCAGGGTGCCCCATTTTGACCCGTTCATTTTATCATACCTAAGCCGAAACAGTACGTTAATGGAAATTCTGTGGAGCGAATCCTGGAGATTTCGCCACATAGCCACATACATAGTGCAATAGACTAAAGCCGTTCAATTTCGCGAAAATACGCCACATGTCTATGCGGATCGTCAGGGTGTCCCATTTTGACCCGTTCATTTTATCATACTTAAGACGAAAAAGTCCGAAAATGGAAATTCTGTGGAGCGAATCCTGGAGATTTTGCCACATAGCCACATACATAGTGCAATAGATTAAAGTCACCCAATTTCGCAAAATACGCCACATGTCTATGCGGACCGACAGGGTGTCCCATTTTGGCCCGTTCATTTTATCATACTTAAGACGAAAAAGTCCGAAAATGGAAATTCTGTGGAGCGAATCCTGGAGATTTTGCCACATAGCCACATACATAGTGCAATAGATTAAAGTCGTTCAATTGCGCGAAAATACGCCACATGTCTATGCGGATCGTCAGGGTGTCCTATTTTGACCCGTTCATTTTATCATACTTAAGACGAAAAAGTCCGAAAATGGAAATTCTGTGGAGCGAATCCTGGAGATTTTGCCACTTAGCCACATACATAGTGCAATAGATTAAAGTCATCCAATTTCGCGAAAATACGCCACATGTCTATGCGGATCGCCAGGTTGCCCCATTTTGACCCGTTCATTTTATCATACTTAAGCCGAAACAGAACGTAAATGGAAATTCTGTGGAGTGAATCCTGGAGATTTTGCCACATAGCCGCATACATAGTGCAATAGACTAAAGTCATCCAATTTCGCGAAAATACGCCACATGTCTATGCGGATCGTCAGGGTGTCCTATTTTGACCCGTTCATTTTATCATACTTTAAACGAAAAAGTCCGAAAATGGAAATTCTGTGGAGCGAATCCTGGAGATTTTGCCACATAGCCACATACATAGTGCAATAGATTGAAGTCGCCCAATTGCGCAAAAATACGCCACATGTCTATGCGGATCGTCAGGGTGTCCCATTTTGACCCGTTCATTTTATCATACTTAAGACGAAACAGTACGAAAATGGAAATTCTGTGGAGCGAATCGTGGAGATTTTGCCACATAGCCACATACATAGTGCAATAGATTAAAGTCGTCCAATTGCGCGAAAATACGCCACATGTCTATGCGGATCGTCAGGGTGTCCCATTTTGACCCGTTCATTTTATCATACTTAAGACGAAACAGTCCGAAAATGGAAATTCTGTGGAGCGAATCGTGGAGATTTTGCCACATAGCCACATACATAGTGCAATAGATTAAAGTCGTTCAATTTCGCGAAAATACGCCACATGTCTATGCGGATCGTCAGGGTGTCCTATTTTGACCCGTTCATTTTATCATACTTAAGACGAAAAAGTCCGAAAATGGAAATTCTGTGGAGCGAATCGTGGAGATTTTGCCACATAGCCACATACATAGTGCAATAGATTAAAGTCGCCCAATTGCGCGAAAATACGCCACATGTCTATGCGGATCGTCAGGGTGTCCCATTTTGACCCGTTCATTTTATCATACTTAAGACGAAAAAGTCCGAAAATGGAAATTCTGTGGAGCGAATCCTGGAGATTTTGCCACATAGCCACATACATAGTGCAATAGACTAAAGTCATCCAATTTCGCGAAAATACGCCACATGTCTATGCGGACCGACAGGGTGTCCCATTTTGGCCCGTTCATTTTATCATACTTAAGACGAAAAAGTCCGAAAATGGAAATTCTGTGGAGCGAATCGTGGAGATTTTGCCACATAGCCACATACATAGTGCAATAGATTAAGGTCGCCCAATTGCGCGAAAATACGCCACATGTCTATGCCACATGTCTTTTTTTTTTTTGGCACTAGCTCCAAAAATTTGGTGCTATATGGCCCGTTTCAAAATTACAAATTTAATTTTTACATTTTTTACCATCATAATTTAATTTTAATTTCTGTTCATACACCTAGCACACATCGATCCCCACACATCTGATTTGTTCTAATAAATTCATACACATCCTTATATACGTTCATTCCCATTCGTAATAATTCAGTCAAACTACTTGCACTCAATAGAACATCGAACATTTGTCTGCTCTGGTTAAATGCAGAACATTTCAGAATCAAATGTTCGATGTCCTTTACAACCAAACAGCTTTCACATAATTCACACACAACCAAATTGCGTTTCTTCAAACATACTTTCCAATTTCCATGATTCAATCTCACTCGTTCCATAGTTCGTAACAGTGTAGTATCTCCTTTGACCACCTTAAAGAACTTCCACATGTGCAACATAATTCATTCGTATTTTGCAAAATTCGCTCTTAACCGATAACTCATTCATCATTACTTTTGTTGTGTCACCAAACTTCAACCGCATTATTAGATTACTCGGAGGGTCTTTCGGATTTGCCGGGCGAATCTTGGAGAATAAGTTAATATTTTCCAATATTACCAGTGATCTTGTTGTCTTTTTGTAAACCGTCCCTCTTTGCAATCTCTCTTTCATTTTATTCATCCAATTTATTGTCCTTAGTTAACATTCGCACAGTCTCTCGCACGGTGATCCATTCCCTCTTAAAATTAAGAGGCGAATCACCCAATTCAGGCAACAGAGTGTGTATTGGTGTCGAATTGGTCGCTCCCAATACCACTCTAGCACACGCATTCTCCACAAGCATCAACTTTTTAAACCCAACCTTGGACCCATCACCATATATACTCATTCCATACGCAATTTTAGTTGACACTAGCGCCTTTCGTAACATATCAGTCACAAGCGAATGAGCTCCCCATTTCGGTTTGCTCACCCTTTTAATCACGTTCAATCTACTCTTACAATTATCGGCCAATTTTTCCATATGCTCTTTGAAACTCATTCTTCTGTCAATCCAGAATCCCAAATACCTAGTCAATTTCACACACTCAATTCTCTCATTATATATTCGCACATCAACCATCCGATTCGTTCTAGAAGCCATACTACAACATTTACTCGAATTTACTCTCAAATTGCCCATTAGGACAAAGTCATCTGCAAATTGCAAAATAATTAATAATAATAATAAATTGACACCTCTGTATCGAGCTCGTATACAGGTTGAAGAGAGTCGGTGAGATTTTACTGCCTTGGGGGAGGCCGAAAGTCACCGCTCCTTCCAACCCATACCCTCTACCACATAAAACTAACTTTATCTCATTCATGAACTCATACACTCATTTGCAAATTTTCCAGGTGAACCCTAAGTCCATAAGGATCTGATAAAGTTTCCCTGGAACCACGTAATCATATGCCCTTTCTATATCCAAAAATACCGCCACAACATACTTATTTTCCTTTTGTACTTCCCACACAAACTTTTCTACACATTCATTAGCAGAGTGGTTGTGTCGAAACCCAAAGGTGGTTTCCGGCAACAAATTTCCCTCAATCACAAATTTATCTATACGACTTTTCATCATACCATTCACAATTTTAACAAACACATTCAACATACATATTCCTCTATAATTTGTTGCCAGATTTCTATCCCGATCCCCTTTAGGAATAGGTACCACTCTGCTTTCCTTCCATTTTTCCGGTATCTGAATACTCATCCATACTTGATTGAGAATCCGAAGTAAGGCCGCCTTGGCTTCGAATTCTAATCTACTAATCATTTATAACTCACTCTGTTGGTTCCGGGGTTAGTAGATTTGGATGTTTCTAAAACCCCTCGGAACTCTTCCCATTCAAACTCCTTACACATATCGTTCATAAATTCATTTTCATTATCAGGTAACAAAACTTCATACCTATCACTCAAATTGTTACGTACGTCCGTAATCATTTGCAAAAAGACACAACGGCCACACCATGTTTAACATACCGGTTCTCGTTCGATCACCGACGTCATGCGACATTGGTCAATTTACGAACTTAATTGTTATGATAAAAGAACGGGTTAAAATGGTACACCTTGACGATTCGCGAGATATGCGGTGTAATTTTTCCAAATCAGACTGCTTTAATCTGAAACAGTTAATGAGAAACATCACAACTATCGCGGTCTCGCAACCGTTGCTTGGGCAACCTGGCTAGGTTCAATAAACTTATCAATCATTATTCTAAAAAAGTAATCTGATATCGTAACTTCCATTAAACGGTCAAATCCTTATAAGGGGTTCAGCGCCAGCGAAATAAACATAAAATATCCGACTTTAATCTATCATAATATGTAGATCTCGGACTATTTTATTATAATTCAATAATATTTAGGCCACAATGGAAAACCCTGACGATCCGCATGGACATGTGGCGTATTTTCGCGAAATTGGGTGACTTTAATCTATTGCACTATGTATGTGGCTATGTGGCAAAATCTCCAGGATTCGCTCCACAGAATTTCCATTATCGAACTTTTTCGTCTTAAGTATGATAAAATAACCGGACCAAAATGGGACACCCTGTCGGTCCGCATAGACATGTGGCGTATTTTTGCGAAATTGGGCGACTTTAATCTATTGCACTATGTATGTGGCTATGTGGCAAAATCTCCAGGATTCGCTCCACAGAATTTCCATTTTCGGACTTTTTCGTCTTAAGTATGATAAAATGAACGGGTCAAAATAGGACACTCTGACGATCCGCATAGACATGTGGCGTATTTTCACGAACTTGGACGACTTTAATCTATTGCACTATGTATGTGGCTAAGTGGCAAAATCTCCAGGATTCGCTCCACAGAATTTCCATTTTCGGACTTTTTCGTCTTAAGTATGATAAAATGAACGGGTCAAAATAGGACACCCTGACGATCCGCATAGACATGTGGCGTATTTTTGCAAAATTGGGCGACTTTAATCTATTGCACTATGCATGCGGCTATGTGGCAAAATCTCCAGGATTCGCTCCACAGAATTTCCATTTACGTACTGTTTCGTCTTAAGTATGATAAAATGAACGGGTCAAAATAGGACACCCTGACGATCCGCATAGACATGTGGCGTATTTTTCGCGAAATTGTGCGACTTTAATCTATTGCACTATGTATGTGGCTATGTGGCAAAATCTCCACGATTCGCTCCACAGAATTTCCATTTTCGGACTTTTTCGTCTTAAGTATGATAAAATGAACGGGTCAAAATGGGACATCCTGACTATCCGCATAGACATGTGGCGTATTTTCGCGAAATTGGGCGACTTCAATCTATTGCACTATGTATGTGGCTAAGTGGCAAAATCTCCAGGATTCGCTCCACAGAATTTCCATTTTCGGACTTTTTCGTCTTAAGTATGATAAAATGAACGGGTCAAAATAGGACACCCTGACGATCCGCATAGACATGTGGCGTATTTTCGCGAAATTGAACGGCTTTAGTCTATTGCACTATGTATGTGGCCATGTGGCAAAATCTCCAGGATTCGCTCCACAGAATTTCCATTAACGTACTGTTTCGGCTTAGGTATGATAAAATGAACGGGTCAAAATAGGACACCCTGACGATCCGCATAGACATGTGGCGTATTTTCGCGAAATTGGGCGACTTTAATCTATTGCACTATGTATGCGGCTATGTGGCAAAATCTCCAGGATTCGCTCCACAGAATTTCCATTTTCGGACTTTTTCGTCTTAAGTATGATAAAATGAACGGACCAAAATGGGGCACCCTGACGATCCGCATAGACATGTGGCGTATTTTCACGAAATTAAACGGCTTTAATCTATTGCACTATGAATGTGGCTATGTGGCAAAATCTTCAGGATTCGCTCCACAGAATTTCCATTTACGTACTGTTTCGGCTTAAGTTTGATAAAATGAACGGGTCAAAATGGGGCACCCTGACGATCCGCATAGACATGTGGCGTATTTTCGCGAAATTGGACGACTTTAATCTATTGCACTATGTATGTGGCTATGTGGCAAAATCTCCAGGATTCGCTCCACAGAATTTCCATTTTCGGACTTTTTCGTCTTAAGTATGATAAAATGAACGGGTCAAAATAGGACACCCTGACGATCCGCATAGACATGTGGCGTATTTTCGCGCAATTGAACGACTTTAATCTATTGCACTATGTATGCGGCTATGTGGCAAAATCTCCAGGATTCGCTCCACAGAATTTCCATTGTCGGACTTTTTCGTCTTAAGTATGATAAAATGAACGGGTCAAAATAGGACACTCTGACGATCCGCATAGACATGTGGCGTATTTTCACGAACTTGGACGACTTTAATCTATTGCACTATGTATGTGGCTAAGTGGCAAAATCTCCACGATTCGCTCCACAGAATTTCCATTTTCGGACTTTTTCGTCTTAAGTATGATAAAATGAACGGGTCAAAATAGGACACCCTGACGATCCGCATAGACATGTGGCGTATTTTTGCAAAATTGGATGACTTTAATCTATTGCACTATGCATGCGGCTATGTGGCAAAATCTCCAGGATTCGCTCCACAGAATTTCCATTTACGTACTGTTTCGGCTTAAGTATGATAAAATGAACGGGTCAAAATGGGGCACCCTGACGATCCGCATAGACATGTGGCGTATTTTCGCGAAATTGGACGACTTTAATCTATTGCACTATGTATGTGGCTAAGTGGCAAAATCTCCAGGATTCGCTCCACAGAATTTCCATTTTCGGACTTTTTCGTCTTAAGTATGATAAAATGAACGGGTCAAAATAGGACACCCTGACGATCCGCATAGACATGTGGCGTATTTTCGAGAAATTGGACGACTTCAATCTATTGCACTATGTATGTGGCTAAGTGGCAAAATCTCCACGATTCGCTCCACAGAATTTCCATTTTCGGACTTTTTCGTCTTAAGTATGATAAAATGAACGGGTCAAAATAGGACACCCTGACGATCCGCATAGACATGTGGCGTATTTTCGCGCAATTGGACGACTTTAATCTATTGCACTATGTATGTGGCTATGTGGCAAAATCTCCACGATTCGCTCCACAGAATTTCCATTTTTGGACTTTTTCGTCTTAAGTATGATAAAATGAACGGGTCAAAATAGGACACCCTGACGATCCGCATAGACATGTGGCGTATTTTCGCGAAATTGGACGACTTTAATCTATTGCACTATTAATGTGGCTATGTGGCAAAATTTCCAGGATTCGCTCCACAGAATTTCCATTTTCGGACTTTTTCGTCTTAAGTATGATAAAATGAACGGGTCAAAATAGGACACCCTGACGATCCGCATAGACATGTGGCGTATTTTCGCGAAATTGAACGGCTTTAGTCTATTGCACTATGTATGTGGCTATGTGGCAAAATCTCCAGGATTCGCTCCACAGAATTTCCATTAACGTACTGTTTCGGCTTACGTATGATAAAATGAACGGGTCAAAATGGGGCACCCTGACGATCCGCATAGACATGTGGCGTATTTTCGCGAAATTGGACGACTTTAATCTATTGCACTATGTATGTGGCTATGTGGCAAAACCTCCAGGATTCGCTCCACAGAATTTCCATTTTCGGACTTTTTTGTCTTAAGTATGATAAAATGAACGGGTCAAAATAGGACACCCTGACGATCCGCATAGACATGTGGCGTATTTTCGCGAAATTGGATGACTTTAGTCTATTGCACTATGTATGCGGCTATGTGGCAAAATCTCCAGGATTCACTCCACAGAATTTTCATTTACGTACTGTTTCGGCTTAAGTATGATAAAATTAACGGGTCAAAATGGGGCAACCAGGCGATCCGCATAGACATGTGGCGTATTTTCGCGAAATTGGACGACTTTAATCTATTGCACTATGTATGTGGCTATGTGGCAAAATCTCCAGGATTCGCTCCACAGAATTTCCATTTTCGGACTTTTTCGTCTTAAGTATGATAAAATGAACGGGTCAAAATAGGACACCCTGACGATCCGCATAGACATGTGGCGTATTTTCGCGAAATTGGATGACTTTAGTCTATTGCACTATGTATGCGGCTATGTGGCAAAATCTCCAGGATTCACTCCACAGAATTTCCATTTACGTACTGTTTCGGCTTAAGTATGATAAAATGAACGGGTCAAAATAGGACACCCTGACGGGCTTTATTCTATTACTATTTCGTTAATTTTTTATTATTTTTTTGGTACCATTTTACTTATAGTGTGGTTGGTCATAATAATTATTATATTAAATGATTAATTCAACCATTCGACTTTTCAAATATTCGATTTGTACGATGGGTATGTTTTTTTTGTTTAACTTTGTCCAATTTTTTCAAGTTTTACTCTTTTTTTCGTCTTATACAGGTAATAATACTAACACATATGCATTTGAAACAAGTCGCAAACGATTCGTAAAAACTTCCAATACGTTTTGGCAGTGCCGAATCCTTTTATTAAATATAGTTTATGTCGCTCGTATATGATTTTCTTTCGTGGATTACAATGGCCCTCAATTAATTCCAACACTTTTTCCACTTCGGCCTCCTCTGTTTTAGCACTAAATTTTAGGGTCTTCTAATTCTTTATAATTTTTTCTCCTCCGACGTTTAACAATATGGCTACTTTTATTTCATCCTCCTTTTTAACATTTTCGGTTGCTTTCCTAGAAATTTGGAGTCTCTGTTTATGTGCCTGTTGACCTCACACACGTGACCTCTGGTTTTTTGACTTTGCACGATTTTATTTTTTATTCTTTTAAACTTTCTTATTTAATTTCATTTTATTTGTTTATATTTAATCAAATGTTACGAATTTCGGGCGTTTGATATAAGGTCGTACTTGATTTTGCAAATAAAACACTCAGCGCTTCAAGTTACAAACTTTATTGCACAACACCTTTAATTTCTACAGCAATTCACTTATTTGACTGCCCACTAATCCACTTTAGCTAGCCACTTTTTTGTTCACTACTTTTTGCACTTTTTACTTTTCACGCTTTATCTTGCACTGTTCAATGCTTAAATTAGAACTGTCCATATCTTAGCACCAACTCAGTCATGACCAAAATGAGTGCGTTGAGCTGCTCTCCTGCACCCCAACAATTGTGCTTCACTGCCGCTTGAAACTGCACTTTAAAATTCTCGAATTGGATTTCGGCATCGAATGTCGGATGTTTCAAAATTTCGATTGAGCTTCTAGCAATTGGTTGTGTTGGAAATGTTTTATCTACCTGGTCATCTCCTAGTTTGCGAGGTTTGCGAGACGGGCCTCAATTTTATTAATTTCATTTTCAATTTTATTAATTTCATTTCACTTCTACCTGATTTGTCCTTCAAATTCCTTCAACTGCCCGTCGACTTATTCCTCAAGGAACTTTATTCCTCTTCTAAGCTCGAGTTTGTCATTCTGCACGCTCTGCCATTTATGTAGATCCCCAAACTGACCGTTTTGCTCGTAATTTTGACAATTGGACACTTTTTGCTCGCCTTGGTGGTCAATTTTTGTGCCTTGCTTGCCTGGTTTGATGCCTTGCTCTGTTCGGAGTCGATAAAATTTTACACCTTGCTGTTCTAATTTGGCACTGAATTTAGCGTTCATTCTCTCTAGTAGAAGCGAAGGTACACTCGTTTCGTACAATAATAACCAAAGCAAAGTGAGAAGCAACTATGTTTTTCTACCATTTTACCAACCAGGTGAACGACGTCACTGGGAAGTTTATCCTATGTAGGATTCTTTTGAATTCTGGTTCCCAGGCGTAATTTATTTCGGAAGCCTGCATACAGTAATTAGGACTACCAAGAACAAGTGCCAAATTCACTGTGTCCGGCATTGCCACAGACAGTCAATACACCAGAGGAATGAATTCAGTCGTAATCAAATCACGGTTTAATTCAAATAAGTTGTTTGAAATGAATGCCTTTATATTAAACAAGTTGACCACCATATTTCCAGTGGCAACATTAATGTAAAAAATTATGAGTAATTACAAAGTCTGCAATTGGCCGATCCTAATTTTGACCAAATCAACGAGACATAGTGTTAGGATCTAACAAATTTTTCGAAATACTTGAGAATGGGCGACTAAAGGGAGGCGACGGGAATCCTATAGCACAAAATACTACGTTTGGTATTATCAGGAGAGTTGAGTAACAAAACCTCGAACAAATACAATTTTAATATTGTGGTCGATGAAGATAGCATTGTAAAACGTTAAGGACATTTTTCGAGTGTGAAGACCTAGATAATTCTACTAGTGTAGGTTCTAAGGAAGAATGTGAAATTGAGGAACATTTAAAAAACAAATGTTACAAGAGAAACGGATGGAAGATATATGGTTGCTTTAGCATTCAAATCAGCCGGTCCTGTAATCGGTCAATCAGCATTTCAAGCCATCCAGAGTTAATCTCTAATTAATCGGTCGAGCGGCGAATGATAAATATAAATCCTCCAATATAAGCAACTATAGTCTGAGTTCATGGATACTTACGAACAACTAGATCACATGGAAAAAAATTGGTGATGAAGAGGTCCCACGATTCAACAAACACTGTGGTCAAATTTAAAGCGTTTCCACACGCATCCAATAGCACTCTGTGCCGACGTGGAGAAATTGTACCGTCAAATAAGGGTACGAGAAGAGGATACAGACTTCCAACGATTGTTTGGCGGTAGCCACTCGAGCTGCCCATTGAACATTTTCGGCTAAAAACATATGGAACATCGGCAGCACGTTTCTAGCTATTCGATCGTTGGTCCAATTAGCACGCAATAATTCAAATTCTTCACAGGTGGCTCAAATTATACAAAATGACTTTTACGTGGAAAAAACAAGAGACCTTGATGAAGCCGTCAGTCTACAAAGGGAATTACAGAAAATACTAAGTTCAGGTGGGTTCGCTTTAAAAAATTGGATTTCCAATATACCAATATTATGTGAAGATGTAGATCCAATTATATTTAATAAAAATGAGACGACAGTAAAGGTTCTCGGATTGGCATGGGATCCTAAGCGGGATGTATTTTAATTTAATGTAGACCTACCTGACAACATCAAATATACCAAGAGAACACTACTGTCAGAATCTTATAAAGTTTTTGACCCTCTTGGGGGACTCTCTCCATCAATAATAAACATAAAGTTATTATTCCAAAAAAATGTGGCTTCAACAAATTAGGTTGGGATGATGAATTACCATCTGACATCGAATGGTTTAAACTTCGAAACAATTTTGGGAAATTTAAGCAAATCAGGATACCAAGCCATATCTCATGGAACATTAAATCTATTCAATTGCATGAATTGTGTGTCAGGAGCGTGGCAACATACGCGGCTGTCGTCTACTGCAGGGTTCATGATGATAATGGAAATATACGAGTGAATCTGCTGACATCAAAAACAAAGGTGGTACCATTAAAACAGGTTACGTTGCCAATCTTGGAGTTATGTGCAGCAGTTTTACTGAACAGGTTGTTAGCAAAGGTGAGAAAAGAATTCACAGATGTCAAAAGAAAGGAATTTGGTTGGACAGACAGCACCATTGTATTAGCCTGGCTATCGGAAATCCTCTGTACCTTGCCGAGAAGTAAGTGGAGTCATGTAAGATCAGCCGAGAATCCTGCAGACTGTGAAAGCCGGGGCATGTTGCCAGAAACAACAAGAAGAGCGTAAAAATTGGGTGGAATGCTTACACGTA
This sequence comes from Nephrotoma guestfalica, assembly GCA_963691935.1. Lineage (NCBI taxonomy): Eukaryota > Metazoa > Arthropoda > Insecta > Diptera > Tipulidae > Nephrotoma > Nephrotoma guestfalica. The sequence goes on from OY829915.1 coordinate 207,171,765, forward strand.
CAAACTGGCAATGACATGATGGAACTCTTGTTTGGGCGAATTTCATCATGGCGAAAGATTCAACGTGTACTCAGTTACTGTATACGTTTCGTCAATAATTGGAAAACAAAAGATAGGGACAACAGACAGTTCAGGGCACTCACAGTCAAGGAATTACAATCTGCGGAACGAGCTTGTGTATTATGGTGTCAACAGGAACATTATGATGCAGAAATGAGAATTCTACAAAAATCGTGTTCTTTCATGGGAAAATTGGCAACACTGGCTCCTTTCATAGATAATCAATCTATGAAGCATCCTATCATCTTGCCAAATTCTCATATTCTAAGCAAAATGATAGCAACCTATTAACATATAAAATATCTTCATCCCGGTCCCTCCTTATTATCCTCTCCACTCAAACAAAGATACAAGTGCCAAGTGTGGCCAATTTCCATTGCAACTAAAAAGGGGAGATTGCAAATTCCATAAAGGCGTACATATCTGTGTTTGTATGATGGTGGAGTTGGCCGCTGATGCATTCGTGATGAGCACTTCCCACCAAAATAAGCTCAGACAATGTCACAGATTTCGTCGGAGCTTCCCGAAAAATAAATAACTTTTATTCCAATATTGGCAACATTTATAATACCAGTATCATTTCAGATTATCTTAATGAAAACGGTATTTTTTGGAAATTCATTCCTGCAGCTAGCCAAAATTTTAATGGGTTATGGGAAGCGGCCGTCAAGTCGATGAAAGCGCATCTCATTCATGTGACGGGAAACGCCAATTTGACGTTCGAGGAGATGGTTACGTTAACTTGTCAGATTGAAGCCATCCTCAACTCACGACCATTATGCCAAATAAAATCAGACGATCCGAGAAGTATAAATGTCTTAACTCCAGGGCACCAGAACCTGATTTAGAAATAATACCTGATGACCGACTACAAAATGGGAGCAAATTACAAAGCGTATCGGCAGCTTCTGGAAGCTATATTTAAAAGAATATCTCCACACATTACAACAAAGAAGTAAGTGGCAACACAACCAACCAGATCTCCAAATAGATGACATCGTGTTAGTGAAGGAGGACAACCAAATTGGATACTTCCTTCTGCGGGTTTGTTCGTAATTGCTACGCGAATGTTTAGGAAAAAAGAAAATTCAGAAAAACCCGAAAGAAAAATAACTGAAAAATCGAACAAAATATGAAAATCAAAATTTGCATTTTGTGTGGAGATTTTACTTTTGGGGCAAGTGGTGCAGTGGTTAAAGCTTCGGCAGTTGGACCCGGAGGTACTGGGATCGATTGCTTCCAATTTTCTATTTTATCTTTTTTTAACTCTCTTTCTATCTTCTATCTACGACATCTAGTAGTATTGTTGCGTCATCTACTATTATCGATAATTTTTGATCAAAAAACAAATTTCGGATGGAATCATGAATGCTCGAAATTAATGCACTTTATCCTAAGTTAAAAAAAAATTAGGAAAGGTTTAGGAAATATTTCACACCCCTGTATACCGGAATGAAATAATTTCTAAACAAGTCCTAAGTAAAAATCGTGTTTGTGATTAGTAGAACAAAAAACAAACATTTAGGCGAAGCTAGTTAAATATGCAATTTTTAATAATTAGTTTTACTGACAGGTTTAAAATTTCAAAAACTAGGTGTTTTCACTTTGTACTAGATCCACTTAATCCAGAAAACGTGTGTTTTCCGGAAAAATTAGGGGAACACTAGGTTTAATATTCAGAAGTTATAGAGGTTCAATTCGAAGTAATAACCCTCTTTCTTAAAATACTTCTAACAGGTTACAACTCTTAGAATAGGAACTCATGTTTTCTAGTTGGAATGGGTCTAGCACAAAGTGAAAACACCTATCTCAAGAGTTGTAACCTCTTAGAAGCATCTTAGGATAGAAAGTTTTTATAACTACAACTTTTGAATATTGAACCCAGTGTTCCCCTAATTTTTCCGGCAAACTCATGTTTTCTAGTTGAATTGGGTCTAGTTCAAAGTGAAAACACCTATCTCAGGAGTTGTAATCGCTTAGAAGTATCTTAGGATAGAAAGATTTTACAACTACAACTTTTGAATATTAAACCTAGTGTTCCCGTAATTTTTCCGCAAAACTCAAGTTCTCTAGGTGGATGGCTCTAGTACAAAGTGAAAACACATATCCCAGAAGTTGTAATTTCTTAGAAGTATCTTACGAGACGACAGAAGGTTATTACATCGATTTTTACCTCTACAACTTTTGAATATTGAACCCAGTGTTCCCTTAATTTTTCCGGGAAATTCATGTTTTCTAGTTGAACTGGATCTAGTACAAAGTGAAAACACTTACTGTTTTTTGTTGCGAAAGAAAATCTGTATGTAAAATATAGTTTCGCCTAAATGTTGATTTTGGTGTATCTTTACTAATTTATTTCTTCCGGTCGAAATTAATTCAATCAAAAAATATATTTCGTGCAAAACGAAGTTTGCCGGACCAGCTATAATAATATATAAGTACAAATTTTTTATTGTAATAGCCCCGGAACACACATTGTTTAAATAATAAAAACTATCAACTCAAGGTTTTGTACCGTGTTTTGGAAATACAATTGGCGATATCACAAACATACATTTCGATACAGCTGGATTTCATTAAGCCTAATATAAGGCTGCAATTTATTATTCAGCCAACAGAACGGGAATTGAGGAAAAGTCGGATAGAAAACTTTTAAAGACATTCAAATAAAACTTCGAGTTTCCCCCGTACAACAAGTTAAGGTTTTCTTGTTATGAAACGAAATAAACTTTACATGTTATCTTCGTAGAAGCGATTTTATGTCTTGGTACATATTAAACTAAAAAACTTATTTTCTGCTAAAGTTTCGACGGTTATGAAATGCATAACTTTGTATTCAAGTTTTACATATAAATGTATTTATATACGAACGGAATAAACTTTGATGCAGATGAAATGCAATTTCGCTATCTTCATACTTCCACTAAAGTTATTAAGTGAGAAAGTTTTTCTACCATGCGGGATCCGGAACCATATACATAGATACGTTTATATGTTGCGATTCGGGCGGATAAAGGGGATACGCACCAACAGCAATATTAATAAATAAGTCAATAAAAAAATAAACTTGATATGATTTTGAAAAGTTCGTTAGAAATAAAAATATAAAACTTCATTATGTACTTATTTATTTACGCAATGAGCTTTAGAGATTATGTCTCAGATGTTACTTTTTTGTTCTCTTTATTAAATTCAATTATCCATTTAATATTGTTTCATTTTGTGTCCCTCAATACCATGCTAAACATTTCTAATGTTCCAGGAACATAAAATGTCTGTAAGAAAAGCAACAACAAAAAAGGACAATTCGATTAAAGATATTTACTTTATGTCCTTAAGATTTTCTATCTGTAGTTTGTTTGTTTTTTGCCACCCCTTTGTGTATGTGATTGTTTTTCACCCCACACACTATACCATTTACGAAATATGTATACATGCCGGTCATATATGTGTGCTCTGATACATTCAATTAATAAAAGTTTATTGAAAGGAATTTAATTCAATTACACAGACAAGGAGCTTTTTTACAATGTAGGGAAGCAGGCGTGTTTTTTTTGGTACAAAAGCATTGAAAGTTCATTACGATATTTGTCCTTGCAAATTACGCAATGAAATTGCTTGTGGCAATCAGTTCGTGATAAAAAGGATTTTTCATAAATTATTTGGCTCAGCAGACACTCGAATATCAACACGAATAAACTTTTTCATTTGGAATTGTGCAGCAATTCCACAACTCTTTTTACTAGAATCTAGGCACATATATTCAAAAGGAGTGGATTATGTTTTTGTTACGTCAAAACTAGAACTAATTATAATTAATTTTAAATTAAATTTCACTTAGGTATGATTACACTTTATATTTCATTCACGTTCGGTACACGAGTTGAATTAAATACAATTTTATTTTTCCACATTTTACTGTACAGCTTGTGTGTTTGTGATTAATTTCAGTTTCGAAATGTTATCTGTTCCTTTATCATCAAAAATATTTGCATTGAATGTGCTCTTTAGCATTTGATTTACACATTTTAATCCGCATTTCAATTTAACCTTTTGATATTAAAATCAGTACGCTACATCCTTGGAATATCCTTTGTGGGGTGGTTGGTAAATTTATTGTCTGGATTGCCTGGACCCTCTTATACGATATATTATTTTTCAGGGGTTGAGTAATTTTTGATAGATTTTTTAATTATCATCTGATATATTGCCAATATCAGTATAAAGGATTTTAATCCAGCTTTGAATGTTAAATGAGAAAAGCATAAATTGACTTAATATTCAAAACTCGTTTTTCTTCTTCTTCTTTTTCCCTGCTATCTGTTCTGGGGCCAAGGCTCTCTCAAGTCTTTCGCGGTTTGCTTTTTAACGTCCTTACCTTTACGCCTGTATTGGCCAATACGAGGACGTACGGATATAGGTCCGATTTTAAAATGCCAGCCTATACTGGCATGGAAGACGGGTCGGCCCATGAGTTTTGCACTCCGACAGGGAGTCATAGATGTGATGTGTTCCTTTTCATCACAAATCGGAATTTGTTGATGAAAATTCCCTTTGCAATCGGCCCCTATCGGAATTCGAACCCGGTACCTCCCGATCCAAACGCTAAAGCTTTAACCACTATGCCATTTGGTCGGTATATTCAAAACTCTTTATAAACCAAATCGTGATAAACGTAATGTAAGTTCTATAACGCCAAACGCCAACGTAAATCTCGAATGAACAACACTGAATTTCTAAAGTGACAAACAGGATCTGACAAAACAAAAAGTAAAACTATTGTCAACAACAGCGATCAAACACGTAATTCATACACGGGAGGAATTACCTCTGTATACAAATGTAGTGTAGGGACCACCCTGTGGTAAAATATTGATAATCATTAAAATAATAAATTATGAAATACAAAGGTACATTCCATTTCCCGAGAATTAAATGTAATGTAATAAAATACAGTAAAACCTCGATTTAACGGACTAATTGGCGGGTCCATTAAATCCAAATGTTTTTTAATTTAATCGATTCGATCGAATTTAATCTGGGACGGAAGTCAGGCATTTCATAGCCGACTATGTTGGGATTGTTTATACTGGATGGAAATGGGATTCTTAATTGGTTTTGGGAAGAAGTTCTGGAATGGCCGCCTGAGACAGAACTCCGATATTTCTTAACTGATTATGATCGGATTGGGTATGTTGGATGGAAATGGGATTCTTAAATGATTTTTGGAAGAAATTCTGGAATATGGTCACCTGGGACGGAACTCAGCCCTTTCTTAACCGATTATGTGGGATTGGGTATGTTGGATGGTAGTGAGAATCTTAAATGATGTTTGGAAGAAATTCTTGAATATGGCCACTTGGGACGGAACTCAGCCATTTCTTAACCCATTATGATGGGATTGGGTATACTGGATGGAAATTATATTTTTAAATGTTTTTTTTGAAGAAGTTCTGAAATATGACAAACTAGGACAGAAATTGAACATTGTGGGTGAAATGAGATTACTAAATCGTTTTTGGAAAAAGTTCTGGAATATGGCCATACGGACTAAGTTCTTGTATTGCAAGTACCTCAAAGTTGAAAATTTCCGCTTGGCTCGAAAGGTTCTGAAGATCATACTCCAAGTTCCCGTGAACAGTTTTCGAGGTTGTTATCGATAAGAATACTATAAATTTATCCGAGCCTTTGTGTAGGGTTCATAACGTAATTTTATGTGAAAGTATGAAGGTAGCCTGCCGCTCAAACTACCAATTCCATGAGTGGTGGGTGTTCGAGTGGTTACGTACTGGTGATAGATGTTCAGCATTCCCAGTTGTGATTGACTTGTAAAAAACTAAAAAAATTTGTTCCAGCCGTTCGTTAAAGATTCTCGTTTTGCTCGATTCCAGGCTAATGCAAAATTATAAATCATCGATTTTAAATTATAATTTTTTAAGTTTTGTTCGGAGACCTTTTTCATCTTTAACCAGATCTGTTTTCTCTTCAATCACAGCCATTAACTCACCCAGAAAATTTTTCTTATATATCCGCTTCGTTGACAGAATTATTCCCTGGTCCATAGGTTGCCGAAGGTGCATTGTCCAAAAAAAAATTGCCTTTACATCTTGTGATGGTATATTATGATGGTTTGTTTGAAACGTTTTTACTTCTGGTACGAAGTGCTTAAAGAACCAGTTGTTAAAAATCTCTGTAAACTCTCGGTTGTCGTGATTTGCCAACTATAGTAGCAGTTAGTCGATGTGAGCCGTCTGCATTGGCACAAAGCAATGCTGATACTCGTTCTTTACTCATTTTTCTGCCTGGCGTCGAGGATTTTCGTCGAAAAGCTTGTGTATTTTGCGGGACCAAACGCCAATTTATGCCGGTTTCATCCGCGTTATAAATGTGGAAGCGACTTAAATTTTCATTTTTTATTAAATTTAAATTTTTTTCCCGAAACGGCGTAATTTCTTCAGTTGAAGCCCGATTCTCCATACGTATGCTTATTTAAGGTTCGCTAATGTGTTTGCTGCAGATCTCAATTCGACACCACGTATATCCAGAAAATTTTTCTTATATATCCGCTTTGTTGACAGAATTATTCCCTAGTCCATAGGTTGCCGAAGGTGCATTGTTGGCGTTATTTCTTCTTATTTTTCTACCACAAAATTTCCACAAATTCTGACAAAGGAAAAACCAACGAAGGCTAAACATAAGTTTCAGATTTGTAGCTAAATTTCAAAGTAAAATTATTTAAACTTAAAAATGAAAAAGGTACAATTGTACCTTGCAACCCACATGAGGGTTAAGTAATAGCCGTGTCCCGTTCTAGGTGGTCATATTAAAAAACTTCTTCTAGAAATCATTAATGAATTTCATTTACATTAAACAAATCCAATCTCATCGTAATCGGTTATAAACTGAATGAGTTTTTGCCTGCCATATTGGATGGGATGGCCAATCCCATCAAAATCGGTTAAGAAATGGCTGAGTTACTTCTCAGCTGGCCATATTCCAGAATTTCTTCCAAAAATCATTTAAGAATCTCATTTCCATCCAGTATACCCAATCCCATCATAATCGGTAACCGAAAAATAAAAAATTGTCCGTTAAATCGAGGGTCCGTTAAATCGAGGGTTTACTGTATTTAATTTCAATTCTTGGAAACATGCAAGAATGCAAACATGCACGAGTTGTGAGTGCAACGTCCAAAAAATGCTGACAAAGTTACGATCCTCTACACGCGACACAACAGCAAAGTAACATGGAATGCAGAACTACTTTTCTATGATACACAAACGACGCGGGGAGTAACACGCTCGCTGAATATACATAAATGCAACCGTGCGAATTGTAATCTGGCATAAATGCATTTACGTATATCGCATGTCAACGTTTTAGAATTAAGTATAATTGTAAATTAGTATTAAGTTATCTTTCGGGCTAGAAACATTAAAATCTTAAACAAATAAAATTAAATCAAACAGTTTAAATAAAAATAAATTAAATAAAGTTTGCGATAAAGTTAAATCAAAATCCTTTTTTTATAATAAATCCAGATCGTGAAGCATAAGTCGGACCAATTTTTTTTTTTTTATATATTTCTTATTGATTATTTCTTTTTTAATTACAATCTAGTCGAATACTAATAAGCAATTTTATTCTAACCTAAATTACTAAATTTTACTGAAATTTAAGGGTTCATCCATCGATGTACTCCTTAGCTATGATATTTATTATTTGACCGCGCTTTTGTTGAGCGCTAGATAGAGATTTATTTTAGCTGATTTTACACTAACTCAAAAGGCTTTCTCTTTTGAGCCTTCTAACTAAATTCATATTATCCAGTAGCTGGATGGCCTCAGACAGGCTGAGAGTTTCTTCCCAGGAACCAATACATTTTATTGTATTTTAATCCCAACTCGTCTCTTTTCTTTTTTACATGAACTTTACAGCGAAGCTCAGGCTCACCTATTGCGGCGAAAGTGGCTATCATGGCGTTTTGTGGGATTAGAGCATCTCGGGTGTATAGTAAATACAGAAGTGGCACAATTACACTTCCTTGTGGAACTCCTGCTCTTATTTCCTTAAGCTCAGAATATTCATCTTCTTGCTTAAGCCTGAAATATCTTTCCGTTATATATGCTTCCAGTATTATGCTGTACTGTTTAGGCAGGATTAATTTAAAGATATTTCCAAAGTCTCCTCAATGATATTGGTTATTCTATGCACTTGATCAATAGTTGAGTGCTCACTGCGAAAACCAAATTGGTGATTCGGAATTAGGTTATTTTTTCAAATATTAGTTTGAGTCTTTTTAATAGTAACATTTCAAAGACATTATTGGCAGCAACGATATAGGCCTATACGATGGTTTTAGATGAAGCGGTTTTCCTGGTTCGGGAATCCTGATAACTTCAGCCACTTTCCATAGTTTTGGCACATATTTTAACCTGAATGCAGCGTTTATGATATTAGTTAACTTTACCGTACCTTTTCTCGGTAGCTGCTTTATTTTGCACCGGTAATCAGATCAAACCGTGGTTTAGTAATTGACATTCATGGGGTTGAAATATATTTTCAAGATGATTAGCAACTCCTTCAGCTTTTTCATTGTTTTTCTTTTCCCAAGTTCCATTCATTTTCCTGATAGGATGAATCGGCATTATTGGCCTTTTCAGAGTTTAATTATTAGTTAAATTATTTGGTATAATTCCTTTAGGAATGTTATATAAAACATTAAAATAATTAATCAAATCATTAAATAATTGATTATTAATGCAAATTATAAATAAATGTTTTATATAATCATTTGGTTATTTAAACTAATTAATTTATTCAACCCAGTAACATTTTGATTATAAATCAAACAAATATATTATAAATCAGCCAATCACTGGCTAAAGATCAATCCTCGGATTTTTAAAATACTATTGTTTTCTTTCTGTGTATTATTTTCGGAAGTTGTTCAAAAGAAACCTTCGCGATTAATTTGTAAAGGGTGTTTTTTTAAGAGGTTGCCGATTTTTTTTTTGAATAAAACACATATAAAATTATGAAATGACCAAAATTTTTTTTTATTTGGTAGATAATTTTTTGGCATTTAACATTTAAACACAATTTCTGGCATATGGCTACCACGACTATTTTTCACAAATGTCATTCTGGAGGTCCAATTTTCCAGCACTTTTTCAAGCATTTGAGGGCGTATGTCAGCAATGACACGTTGAATATTGGTTTCCAAAGCGTCAATCGATTGAGGTTTATCCACATAAACCAATGACTTCACGTATCCCCACAAAAAGTAATCGAGTGGCGTCAAATCGCACGAACGCGGAGGCCAATTCACCGGACCATTTCTCGAAATAATGTTGTCGTTGAAAGTTTCTTTCAATAAGTCGATTGTTTCACGTGCTGTATGGCAAGTGGCACCATCTTGTTGAAACCACATTTCATTCATATCCATATCTTCAAGATTTGACAACAAAAACTCATTTAACATGGTTCTGTATCGATTTCCATTCACGGTAACGCGTCGTCCTTCCTCATTTTTAAAGAAATGTGGACCGATGATCCCACCAGCCCATAGACCGCACCAAACAGTACATTTATCAGGATGCATTGGTAATTCTAGAACGGCGTGTGGATTATCTTTGCTCCAAATGCGACAATTTTGTTTGTTGACGTATCCATTTAACCAAAAATGCGCCTCATCACTGAAGAGAATTTTACGGTAAAAAAATGGATCTTCGTTCAATTGATTTAACGACCAATCACTGAATTCACGGCGCAAACGATGGTCGTGTAGCTTTAATTCTTGCACCAATTGAATTTTGTATGGCACCAAACCCAAATCTTTACGTAAAATTTTCCATAAAGTCGATGGACAAAGTCCAATTTGCTGAGCACGACGACGAATCGATAAATTGTCGTTTTCTTCGACACTGGCCTCAACGACAGCAATATTTTCTTCTGTACGAACTCTTCTCATTCTTGTCGGTGGCTTGGCATCCAAAAGAGTGAATGTAGACCGAAATTTGGTAATTACGTTCTTTATGGTGGTCTCTGACGGACGATTATGTGCACCATAAAATTCACGAAGTGCTCTATAAACATTTTTAATTGAACACTGATTTTGAAAATAAATTTCCACGATTTGAAAACGTTGTTCTGGAGTTAACCTATTCATAATGATTTGCCAAACAATACTGAGTAGAAATGCCACTTTGAGCTGTCAAAACAACTGTCATAAAATAAAACGACATCTATCGGAAACACAAACCTCCTAAAAAAACACCCGTTAGTACAACCCACTATTCTTAGAAAAGTTTTAAAAAATTATATAACATATTTACCACCCTGGTCTTATGTTTTTCACTAGAAGACTCACAGCAATAGTCATATTGAGAGCTATTTTGCCACAGTAAAAAATCGAACAAAACGAAGTTTAACTCTTGGAGAAGTTCCACTGAAAGCCTTAGGATCTATAAAAGAACTATATCGAAGGAACAAATGTGTTTTAAAAAGAAAAATGCTATGCATTTCAAAACGACTTACTAAATCAGAATAGAAACCAAGCACACAATTTATCGATAAAAAAAACATCAACATAAAAAAATAATTTTTTAGGAAAAACTGGAGAAAGCAAAGGCTGCTAGATTTGTTTTGGCTTTAAAGTGAACCATATCTATCAAGAAATATTATGTTTTGTTTTTTGATCACCCAGTAAAATCAAAGGCCTGCTATAATCTTATTTGGAATTTTATGGATATTTTATTGATTTTTTTAATCGATAAAATTTGAGGTTGGTTCCTACCCAGATTTAGAAATAAAGTAATACTAATGTCAATTTTGTGGAGAAAATCTAAATATAATGGATGAAGTTTAAAATTGAAGAGAACAGCCTGCTAAGGCATCCCGTACGAATTTTAATTTAGCAACACTGAAGCGTCTTAATAATATTAACGAAGAAAATAAAAAATCATCCATAATCAAATGTTTAACTACGAGCAGGAGCAATAACTCTTATGGCACTCCTAAATGCTCGAATGAAATAAAACGAACTAAGTTAACCGAAATATCAAATAAGGATCACTTATCGTATTTGCGCAACGGATTAATTACCGGAGAGAATTACACTCACACGTGCGCTTTTGATTCATTATCTCATACTGTATAAGATAGCGGAAATTTCTCAGCGGAAAATAAGAGATTTCGCTACGCGCCGCAAGTGGCAGCACAATCACAAAAGAGAAATTATTTTGTTATATAATTACCAGCGGAATTTTTTTATTCATTTTGTATCTCTTTTTTCACTAAATAAAACATCCCAGCGGAATAAAATATTAAAAGTGATCCTTAAAATGAGAAATTGATTGATTTCCGAAGTAAAGGAACTCGGTAAATTAAATCTTAAAATTTAACAATATTCCGTTTTTCCGCCATTCTAAAAGAATGACGATGAAATTTGGATAAAAGTATTGATCAGGGGTTCAAAACCTAGGGCAAAATTCTAGGATCTGTTCATGCTGGACTAAACTAAGCCATTTCATAACCAATACTTTTGAAAATTTAATTTTTTTTATTAGATTATTTTCAGTTTTTGGTCAATATCTCAAAAGCTTCCACTTGTAACCAATACTTTCCGTTGTTTTTCTAATAGCTTAGGTTATACTGAGACTACGAGGAAATTTTAGGGACAATTTATGGATTAGAATCTAAAAAATTGGAAAGTGAAAATTCTATTCCATAAGTTTTCCCCAAATATTCCTCGTAGTCTCAGTATGACCTTAGCAGTTAGAAAAACAACCGAAAGTATTGGTTACTAGTGGAAGTTTTTGAGATATCGGCCAAAAGCTGCAAATAACTTATTTGGCCGCAGAAAATCAAAAAATTATAGTGAAAATTCTATTCCATAAATTTTCCCCAAATATTCCTCGTAGTCTCAATATGACCTAAGCTATAAGATAAACAACCGAAAGTATTGGTTACTAGTGGAAGTTTTTGAGATATTGGCCAAAAGCTGAAAATAACTTATTTGGCCGCAGAAAATCAAAAAATTATAGTGAAAATTCTAATCCATCAATATTCCCCAAATTTTCCTCGTAGTCTCAATATGACCTAATCTATTAGAAAAACAACCGGAAGTATTGGTTACTAGTGGAAGTTTTTGAGATTTCGGCTTAAAGCTGAAAATAACTTATTTGGCCGCAGAAAATCCAAAAATTATAGTGAAAATTCTAATCCATCAATTTTCCCCAAATTTTTCCCGTAGTCTCAGTATGACCTTAGCAGTTAGAAATACAACCGAAAGTATTGGTTACTAGTGGAAGTTTTTGAGCTATTGGCCAAAAACTGAAAATAATCTTCTAAAAAAAATTAAATTTTCAAAAGTATTGGTTATGAAATGGCCTAGTTTAGTCCAGCATGAACAGATCCTAGAATTTTGTCCTAAACTTTGGACCCCTGATCAATACTTTTATCCAAATTTCATCGTCATTCTTTTAGAATGGCGGAAAGACGGAATATTGTTAAATTTTAAGATTTAATTTACCGAGTTCCTTTACTTCGGAAATCAATCAATTTCTCATTTTAAGGATCACTTTTAATATTTTATTCCGCTGGGATGTTTTATTTAGTGAAAAAAGAGATACAAAATGAATAAAAAAATTCCGCTGGTAATTATATAACAAAATAATTTCTCTTTTGTGATTGTGCTGCCACTTGCGGCGCGTAGCGAAATCTCTTATTTTCCGCTGAGAAATTTCCGCTATGTTATACAGCATCATTAGTTCAATGTTTTGCTAATTTGGAAAATACGGGTTTCTCAATAACAAGTGAATACTTTGAACTTATTAATTCTCTCAAAGTGGATAATATGGAAAAAGCATACGAAAAGCGCTTCAATATCTTAACCAAATTATACGGAGTAAAAGTGAACTGTTCGTCGAATGTAACATATGTGTCTGAATTTATATTTAAAAGTGCAAACATTTTTAGTATTAAGATGTTCTAAAATATATTCCACTAAATTTTAACCAGCTTGATATTTTAGGAGTGGAAAATTTTCAAGAATGCCTGGAACCATTTGAATTTTATTGTCGAAATTGTGCTTCAACAAAATTTAATATTTAGTGATGCAATATTCTTATATGTAGAGCTATGTGACTAATGATAAGATTAAAATCAGATTCTTTTAAATTGAACAGTTTCGTAAGTTATGTGCTTACTTCCCCACATTATGTCAGTTATTGTTATCGAAATAATCAATGGGAGAAATACGACGACTTATTGGAGAGTTCACTCAAAACTAAAATCCCAAAAAATCATAGTGGTATGCTTCATTTTCTCGCCTACGCCAAACAGGTCTAATAATCTCAATACAGTTCATTACTGATGATTTTACTTTTAATTTTATAACACAATTACGAAAACTTTTGGAACTTTTGGGCCATACATAATAATGTATAAATAAATTTATACATCCACAAAAGTGCGGAAGGCGAAGTCCGAGATTGGTATCTCCTCGCGGTGCTCCCTGGGTAATTCCAAATGAATCAGACAATGTAGTGTAGCTCAGCATAAAAAATTCTATATGAAACTCTGAGTCATTGCTATTATATGTACGGCTTCTCATTGGCTCAATATACCATACAGAATGTGTTCTTCAGGTTAGGGGTCGCTGAAACACCCCCAGTCATTAGCCAGGCGAATGGTTTTAGGCCATATTTCACCAACGTGGTGAATTTAATTTTATCTAATCAGTGGTTCTCGTCATCAATTAATTTATATCATTATTTCATACATTATACTGAAAAGACCTCAAATATTTGACCAATCACAACATTTGGGCTTTTTCTATCAAACCCATTAACAATATAGACTTACTGATGAACATTTGTAATGTTTCTAAAGTGGAAGACTGCGTTAAGATTTGTAGTCCATATATATTTGGCGAGTTGCATACCATTACGATAACAAAGTGTTCGTGTTCAACAATTGGCGATTACAGCTCTAAGAATTATGTGGCAAATAACTTTTGCAGTACCAAACATTTAAAATTGGACTGCCCAACAGTTACGGTTTTCAGTTGTTGATACCATTAACATTTGTCGTTGTACTAAAATATTCAACGCTTTCGTTTTATTTTAAGATCTAACATAACGGCACGTTTTATACTGTTTGTAGCTGAATTTACTTCTTTTCATAATGATCTGGAAAATATGTATTTTATCGCATAAACGAATGAAAATTTATAGCCCTGCAAAAGCAGGAATGTGAAAACCAACACATTTAAAAGAAAAGTTCGTTGAGACTTAAATTTACGATGAATAAATTTATCGCGACAATATACCGTGTATGTACCTGAACATTATATAGGACTGTGTCATATGACATCTGGCACATGTCGTTAATAAAAATTGTTTTGAAATAAATTTAGCGCACGTAAAATAATTTTCCAAGTACATGCCCTTTCAGCAGATGCTTTATTTCATTTTCGAGACAACTCGCACGATAAAAACAACAACCGCGACAACATTAGGCGAACGTAAGCAAATACAATTATGTTAACAACATCAAAAATCACGTCACATAAGAAAACAACAATTTGACTTCCACTTATTCAATTCCACGAATTAACGCGCATACCGAAAAATCCGTCAAATTTTCCAAAAAAAAAAAGAAAATGTTCACGAGTATAAAGATGAATGGTACAAAATATATGTATAAATGCCCTTTGGGGGTGTGTTCATGCAAACACGAAATATATGGCGAAACTAAACTACCCACCACCACCGGTTAGACTCATCCCAGCCCGGTGCCAAAAAATACCAAATACCAAATTTATACAACCAAAGTATGCAGAAAATATGTATAAATATACATATTTAACCTGACACAGGTGATCATTAATTCATGAACATAATACATAGACATTTAGATGTACAGCTATGTAATATTTGTATATATTATTACAAGAGAAAATATTAAGAAAGGTGAAAAGGAAAAACATGTGCCGAAAGAAGAAGAAGAATCTGCTTTGTGCTTTTATCATCGTTCTTCAAAAAAGTTTCGTTTCCCTTTAGTATTTTAGAGAAAGGGGGGCCTGTACGCTCAACTTCACTGCGTGTGAAAAATGTTGCAAACGTGGAAAATTTTGTTAGAAAAATAGGAAAATTCGAAAGAAAAATGAAAATTATTATATTTTTGGAAGTCTCTTGTGGGGCATGAACTCCGGTTCATTTCATTTGTGTACGCGTATAGTATAAATGTGTATGTGCTCCTAAAGGTGTGTGTGTGTGTGTATATATGGTGGAAATTAATTTGCTGTAGTGGAAAGATTTATAATCTGTGAACAGCGTAAGTGTTTAGAATTTAATGGTTTCAGTATAAATGATGTGGTTTTAAATACGGCCGTGATATATGATTCGCTTAAACGATTTATGTGGGATATTTGAACTTTGTTAAAGCTTAGTTTCGAGTATTAGTTTGAATACATTAACAATGCGGAATCTATGAAAGATAAATTTTTGAAATCTTTGGCTAAATATTTAAAACAAATAAATATTCCGAAATATTAGTTTTGGATCATAATTTCTAGATGTTGAATATTAGTCAATTCAACAGAACGACCCGCACAGCAGATAGCGGTGCTTACCGCCTCTTACTTGAAATATTTCATACTCGCCCTGCTCGGCTCCAAGCGATGCATCGTGTAACTCCTTGAACGTAATCATAACATCAGCATTTTTTTTGAAGCATTGATTATCTCAGCTCAGAAGTTATACTACGCGTACGTGCACTATGTGTCAGTTCCATCAGTGTAATGAGAGGCAGTTTTGCAAGAACCGTGTGCCTTGCTAGAAACTGGTCGGATTGCACAGACTACTCTTAGGACAAATGTGAGGTCTAACGAGCAAAATATTGATCTGGTTACACACGCCCAAATTAGTAGTTGACTCCTATCTACAATATTATTCAAAATTGTTTTGCCTAATACTGATCCCAAAAGATCTCCATCTTTTGACTCGGACAAACAAATAACATAATGTGGATCGTTTTTTACAAAAGGTCGTCCTATCCATTTTTAAATCATGATCTACAGCAATCTTTATCACTTCGATCCGATCTGCTCAAGTCATCGTATTTTGGACATATAAAGCACCTGAAAGAGAGAGGGATAGATACATAGTGGGTTTTCTTGTACCCAACTTACTCAGCCTATTTTAATTTTTCCAGTTTTTGATACTTTTTTTGCTAGTTCCCTTGAAAGACTCACTACAGTGGTTTGAGTTATATTAAACGTCATCTGAACGACATTTCGATTTTACTACTGCATTCTACAGATGTTATCTAAGTCTCTAATGTCGATTAACAGTTTGTTGAATATCTCTAATTCTTGTTCTATACAGATTTCATCTGGCTATTGAGTTCCATACATAACCTTCAAGTTTACACTTTTTATTACAATAAAAACATGAGAACTTTTCAAATGAACGCTCCGTTTTTCTGAACTGAATGAACCCAACTATGACTCCCTGTGGGAGTGCACAACTCATGGGTCGACCAATCTTCCATGCCAGTACTATGCTGGCATGGAGCTGTGCAATATGCAGATAGTTGTACGTAAATTGAACCTATAGCCGTACGTCGTCGATTTGGGAGGCGTTGCGTAAGGTAGAATGTGAAAAGCGAACCGCGGAAGAGTTGGGAGTGCTTTGGCCCCAAAGATTAAATTATAAAAAAAAACGAACAAATTGCTATAGTAACAATTGTAGTGGCGATTCGATATGACAAGGAGATGCCTACGGTTTATTCAACCATGGTATTTGAACCATTCTTAATGTTTTATAGAAGCCAACGGATGTGTGCGCTGGGACAGTCATAGATAAACTCCTCGAAGCATAAAAATGTTGGCTTTTACAAAACCTCAATTATTCAATTAGTTTTCAATAACCAGGTGAAACAAGTCACATACGAATAACTTACGAAGTGTCCTACCATCGTCACTAACGTCAAATCACTTAGTAATCATTTATGACTTGTCATATACGATTCATTTATGACCTGTCATATACTAATCAGCTCAGACATGCCACGCATGAATATTAGTCGCCCACTCTGACAAAATAGTATGTAAATGTCATCCGTGGCCACAGTCATGCATGAGTCATTAGTCTTTATTACAAGAATTTCCTGCTGGGTTGTTATGTGTACAGTTCTTTCAGCTAAGTTACTACAAAGCAGAGTACCAAACGTACTCTGCTTTGTAGTAACTTAGCTGAAAGAACCTACCCTCTTCCGTTGGTACCGTGCTAATTTTGGTGGGCTGTACCAAGAATACAGAGTAATGTGGGCGAGGAATGTAATAATTATCTTTTTCGTTTTTTTGCAATATTTTGAACAGTTTACCATTTACGAGAAAAACGATTATGAGCTAAATTTTTCAAAATATAAGCTGGAACTTCGTTTTTCGACAAAAAATGTGTTTTGTGTCAGATTTACCATTCGCTATATCGCCGAATCAAAACATTATTTAAAAAAATATCTCTGTGTGTGTGTGTGTGGTGCCGTGCGGACTAAATGTCTGTAGCTTCTCCATAGCCCAGACGGATTGACTGATCGGAATGAAACTTCATAGCCAAGCTTTTCCCATAAATTGGGATATTTCAGTTAGTTTTGGCCAAAATTGTAACCGAAAGTGGCAGCTTCCACAGAAACTCTTTCGTTTTTTGCAAATATTTTGAAAAGTTTTAAAGTCAGTTTTACCAACACTCCTGTAAGTTTAATTTATCGCTTTAGAAATCATATTTTTAAATTTCTGAACAAAACAATTGTCGTGTACGAAAGGTATTAGAACTACAGTGAAAGTTCCAAATGCTGCACCTGTTCAACCTAAGTTGAGATCGGTAAAAACATTTGTAGGAACATCACTTGGTTTGTGGCCATTGTTTCCTGAACACAATCACCAGTCATTGAAGTCTTGTCGGTTGAAAGACATATTACGTTTGCAACTTGTTGCAACGCCGAAGGAGTTTGAGCATCGGTGTTTCAACAGAAATTTTGTATCAGATATAAGTAGAAGATCAAACTAGACCTACACTGCAGAAAACGTACCTCGGCTGGGAAGTTGATGAACAATTCGCTCATGATAAATCCCTCCATTAATTTACTATTTACTTCGAGCACGCCGGAAGAAGATAATTTGGACCGCTTTTCCCATAGATTTTGAGAAACCGAAGGTACCACTAAAAACAACTAGTGTGGAGTTTTCAATATTTTTCAAAAGTGTAGCTACACAAACTAACAAAAACAAAATGTAGTAGATACACAATTTAACAAAAAGTTTAGAAATACATAAAAAATTGTGGCAGAGTTGAATTTGTTATAATTTTCACTAAATATAATCTAATCTAATCCACGGCATATCACTGCGACCTTTGGGGAATTTTTTTTCAGGGACACTCCTAATTATACTAATTATTAATTTCTAATTACTAATTATTAACTACTAATTACCACACCGAGTGCAACGCAACATGTGTACTCTTCACGTCACTTCGGAATGATCGAGGATCCCTATAAACGGGCTCTCCAGTATGAATTGGATCTCTATAAACGATCTCTCTGTTGAGTGAAATGGACCCCGTTTGAAACGGTCTCTCCATATGAAAGACGCGTATTGTGGGATAATTATGCTAGTGACGTGAAGGTGAGTTGGAACGGTGTGCGTTACTAACTAATTAATAATTATTAATTATTAACCCGTGAGGGGAACTTGTTACCCCCATCGTGCGCGTCCCTAGGTGGCGGATAGGGGAGAGCTCATCGGCTAGAACCGAAGGGTAGGAGTAAAGTAAAATAACTCCCGCGGACCAACAAGTACACATTCCTTTCTGGTAGCATAAGTTACTCAATGCACAGCTACAGGGTGTCCCTAAAGTTGTAGAGGTTGTAGAGAAGGTAAGGTAGAGGAGGTTGTAGAGAGTGTCCCCAAAATGCCAGTATAATCCCCGAAGGTCGCAGTGATATGCCGCATATCACTATAAATTGTAAGGAGTTTCCCCGAAATGCCAGTATACTCAGATTTGTGGTGTCACCTCTAGAATTTAGTGTTGATGGCCCTTAAACACCCACAAGACCCGGTTTACACTTTTTATCTTATTATTTTCATTTACACTAAACAAAAAAAAAATCCCCAAAGGTCGCAGTGATATGCCGCGGATTAGATTAGATTATATTTAGTGAAAATTATAACAATTTCAACCCTGCCACAATTTTTTTATGTAGTTCTACACTTTTTGTTAAATTGTGTATCTACATTTTTGTTTTTTGTTAATTTGTGTAGTTACACTTTTGAAAAATGTTGAAAACTTCACACCGGTCTAAAAACAAACAACACCATGCGGGATATAAGTCTAGGGATTCACTAGGTGTTGCTATACAACGCGTCCTATCAATGGAATGGAAATTCACTAGAAATTAAGAGTTTTCTGTGTAAAATAAATCAACATCATTGGAAGATGGACCCAAAGGCTATCATCACGGAATAACAAAACCTTAAAATATTACCACGAAATTAAGAGTTGTTTTCGATGGCTCCGCCAAAGCAAAATCAGGGTAATTCCTAACCGACTGCTTGGTGGCAGGGCCTACGTTACGAGATAATGTTCCTAATATTTTATGTCGTTTTATAGAATTCAGGAAAGCGGTAGGTACGGAACTTACCTTTAAACCATTATCAGCTTCAAAACGTTACTTTAGCTACTTCCGGTGCTCAATTTTTAGCTATGGAATTTTTAGCTCTTAATGTCTAGCGCCGACACTATCTGTGAAGCAAAAATTCCGATGAATCATGTAAATATGATCCTAGAAAATGCTGGTTTCTATTTATTAAAATGGGTCTAAAAATATAATCCGGCTCAGAAGTCCATTGAAATAAAAGAACCAGCGACAGTTTCGGTTCTAGGATTTAATTAATAAATTATTTCAAGAGAAAATGGCACGATTTTCTCATATTCTTATATATGGAACTTGGCCATTTGCGCCAATACTACCATACGGCTGGTACTGTCCTCTTAGTCATAGTACAGCCTTACTAAACCAACTCAAAACAATATCAGTGATTTCAGGCCAATCATATTGCTAGGCGAATGGCAATTATTAATTTTTATATTGGGCCATAAGAAAGCTGTCTGATTGCGCTAATCATACCTTACGGCTGGTACTGTTCAACTGGCCGCAGTTAGTCCACCCTATAAGTTATTTAAAACATAAAGCATCATTTTCGGCAAATCATATTTCTAGGAAAATGGAACGATTTTCTCATATTCTTATATGGGACCATATGTAACTTGGCCATTTGCGCCAATACTACCATACGGCTAGTACTGCCCTCTTAGTCATCGTAAGCGCTTACTATTACCAACTCAAAACAATATTGAACACTTCCGGCAAATCATATTTCTAGGAAAATGGCAATTATTAATTTTTGTATGGGCCATAAGGAAGCTGGCCGATTGCGCCAATCCTACCATATGGCTGGTATTGTCAGACTGGCCATAATTATTCCGTCCTATAAGTTATTCAAAACACATCATTTCCGGCAAATCGCTTTTCTAGGAAAATAGCACGATTTTCTAATATTCTTATATAGGCCCATATGGAACTTGGCCATTTGCCGGAATACTACCATACGGCTGGTACTGCCCTCTTAGTCGTTGTAAGTCCTTACTATTACCAACTCAGAATAATATCAATCATTTCCGGCAAATCATATTGCTAGGAGAATGGCAATTATTAATTGTTGTATTGAGCCCCATGGAATCTGGCAGATTGCGCCAATATTAACCACCCGGCTGATACTGTTCTCTTAATCATTGTAAGCTCGTACTGTTACCAACTTAAAACAGTATCAATCCTATCTTTAGTCAAAACAAACAATTAAAAACTATTTATAATCATTTATTCAGACGTAGTACAAAAACAAGTGAAGTATTTCCTAAACTTTCCTAAAAAATTAAATCAGCCAATTTTCTTTCAATGTTTGCGTTAAACTTCGTATAAACGAGTGAATTATAAATTATATGAAAAAATGCAAATCAGTACGGTGATGTAGTACTTGTAAAGAGGTCAATTTGCATATCGTAGGGTTTTTCCGAGCAATTTTCCCAATTCCAGAAACACCGCAACCAAATACTAAGCGCACTTTTGAGTTGTTCTGGATCAGTGTTTATCTGTTAGTCATGATCCAGAACAACTCAAAAGTGCGCTTAGTGTTTGGTAGCGGTGTTTCTGAAATTGGAAAAATTGCTTTTTTGAAAACTTTCTACACCACCAGCGTTAAGAACCAAGGTATATAACATTTTTAGACCGATTCGACTATTGTTCTTCCAGCTGAGCGCGACTTTAGAGAGTTGGGTACTAGAAACTTGACAAGGCTTCAATTTGTGGTTTAAAGGGGCCAAAATGAGTTAAAAAAAACTGAGAACTGGCCTCAACCGTGTAAAAACAAATCCAACACGAGTATATTTAGGAGACGTATACATTTCAAGTCCAATTTCGCAAGTTTAACATATTTGAGAGAATCGTAGACAAATATTCCAACTTCACTACAATGGCATGAGTATTAGCTTATGTTCTACACTTCATTCATTGTGACCCACGAAAAAAGAGATAAAAGCAATTTTATTTCAAATAAAATTTTCAAAATTGTAACAACCATTTGTGGAAAGTTTGGTGCTTAGCAGCCAAAAAGCATCTAGCAAACCTTGAGGACGGTTACATTAAGACAAAGGTATTCCAATTTTTTGTTGCACAAAATTGATTAAATAATGTGTTTAATATACAAGGTGTCGAGCCAAATAAATGATTTTATGGGAGGCTTACTCTCATCATCAGCCCTCTTTGCCGGGAGGTAAACTGTATACGTGAACCTAACCTGAGATTAACAATAAACGCATTATTTTCCAAGGTTGCTACTTTGTTATTCTAAATCCTGAATTGAAAATAATTTCTGTAAATCTCCTATATTCATCGGATATGTACAACCTTAAAGTGTATTCTTTAATTAACGTCTCAGATTTATAGATTCATCCCCCATTGTAGTGAAGGCCCTCCTCCAATCTGAATACTTAAAATATAAATCCAATTATTCCAAACCATACATTTTACTCATCGCACAAAACAAAACAAAAAATCTTTAGCACACGTAACTCTAATAACTTTCATCTAATCAATCATGTTTATCTTAAGTTTTCCTTCTTTCTTCTTCCCAAAGCTATTCATTGTAACTTTTCGATGCTGTGTTTATTTTTTAAACATAGCTACATAGCTATCTGTTATATAAACAAGGAGGAAATATTAAATAAAATAAAAAGTATATAACAGTAACATCAATAAAAGTAAATAAATATCATAGAAAAGCTGCCTTAAGGTATGAAAACATCAAATATTTTCAAATGATACAAACAAAATAGAAGAAAAAGTTAAAAGCTCTGGGTAAAAACACAAAACACCAAGAGATTATGGGTAAACGAAATCTTCATTCATTTCATGAGAAATTAAAATAAAATTTAAATTTTATTTTCGTATTCATTTAACAACACCCGCAAAGCGTTTTTGTTGCTATAAATTCAAAATTCCGAACTTAGTCCTCGTTAATTTATATGGCGAACTCGTAAAAGGACGTATTCTAAATGAAATCACACGATTTTTTGGAGAAACTTTAGTTTCGTATAAGCAACTCCCAAATCTATATGTTTGCCGTATAAATCATCATTAATTTATAACGAATTTCACACGTTCCCAACACATTTGCCACACATACTCAAGAAAAAGAAGCGCCAGATAAGAAATAAATCAAATCAAATCAATTTTCTTAATATTATGTTAAGATGATATCGAAAAGTTGTCATGAATTTTTTTGTTTCGTCGGGTTGCTTGTCTAATTTTCTCAGTTGTAGATAGATACATGTAAGCGAGGGGGGGGGGGAGGGTGGTAGAAAGTGTGATGAATCACAGCAACCCCTTGTCACCACCATCATCGTCGTCATTGGCACATGAATAATAAAATAAAGACAAACTGGTAAATTCATGAAATGTAAGGAATACGAAATAAATCGCACCTAACAAATCAAATTGTTAATCCACTTTCGACATTTTTCGATTTTTACACTTTTCAAAAGTCGATAAGACGATGTTGGCGGAGACAAAATTCGAGCAGATGATTCCATATACATCTGATGAAAATGTTCTTTTTCCATCGATTTGAATATATAAAATTTATTGTTTGTGATTCTTTTCCGTCTAACGATGCTGCTTTTCTGGTTAATGCGTATAAATTTTGGAAATAACACAATTTCTAAGATTTTATAATTTCGTGACCAACGTTAAATGGGCCAGCTGCTTCGTTACTTTTTAACGGCTTAGAAGTATCTTATGTGGCCTTTAGCGAATTTTTACGATTATTGAGATAATTTTTTATAGAAATTCTTTCGTTCGTGAAAAAAAATCTTGAAACCTGTAAGTAGGAGAGCGTTTTGATCCATCTTTCCTGAGGGTTAACACTTTGATCAAGTCTCTGCCACCATGAGTAAAAGATGATAGTAAATGATTTATTCAACCATTTTATCTTCTCTCTCTCTCTCTCTCGAATATCATAATTGCAAATAATTTTTACTAAAAGCAATCAATTTAGAAACGGCCACCTTTATTTTTATAAATCCACTAGCACAACGGGAGCGCCCACGCTTCTTGAGCTAGTGAACGGTGCGCGTACAACTTGTTTGTCACTTCGATGACGGCACTCTCGTACCTTTAAAACGTGTTTATATTGTTTCTAACAATCTAGTTAATTCCAAATTGTTTATCTTTTTACAATTTTTAATTGTATTTCTTAGGATATCAAACTAAAGTGCGTTCATACCATAAGTTAAGAAGGTAAAATTCGTTACAGCCAACAAGAAATGAGTCGTGAGTTTGGTTGAAATAAAGCAAAAAAATAGTCCTTAATAGTATAAAACCACCACCGACCAACACTATGTAGCAAATTCCTTAACTAATGGTGGATGAATTATCAATTTTTAGCAATACGAAAGTATTTTGGAGTAACAACAATTATTAACCTCGAGGGTAGCGTGATAATGGTTAAGCAACTGTGCAGTATATGTGTAGCGTGATGCTATAAAAGCGATAATCCAACCGAGATACTCCATTTCACTTATAGATATTCCCATGGTCTTATATATTAAACAAAGAGGTTTATGTCAACGTGACCTTAGACCTACCTATAATTTGACCTCAGACCTACCTCAAAACCTACCTTATCTATTGAACAGACCGTATTTTTTACGAATTTTATAAAATGTTATAAAATTGCACATTGCATATAGTTTTACAAAATATTATTTTACCAGTTTTACGTTTAGATTTATTTTTTTCCAGTTTTACACAATATTTAAGCAAAAAATAAAAATTTACACAATTTCACACTTTTACTCAACTCTAAACAGTTTTACAAAATTTAACACAGTTTTAAATATTGCACAATTTTTCACAGTTGTACACATTTTTACACAATTTGACACCATTTTGACTCATTTAATTCTATATAGTTTTCCGTTACTTTAAACAATTTTTACAACTTTACACAGATTTACACAGAATTAAACAATTTGGCACATCTATAAACAGTTTTAAAAAACGTAACACAGTTTCATCTATGAGACACGGAGTGTTTTACTAAATTTTACACGAATTATACAAGTTTACAAAATTTTAAACAATTTTCAACAAATTATAAAAATCTTTATATTCGAATTTTTTTTTGTGATATAAATAATATCCAGTTACAGGGATATCATGTAACAGAAATATGTCATCTCATTTGGACATCGCGACTAAATATTACAACACAATAATCCCAATTTGTGTACTTATTTGCATTAGATGTATATCTTTTTTGTTGTTGTATTTACACGTATATCGATATTCGATATCACTTTAAATTAATTATTTTGTAAATAAATTTTAGACACAATATGAAAAAAATGTACACTACTTTACATAAATGGCCACGGTTTTTCATAGTTTTATAAGATTCATGTAAATTTACACAATTTTTCATTATGACACATATCTACCTAGTTTTCGGCAAATAAAACAATTTGACACATATTACACACTTGTTCGAAATTCTGGACAATTCTAAACAGTTTTAAACAGTTATAGGTAATTTTGTTCTAAACAACTAAATTTCTAAACTTTTAAACTTCTAAATTTCTAAACTGCAAAACTTCAAAACTTCCAAACTTCTTAAAATTCTAAACCAAAAATCTTCTATACTTATAAGCTTCTAAATTACTAAACTTATAACTACTAAACTTGTAAACTTCCATAATTCGAAACTGCTAAACTTTTAAATTTCAAAACTTGTAAACTTCTAAATTTCTAAACTTTTAAACATCTAAACTTCTAAACTAGTAAAATTCTAAACTACCAAACTCTGAAACTTTTAAACTTAAAACTCTAAAATTTTAAATTGATTCTGAAATTCTAAAATTCTAAAAATCTAAAATTCTAAATTTCTAAAATTCCATAATTCTAAATATTAAAATTCTAAAATTCGAAAACTCTAAAATTTCAAAATTCTTAAATTCTTGAATTTCAAGGTTTTTTAAATCCTAAAATTCTAAATTTCTAAATATCTAAAATTATAAAGTTTTAAAATTCTAAAATACTAAAATTCTATAATTTTAAAATTTTAAAATTCTAAATATTATATTTCTAAAATTCTAAAACTCTAAAATTTCATAATTAAAATTCTAAAATTTAAAATTTCTAGATTTTTAAGTTTTAAAATTGTAAAATACTAAAATTCTATAATTCTAAAATTCTAAATATTAAAATTCTACATTTCTAAAACTCTAGAATTCCAAAATTTTTAAATTCTAAAGTTCCAAAATTAAAATTCTAAAATTTAAAATTTCCAGATTTTTTAAATCCTAAAGTTCTAAAATTGTAAAACACTATAAAATAATTTTACTAAAATTCTATAATTTTAAAATTTTAAAATTCTAAATATTATAATTCTAAAATTCTAAAACTCTAAAATTTCACAATTAAAATTCTAAAATTTAAAATTTCTAGATTTTTAAGTTTTAAAATTCTAAAATACTAAAATTCTAAAATTATAAAAGTTAAAATTGTAAAATTCTAAAATTCTAGTGTTCTAAAATTGTTAAATTTTAATATGCTAAAATTTAAAAAATCTAAAATTGTCAAACTGTAAAATTTTAAAATTCTAAAATACTTAAGTTCATAAATTCATAAATTCCAAAGTTAAAAAATTAAAATTTTAAGAGTATATACTAAAATTTCAAAGTTCGAAAATTTCATAATACTAAAATTCTAAAATTTAAAATTTTTAAAGTTTTAAAATTTTAAAAATTTTAAATTTTAATAATTTCAAAATTCTGAATTTCTAAAATTAAAATTTAAAATTCCAGAATAAAAATTAAGAAAATGTAAATTTTTAGATTTTAAATTCATATATGTTAAAATTGTAAAAATCTAAAATTGTAAAATTCTTAAATTTTAAAATTGTAAAAATTTAAAATTCTAGTTAAAATTTTAAAAATCTTATATTTAAAAATTCTGAGATTTTAAAATTCTAAAAATCTAAAACCACTCTATAACCTAAAATTCTAAAATTTTAAAGTTCTAAAATTCCAAAAGAATTTTAGTTCTGAAATTTTAAAATTAAGAAATACTAAAATTTTAAATATTAAAATTCTAAATCTTTAAAACTCTAGAATTCTAAAATTCTGAAGTATCAAAATTAAAATTCTAAAATTAAAAATTTCTTGATTTTTTAAATCTTAAAATTATTATGTTCTAAAATTGTAAAATTCTGAAATTGTATAATATTAAAATTCTAAAAATAAATTTTTAATTCTAAGATTCTAGTATTCTAAAATTCTAATCTAATAAAATTCTGAAAATCTAAAATTGTAACATTAAAGTTCTAAAAATTTTAAAATTCTAAATTTTTTAAATTCTATAGTTAAAAAATTTATATTCTAAAATTTAAAATTTCTAGATTTTTTGAATCCTAAAATTCTAAAGTTTTAAAATTATATAATACTTAAATTCTAAAAATTTTAAAATTCTAAAGTCCCAAAATTCTGGCATTCTTAAAATTCAAAAGTTCCAGAATTCAAAAATTTTAAAATTCTAATATGCTAATATTCCAAAATCTGGAATTGTAAAACTATTAAATTCTAAAAATTTAAAATTTTAAAAATCTAAATTTCTAAAATTTGAAAATTCTGCAATTTTAAAACTCTAAAATTCAAAAATTTGCAAAATTTAAATTCCACAATTTAAAATTTCTAGATTTTTAAAACATAAAATTTCTAAATCTAAATATATATATCTATTTCTAAATAAATTATAGAAATTCTAAAATATTATAGAATTCTATAATTTTAAAATTCTAAAATTTCAGAATTCTTAAATCGTAAAATTCTAAAATTTGAAAATTCTAACAATCTGAAATCCTAAAACAGTAAAATTTTAAAATCCTTAAATTTTGATATACGAAAATTAAAAATTCTAAAGTTCTAAATTTTAATTTTAAGTGTCAAACAAATTCAATACTACAATTGTATACCTAAATTTCACGCAGTTTTATACAAAATTAGAAATTTGAGGTGTGCATATGTTGTGGCCAACGCCCGACATTATTTTACGACGAATATACATACTTTACGACGAATATCCACACTAGAATTTTAAGGCGAAAAATACAACTGACCAGACTTTTAGTAAAATTGTCTTATAATAATCAAAAAAATTATTCCTACTTAAATTTCAGAAAACCAACCTTGTTGGTTGAAAATATAATTTTTAAATTTATTTAAATCTTTAACTTCTTGGTTTTTGTCGCATTTTTCTAAACTTTCAACCATCATTGTAAAAATTAAAAAAGATCCCATTGAAGCTGACACTTCCGGTATATAAATTTTTACCAAATTTCGCAAAGATCTCCGCCTAGACTGCAGAGATATGGAATTTTGGTGAAATAAAGTTTCAGTTTTTTTATCAAAATTTTAAATTTCGTTAATTAATTCCGTTTTTTCATTAATTTTATACACTTCTAAAAATATTTGCAAAATATAGAAATCTCCTATGGTAAATGGAATGATGATATTTCAAAATATTTGCTAAAAACGGAAAAGCTCCACGAGATAAACTTAAGTATGAAGTTTCATCTCGATCAGCCCATCCGTCTATACTGTAGAGAACCAAAAGGCATTTAGTGGTTACTGCACTACATACGCACATATGCGCTCACTCACACATGCGCACAGATTTTTTAAAAACCAATTTTTTGACTACGGCCATATAGCGAATGGTAAATCTGCAATAATCTCGAGAACAAAACTTTCTATACTTATTTTTCTTAATTTTACTACGTAAAACAAAGTAACAAGTTATTTAATCTAAATTTTACTTTATTTTACGTAGTAAAATAAACTTGCAACAATATCGATTCGGATAATTTTTCCAAAATTTAAGCGGAAATGATGTGTTTTAACAAAAAACTGTCTTTAAACAAAAAATTCAGCCCAGACTGATAGATTGCTTGGGATGAACTTCATACTTAAGCGATTTCCACAAATTGGGAGATCCCAATGAATTGTAGCTGAAATTAGTATACAGGAAGTGGGTATATATATATATATATATATATATATATATATATATATATATATATATATATATATATATATATATATATATATATATTTCTTTCTTTTTTTTTCTTTTGAGCCTCCGTATGATACTCTCTTGATGAAATACTCTTGCAGCTTCGATGGTAGGGTGTTGATAGAGCCCCTGCTGGTATTTTTGAACTCACTTCTTTATTGCACTTGCGACTCTATCCATTCCGAGATCTCTATGAAGGTCACTGTTACGGGTGTACTGCGGAGCGTTTGCAAACTCTGTGAGTACTTTCTTTTCAAATCGTTGAACTATCAGTTGTTTCTGGTTTTGATGCATCCCCACAGTCACAGAATACCATATGTCCAAAGGGGTTTGAGCACCTGTTTATAGAGAATAAGTTTATTTTGAATGAATAACTGAGAATTTCTTCCAAATGAAAAATAAATTTTCCTATGTTTCAGCTGAAGCTCTTCTGCTCTATTTTTGACGTGTACCACGTATTCCACTTTAACTTTGTATCAAAATTCATACCAACGTATTTTTCTTGGTTTGCATATGGTACAAGAATATTATTGAGAATCACTGTTAGTGGTTCTATTGATCTGTTACTGAAATTAATGTGCGTGGGCTTCGATTCATTTATTTTAATCCGCCACTTGACCAAACATTCTTGGATATTATTTATGGCTATTTGTAGTTTGAATGTGACTTTACCGGTAGTATCACCAACAGCTAGAATTGCAGTGTCGTCTGCAGATATGGTGGTAGTTGCATTATTTGTCTACCATAAATCCCTTGTAAACGGTACGAAAAGGAATGACTCTAAGACACTCCTCTGCAGGACTCTTTTTATGCTAGAGTAAACCCCTTCCTGTTTAACTCTAAAATATCTTCTTTTCAAATACTTTCCGATACTATAGAATTTTCTCTAATTTAAATATGAAACCATTTAGCCAGATTTTGTCAAATCCGGCGCTATGTCCAGAAATAAGGCTGAACAAATCTTTTTTCTGATGGGAAGGTACAGCTCCTGATTTTACAATTTCAGGTTTAATTCGTTTTAATAATAGTCTCTCAAACAGTTTTGACATAATTGGAGGAAGTGATATTGTCCGATACGAGGTTATTTCACTTGGCTGCTTGACTATTTTAGGTAGCATTATTACTTTTGCAAACATTCATGATAGAGGGACATAACTGAGTCTGAAGGAAGGATTCATTATTTAATTAATTATGGCTGATATTTTCTTTCTAGCTTTAATAGGTATGAAGTCCTATCCTATTGATTTTTAAGGACCACATGGTTCTTTATTTCATGCATGTGAAGTTACTGCTAAAGTTTTACTAGTAAAAAAATTAGCAAAAACTTCACATGTTTATACAGCAGTGTGAAGTTTTTACTAAGTCTATGCTAAACGTTTATATGTGTTGGTGCATATCAAAATAATACCTGTACAAAGCGGAAACTAACGTAACTTACATTATTTTAACTATTTTGCAGTCATCTTTAAAAAAACCGAACGAAATTGAAATATCATTACCATTTCATTAATCAATATTCACTAACACGAATATTGCGGTTAATAAAAGTTTTACAAAAATAACTATAAAATAAGTATCCGAGGCAGATCAGTAACAAACACTACACACTGAACTACATAAGGAAGAATTATTGAAATCAAATGAGATAACCGGAGAAATTTTAATTCATACTCGGGTAAACTATGTGTGGCAATATACTTGGGGGCAAAAAATACGCACATTGATCAATTTTCAGCAAAAGTTCAAAAATATCAAAAATCCAATGTTTGTTTAATTATCCAGAATGCAGATTCAAAGTCTGTTTCAGCACCTATCCAGTGGTACTTTTTTTGTACTTATACCGTACGAACAAAGTGAATTTTGAGGTCAACATCTGAAGTACACGTTTTTTGTGAATTTGTCAGCATGAAAATTATTAGTAAAACTCGAATTAAAACAAGGAAATCAGCAAAAACAATATTTTTATTAATAAGGTGCATTCTCTTCCCCAGCCCGAATAACAGCTTACATACAATGTTTCTATGATTTCACCAAAGTTTTAACCAAATCTTGAAGTATCGCCTCCCGTTCGTCTGTGATCGCCTGTTGCAGGTCCTGGAGACTCATTGGAGCAATAACTTTGGCTCGAACTCAATTTTTCAGTTCGTCTCATAAATGTTCAATCGGGATTGTGGTCCAGGCTTCGAGCTGGCCCCTCCATCATAGGAACATCCACTTATTGAAGGTACTGGTACACTAGACCAGCCATATGCAGTCTCGGATTATCCTGCATGAACAGGAAGTTTTCATCAATAAACCCGGCAAAAGGTACGACGTAGTCCTCGAGTATTTCCTCAATGTACCGTTGAGAAGTCACTTTACTTGATCGGCGGCCAGTATTTGCTCCAGAGATGAACACAAGATCTGTTTTCGCCTCCAATGACATACCTGCTCAGAACGTGCACGATCCACCACCATACGAGACACGTTCTTCAATACAACATTATGAAAATTGCTCTCCTGATCTTCTGTACACTCTTCTTCGTCCATCGTTGTCATGTAAACACATCCTGCACTCGTCAGAGAACAGGGCTTTTCTCCATTGTTCTTCTGTAATATCCAAACGCTCTCGAGCGAGCTGAAGGCAGCCTAGCCGGTGGCCTGGGATCAATTTCGTATTCTCAATATCAATCTCGTATCTCTGCTACACTCGACGAACGGAGAATCGGCTCAAATTTAGTTGTCGAGCCACTTCACTTTGGTTCTACTCCGCATCAGTTAGTGCAACCACTTGAGCAGCTACCTCTAGTGTGACACTCATTTTCTTGTTCCGGATGAAGAAAAAAAAATGCAACTGTGGAAAATTTTAGCACCCAAGAGTAAAAAAATTAGAAAAATGCGTGTTAGTTGGAGACCATGCCAGTTATAAAACATATTCAGTTGCTTATCATCCAGGGGATCATAGTTATTAGAAGACATATTCAGGAGCTCCCCATCCAGGGGTGGATACAATTCATATAATTTAGTATTATGACCAAATATAATAAAAATTGATACGCCAACTGAGATATCCCCAGAGATCTTAACACAACCGAAGGTATATGGGGTGTTAGTTGGGAACCATGCAAGTTAGAAAAAATAATCAGGAGCCTCCCATCCAGGGGTGGGAACAGTTTAGAGGATTTTGTATTATGACTAAATATAACAAAAATTCTTAATCCAACTGAGATATCCCCAGAGATCTTAACACAACTTTAGGTATATGGCGTGTTACTTGGAGGCCTTGTCAGTTAAAAAATATATTCAGTTGCTCCCCATCCAGGGGAGGAGACATTTAATAAAGGTTTGTATTATGACCAAATATAATAAAAATGATTAGGCCAACCTTGATATCCTTAGAGATCTTAACACAACCTCATGCATATGAAGTGTTAGAAGAGGGCCATAGTTATTAGAAAAAATATTCAGGAGCTCCCTATCCAGGGGTGGGAACAGTTTACAAGATTTTGTATTATGAACCAATTTAACAAAAATTCTTAAACCACATGAGATATCTCTATAGATCTTAACACAACCTCAGGTATATGGGGTGTTAGTTAGGAACCATGCCAGGTAGAAAAAATTATCAGGAGCTTCCCATCCAGGGGTGGGAACAGTTTAGAGGATTAATACATGGTCTCCATATACCTGTGGTTGTGTTAAGAACTCTACGGATATCTCAGTTGGTTTAAGAA
This sequence comes from Nephrotoma guestfalica, assembly GCA_963691935.1. NCBI lineage: Eukaryota > Metazoa > Arthropoda > Insecta > Diptera > Tipulidae > Nephrotoma > Nephrotoma guestfalica. The sequence continues at coordinate 207,204,293 of OY829915.1, forward strand.
TTTTTGTTATATTTGGTCATAATACAAAAACCTCTTAACTGTTTCCACCCCTGGATGGGAGGTTCCTGATAACTTTTTCTAACTGACATGGTTCCCAACTAACACTCCATATACCTGAGGTTGTGTTAAGATCTCTGGGGATATCTCAGTTGGCCTAATCATTTTTATTATATTTGGTCATAATACAAACTTTTATTAAATGTCTCCTCCCCTGGATGGGGAGCAACTGAATATATTTTTTAACTGACAAGGCCTCCAACTATCACGCCATATACCTGAGGTTGTGTTAAGATCTCTGGGGATATCTCAGTTGGATTAAGAATTTTTGTTATATTTAGTCATAATACAAAATCCTCTAAACTGTTCCCACCCCTGGATGGGAGGCTCCTGATTATTTTTTCTAACTTGCATGGTTCCCAACTAACACCCCATATACCTGAGGTTGTGTTAAGATCTCTGGGGATATCTCAGTTGGCGTATCAATTTTTATTATATTTGGTCATAATACTAAATTGTATGAATTGTTTCCACCCCTGGAAGAGGAGCTCCTGAATATTTTTTCTAATAACTATGGTCTCCTTCTAACACCTCATATGCATGAGGTTGTGTTAAGATCTCTAAGGATATCTCAGTTGGCCTAATCATTTTTATTATATTTGGTCATAATACAAACCTTTATTAAATGTCCCCTCCTCTGGATGGGGAGCAACTGAATATATTTTTTAACTGACAATGCCTCCAACTAACACGCCATATACCTGAGGTTGTGTTAAGATCTCTAGGAATACCTCTTTTTCGAGAATTCCTTGAAGATTGTGTTATCTATTATATTGTATATATAACTTCTTGGTTAGAATTATGAACACTATTTATTTTTGATGTCTAAATGTGAACATCTTTGAATCAAATCAAACATTTAAGTAACTAGTCGAAATAAAGCGGTTAATTATTATTATTCAATTAATTTTAATATGATTTAATAAATACGTATAAGAAAACACTAATCTTCGATAATGTTCCGTCTTACTCAGGTAATATCACTAACACAATCACAATTAATGAAACTAGCAAAAGATTAGCATTTTCTTCACATTCGTCTTTATTTCTTGTTTTATTTCTTTAGCATTAGTTAACGATATTTCTTGCATCCAGATAAGCAATGGTATGGTTTTCAATCAGTACATCCTGTTGATTGAGTGTTGTTAAATTAGACTAAAAGGTACGCTCAAGGTGATCAATGACACTTTCTGCTTTTTCTTCCTCGGTTTTTAGCCAGGCGACCATTATTTGTGATTTGATTAGTGGTATGTGTGTAACTGGTCTTTTCAAATATTTGGTTGCTTTCTACAATGAATAATCAGCATCTTTGTCGTAGGTGAGTAATTTTAGGTATGAAATTATTGATTTTTTTTAATTTCCACATTTCTCTGCGCATTCGTTGGGTTAAATGATTTAACCTATTTTTGATGGCTGCCCTTCCCTTTGGGTACTTCCCTTCGGGTAGTTATTTTTTTGCTTGTTGAATTAGTACTATTCCATGCTGCTTGTTCTATATCTTTGTCCAGCTTTTCCACATCTTATTCTTTCTCTTTTCTACTCTTTTCTACGAATTTCGACCAAAACTTTACGAATCGAGAAAGCACTGGTTTTAGAACTGAGTAAATCTTTATATTGATGGAGACAAGTTATTAGAATATGGTATATGATATTCAATTTCAGCAATTGTAAGATTTAAAACCTGTTAACTGTAAACTTAACGTGCATATTCAGTTTATGTAAGCAGCCTTACTCACTAAAATGTCATGATCGAAATGGGAAATCTTTAAACTGGAAAATAATATTCTTGTATTCTCATTTGTCATGATTACAATTTTTTGTCATCTCGTAAGTTTCATATTCTCTGTTGTATACAATATGTATATACAAGTACATTGTCATCATCAATTATTTTAATTAAAAACGAGAAAACTGAAAATGGCAACAAATAATTAAAATTATTGTTATCTCGTTATTAATGTAGAAATAAAATAATACGAGTAAGTAGGAAGCCACACAAACACAATGTGTGACTGTACTTTGGAAATTCATATCCTCTAGTACAAAAATTTTATATCCAATTGTTTAAATTAATTAAAATCCAACAAAAACATTCAGACCTATACACAATTATAATTATTGCCCATAAATATATTATTTTTTATTATGCGCGCCTTTAATTATTGTAATTTTTATTTTTTCAGTTCCGAAGTTTCTTTTTTTAGAAATTAATCGGATTTTTTTGTTGCTCTCATACCGGGGAACATAATAGAAAATCGATTTGTAATTATTTCCAATTCATTACATTTTCTATAAAATATATTATATACATAAATATAGAAGACAACAACAACTGAAATTGTAAAATAATTAAATGATTTAAATTCTGGGTGAATTCGTGGAAATGGTACATTCTGTGTTAGTGAGCGGAGAATGGTATCTTTAAGGAAATCTATTAATCTAAATTATAAAGATGGCGACGGAAATTGACTTTGATGAAGGTGATTTAGATAATTTAATTTACTGATAATTATGACGCAATTAAATTTTCTACTAAATATTACTAAGTTTTTGCTAATTTAAGGTTTGGAAAACAAATATAATTTTTTGTAAGTGTTGCTTAGTGACATCTAGGTTTAAGTAGTAACATTAGAGATTAGTAGTCTGGAACAGAACCGTCGAGTATTTGGTTCTGTATAAATCCAGGCGAGTCAAGAACTTCCGATCGGTATATGAATACCAGTGCAATGAACACAATGAGTGAGTCATTCCGGAGATACGAGAAATTATTAGTGGTTTTGAAGTGAAAATTGTGTAACTCATTATAAAGTGTGGAAAGTGAATTAATAGTAAATAATAGTGAAAATTATTTATTCTTTTTTTGTTGTGGAATCGAGAACATTAGAAAATGATTATTAAGGACCATTAACCATTAATTATGGAATTAAAATTCCAGTTAAAGCAGCGTAATTTACCGACGGTATGAGTTCAAAGATGTAAAAGAGGAAGCACTAGATGATAAGCCTGAAATGATGGAGGCAGTTTTCGGGCTACCTGGAATCTTTAATATGGCGGCATTATTGACGGTTATAGTTGAAAATATTATGAACAAAATTCAACATTTGTTCAACAAAACCAAAAATTGAATCAAAAACTTGATCAACATGATACGAAATTAGGAATTCACCTCTATCTCCTTAGTCGCATCACTTCATGCGATGCGACTATACTTATCTTCTTGGTTACTAGATCATTAAATCGAAACTTACAAAATAATTGTTTACAAAATTCGTTGTGCCTGTTTTTAAAATCTTAGTATGCTGCGTATGCCAGTTGAAGTGGAGAAAGTACAAAATAGGTGCAGTCGAATGTTCAGGATGTTGAACAGAAGTTGCAGTTTGAGGTTTAACGTCACCAAATAAATATTCTTTGCCTGAATAATCGAAAAAAATTGCAACTAGTCCATGCAGTACACTCAAATAATCACAAGCCACCGATATTCGACGGAACAAGTTTCGTTGGGATTTTTAAATTCCAATTTGAAACGGCTGCCAACAGAATGGCGCATGGGATGAAGAGAGTTGTGTCGCAGAATTAATAATATCTCTAAAGATAGCCGAAACGGCTCATCAATGATTTGCTAGATATCAGTGTTAACCCTATCCATATTTAACCGAACAATAAACGGCTTGAATTTGTCACTTCACTTAATTTCGATTAAAAATATGCACGTTCTCGCGTAAAAGAAGCCGCAATGAATGCGATTGGGTTTTGGCCTAATTTGGTGTTCCAATTAGCAACAATTTAAAATGGAACAAACTCATTGTTGCATTGGCCAAGTCAGCTTCACAAAAATTTTCTGAATAGATGCAGATGGTTCTTTAAATAGCATCAGGTTTTCCAGATATACAAGACCTTCATGAGGCCATGTATAGAGTATTGCTGTAAAGTTTGGGGCGGGGAATATGGTATTGCCCTGCGAATAATATGGAACCCTAGACTTAGAAAAGATTTAGATAGCCTGTAACATCACCGAGATGTTGCTGAATACTGCTTATTGTGCAGTTAAAACATGGTAAATATTAACGGCCAATGCAAAAATTTATTTTTCGAACATTCGAGCAGTAGAATTCGTGGAACGATTAGCAATTTCCGTTGAACTACATGACATTCAAAAATTTAAGGCATTTGTGTGGCGATGTGGGTCAACACATCGTCGCTGTAGTTGCAGAATTGTTTTATAAACTAGATTGATAATAGTATTTTTAACTCGTATGACTTAACATGTTGTAAATAAGTCAAACAGTTTTTCTGAAAAATAGGAATCATCTTTGGAATTTAGGGTTATTTTAGTGTAAGTCACACACTTTTTTTTAGGGATACGAAATGCGCGAACAAAAGTTGGGAGATACACTTTGATTCTATAAGAAAATTAATCCGGCGGAGGGTTCAATTTAGCAAGGGCCATTTTTGGCAGTAGTTAGAGTAGTTTCGCCTTAAATCTTTAAAGTTCACCTCAGTCTATTGTTCGGAGTAGAGTTTGAAAAATAAAAACAAGTTCATAGTTCATTAAACTTATGGATAAGAGAGAGTATTATATATTTCAATCCAATTTTCCCAAATATATTGGATCTAAAATTATAAAACAGTAATTCATTTATAAATAAAATCATACTTCACATTTCATTTCAATCAGTCTTTAACTGGAATTCAATTTTAAATTAAATGAAAATTTTCCTTATTTCAAATAACTGGAATAAAACTGCTTGTCAGTTTCCGGCATGTAATGAAGCATGGAATGAACAGCTTTTTTTCAAACAACATTTTATAATTAACTAGCGGCCCGCTCCGGCTTCGCACGGGTATAAAATATATAGCCTATGTCACTCACTGAAAAAATGATTAAAATCGAGTAGTTTTGATTGATTCATTACTGCCCGTGGCCCGCACTCGTTAAATTTGGAGTAAAACAATTCCCCTTTCCCTGTACCATGAAGATTTCCTTCTATCTTTGGAATATCTAAATTCATACACTACTTTTTACATTTTTACTTATTTATTTTATTTTTACAACAATTAATATATTACAGAATGACTTTATATACAACGTTCACAGCTTTCTTGTCATTAGACAATACAAACATGTTTTCTCTAGAGGTTACTCTTGAAAGAGCTACATACAGTTGGCCATGTGAAAAACAGTCAACGCTCAAATCTAAGCCTGCAACGTTGAAGGTTTGACCCTGCGATTTATTAATGGTCATTGCAAAAGATGTGTTTACCGGAAACTGTAAACGTTTAAATTGGAAGGGTAAATTCGATGGTATCAGAGGGATTCGGGGAATCAATAGATCTTCTCCGGTACCACATCCTGTGAGTATTGTGCACTCTATTATGAAAATTTTCAGTGATTTTACCAGCAAACGCATGCCACTGCAAAGTTTAGGTGGATTCAGGTTTCTTAATAAAATAACAGGACAACCTACTTTCAACACCATTTTGTGAGGAGGGAGTCCAGACGGGTTCAAAGAGTTTAGAAATTCTGTAGGAAAATGAACAGCTTTTTCCAAATCGAGAACAGTATCGACCGAGTAGTATATTTTCGTCGGCGCATCAATCTTTGAAAGAATCAAGTTATTTACCTTATCTACTTGTTCGTTAGTTGGTGACAGAATCGCTCTTTCTTTAAACCAAGATATTGTCTTATAACTTATGTTATCAATGTCAGGATAGACATTGTTGACTAACTCTTGGATGTTGTCTATCAAAACACAAAGGTTTTCTAGGTTAATCCTTCCCTCACTTTGTGTTAACTCTCCATTGCCAACTTTTAGCAGCATCTCTGGAAATAGGCTGGTCTCACGTGAAGATGACGAAACCCTCATATTAGTTTTTAGCTCTAATTTATTGACATGTGGCCAAAGGTTGGATCTTTTTAGGGAAGCATTTATTTCGTCAGCACGAGTTCCGCGAGTCACAACTGGTAGGATTTGACGGAAATATCCTGAGAACAGAATTGTACATCCACCCATAGGTGAATTTTTATTGCGCAAATCGCGCATTGTCCTATCCAGTGCTTCCACAGACGTCTTGTTTGACATGGTAGCTTCGTCCCAGACTATTAATGAGCAGTCACGCATCAATTTTCCTGTATTGCTCTGTTTAGAAACACTACAGCCGCTGTTATTATCATATGTGGCGATTTTCAGCGGGAGCTTGAATGTAGAGTGTGCGGCTTGGCCTCCTTCCAAAAGCGAAGCGGCAATGCCGGCTGACGCAACAGCTAACGCAATTTTTCCGGTAGCTCACTTTTTTTTAAAAGCAGATTGATTAAAAATGTTTTTCCTGTACCTCCTGGGGCAACAAGGAAAAACAATTTCCCTTCATTGTTATCAATTGTTGATAGTAATGCAGTGAATACTTTTTTCTGATCGATGTTTAATCGTGGCTCATCTTGAGCTATATTTTGTAAAAGTCTCGTTTGATCGTATGATGTTTCTCTTGTGTGTTCGGCACTGTTAGTTAAATCTGAGTTAGTAGTATTAGCAGGCATCGGCAGCCCAAAATCCTTGATTGATTTACCCGAAAGTAATTGCACTACTTTGTTCAATTCAAATAATGCTTCGTCAAATATGATTCGATCATATTGTACATCATCTGAGTTTAACTCTCGCCGTCGCCGAATCAGAATATCACTGGCCATATTTTTTGAAATTTATTCCTTAGATTAACAGAATCAGTTATTTGACAAAACGCTACTATGACGGAAAATAAATATCTTAATGATGTAGCTGAACTACAAACAGCTGCTTCTGATAATCTGTTTTCCCAGTGAGAATCGTCTTCCAAGAGCCCCATAGCTTTGCATGCTGCTTGATAAGTATTGTAAACAACACCTTGTACAGTTCTTAGGTGTGCAAAGGATGTCGGGCCTGTTACAATATGCAGTAACATTCTCAGATAAAAGCATTCGCTGTTATTGGGATGAATCACGTAGACTCTGCCAAGAGCATCCGTTTTTTTTACTCCGGGGAAACCATCGTCCGCAGTACCTTGTTTTCGCCGTTGAAAAGTTTTAGAACTCTGGTTCCATGTATAGTAACTTGGAACTCTGTCATATGTCAGTGTTTTCGCGAAATGATCTTGAGCACATAACTTGGAGAATGCTGTCAATGTTGTATGCCGCGGGTTATTAACAACTTCTTCTATATTGTTCTCAGTGAAATACTCTTTGTCCATTTTCTAAATGAACTGCAAGGTGGACAATTGTGGGAGCCCGGTCGTGCACTTCGAATGATAAAATCCTCCATACAGCTTCAGAGCTGCGCAGATGTAACGTCCAGACTGATATTTTTCCACTTCATTTGGTGATTGTATGCTGAAAGTGGCTTGATCACTGCCTTTATTAATGTACTTAGTAACATATTGGATTGACTTTATTGAATTGCACAACTCTACGTTGATGTGGGCATTTTGCCCACCCTGTTCTGGCGATCGTCGACGATATTTGAGATATCCGTCATCGCTAGTACTTGTTTGAGTTTGGAACGACTTCGGAAATTTTTTGCTGCATTTACAATCTCGCATACATGGAGAATTCGGGTTTAAAGTCTAGTAAGGGCCGTGTACCATATGTTTCTTTACGATTTCGTACAGGATAGGATCTTCATCTTTATCCGTTAATTCAGCTGAAATAACCCTGTCAATTTGGTTTGGTCTAATTTTGTTCACTAACCACACCAGCAGGTGTACATGTGGCAAGCCATGTTTCTGCCATCCTATTGTGTACATATGACAGCGCGGCGGATCGAATATATGAGACTTGTTAATGAGGTGCAGGAGTTTCTGTACTTTTAAATGGAAGACTCTGTTAACTATATCGTATCTGTCTTGTGGAGTTAAATTGGTGTTAATATTTTCTTTGATTTCCGGCCAATTTGGGTTACATGTTGCAGTTATAAATTAATCAGGTTTGCCGTAATTTCTGACGTAAGTCATGGCGTCTTGCGATTTTCCTGTAAATATCGAGGTCCACCTATGAATGATGAAGGTAGTATAACCAATTGCCCAATGCCGTTGCGGTGTTCATTCGCCTGTAAAGCATCCTGAAGATGAACGTAATTTTCGGCTCTCACTTTAGTTTGATTATTACGGATGTAGGCCAATCTCTCAGATTCAATTTTCGCATATTGATCTACCAAGTATTGGTTTGTTAACATTCCATATCTAAGCAAAGTGTTGAAATTGTTACGTCTTGTCATTATACGGTAGCAATAGTAGTTCATACATGACACAGTTTTACAAAGAGGTGTACCACCGATTGGGTCAACTTGAGAAATATTAATGGCATAACTATTTTCTCCACGACATAGCATCAACGGATATTGTAAGCTGTCATAAGATCTGTGTAACTCTGAAATTTTTTGCAAATTATTATCACGACTATGCAATACAATATCTCTTTTGTCAAATTGCTGTCCAGCTATCACCACTGCTACTTCACTCGTGCAAGGCGCATTGTATCGTCCTCTGTGTTCTCCAACAGGAACTTTATTTGCATGGATTACGGCATTAAAGTCAGGAGTATCTGCTGGAACACTCTCAATCGCAGTTTTGAAAGACTGTATGTAGCAATTATGAGAATGTAACATATCTTGGAGAGATCTAATCAAACCTCTATCAATTGCGCGCGTAGTTGCTTGTGTATCTGGATCTGCAATAAAATATATTTGCAGAAATTTGTGATCATCGGGTCGAAGTGGTAGCAAGCTCCCAGCTAAGTGGTTCACTGGCCCTTGAATTTTAAATGTAGGCATGAACCCACGCTCAACGACTTGCTTACTCTTAAAAGAGGTCATTTGAAATGCGTTATTCTCTGGCTCTCTGTATTCGATGTCTATCCCTATCTCGGCTGCGGCGAGCCTCACGCTCTACTGATGATTCTCTGTCCCTCTGAACCGTATGCCTATCTCGATCCCGGCTGCGGCGAACCTCACGCTCTACTGAAGATCTCTCTCTCTCTCTCTCTCTCTCTTAGCTCTATATCTATCCCTCAGCTCTATATCTATCCGCTCCGTTGACGATTCTTCATCTCTTGCTGAACGTACTCTTCTGGCATTCACTGTACTACGACCTATGTTCGAACGACGACGTCTTCCCGACATGACTTTATAATTTCTGTACAAAATTTACTCAGTTCTATATGTATGACAGTAAAAAATATCTAAATACTTACCATTTAGAAACAAATGATTTAGAAACAAATGATAATCAATAATCATAAAAAACAAAAGCTACCTATTCTATTCAGAGCTTTTTTTTAACTGAAATACCTCAACTTAAACTACGATTTTAATTAAATTCGTGCGACTAAAAACAAAAGATAATCAACAATCATCAACAACAAAAGAGAAACGTTATGTCCCGCAATTTTTAAATCATCACTACATAGTATAAAATAGAGTCGCTTTCTCTGTCTCACTACATAGTATAAAACAAAGTCGCTTTCTCTATCCCTATATCCCTATGTATGCTTAGATCTTTTAAACTACGCAACGGATTTGCGTAAAAAGTAAATGACAAAAAAATGTTATTGTGGGATATCCATAAGAGATAGACATATACCATCGCGGAGTTTTCTGTAGACTGAAAAGGTCCGATAGACTGAAATGTGTACAATACTTAGTACATTATTTTGATAAATCTCGTAGGGTGCAGCCTGCGTTTGCAATGTAAGCGGAAAAAATGTAATTATTTACGACATCACATTAGAAACCTCAAAAATAACAGTATTTCTTGACTATTTAATGGATGTTATTATACATATAAACCTTCCTTTTCAATCACTCTATCTATTAAAAAAAAACCGCATCAAAATCCGTTGCGTAGTTTTAAAGATTTAAGCATACATAGGGATATCGGGACAGAGAAAGCGACTTTGTTTTATACTATGTAGTGAAAATGCATACGCCAACGGTGGGTAGAATGAAAACGTTACGCTTAGATACATTTCTTCGAGTATCTGACAACTTAACTAGACAGGTGGTTATTATCTCCTTGAGTCAAATGTGGTTGTTCATAAATAAGGTTTGCCGTTGACGCAAAAGGCGGAAAATTTAATCCAATCGACGCAGCATTATAATTTTTAAAATAATCACGCCCCATTTGTAAAATTTTTACTTTCGTATAATTCATATTAATCAGCTTTCTGATCAAGCCTACTGGACTGTTTTTTTTTTCGAATGTCGCAGGTATTGTTCGATTGTGCTATGAACGGCATCAATTTCCTGGATGCCCCTCAGCCTAGGGTACTCAGAGGGCTTCGGCTGTCTCTGTGTACACCTAGGTAACACCAAGGTAGCCGCGTCCTCGTCGCGGGGGCGGGTGCTGCTTCGACAGTAGCAAAGTGCTACCGGGGACCAAATGCCAGTGGTATAAATTGGCTAAAACAAACAATGAATACAACAAATACGGAATGTAATACCCCAGGTGGTACAGCAGCAGATATGCTGCCAAATCCACACTCTTCGGAGGCAGGCCCAACAGATTCTGGGGTAGGCCAATCATTGTTTAACCCATTTGGACGAAGTTCCAAATTATCAAGATCACCAAGATCTTCAACTGGAAATATATTTCAGTACGAGAAGGAAAATGCCGAACTCCGTGAACAACTAAGAGAAATAAAAGAATTTACCGCTAAATTGAAAGAAGAATTTACAATTTTAAAGAAAGAAAATGAAGAACTCAAAAAAGCAGTTGAAACACGTGCAGAACTTGGGACAACACCTAGCCCAACAGTCGATGATGGCATTAATTCATTCCATACGGATGAAGAAGAATTAGAAAGAGAAACAAATTGGATGTTGAACCGGAATAAAAGACCAAGTAAGAAAAGGAAAGCGCAACACTCACCAGAAATGGCGGAGACTTTACCAACAACTTCAAAAGAGGTTGCCAGAAATCAGTTAATCATCAAGAAACAACTAGCTCTAGAACAACAACCAGCTAAACCGAAAGAAAAATCACCTCCACCAATAAATGTCGTCGGGATATCAAATGTCTCCACTATACAATCGATTATGAAATCGATTACGATAGCCGAGTACAAACTCGTATCTCTAAACAACGGCGTCTGGAAAATTAATGTTGTAGACTCTGAAACTTATGAGCTTTGGCTACAAAGCTTAATTCCGAGGGGCATCAGTGGTTTACCTATGAGGATAAGAATGATCGCCCTATTAAAGTTATGGCTAGAGGTCTTCACCCAACCTGTGCAGAAGAGGAAATTATTGAGGATCTCAAGCAAAAGGGTTATCAAATAGAAAATGCCGTACACATAATTAAGAAAGAAAAAATCGAAACTGAACAAGGAGTTCAAGTTAACAAAAGAGGGCTTCCACTATTTATGCTCACTTTTAATAACAAACAAAAAGTGGAAGATGTGTATAATATCAAGGCAATACTTAGCATGAGAGTTAAAATAGAGCCATTGAAAAAGAATAACGGATTAATAGCGCAGTGCAAAAAATGTCAAGGTTTTAATCATACGCAGAAATATTGCCAAAGAGAAATTAGATGCGTGAAATGTGCCGGAAAGCATCATGCCCAGGTATGCCCGGTTAGTAAAAATATTGCTGCAAAATGTGTCAATTGCAATAAGTCACATCCCGCAAACTACCGGGGATGTGAAATAGCTAAGGAGCTACAACGAATAAGAAATAAAACGCGAAAACAAAGTCCAGGAGTATCGGTAAAAAATTATCAAACTTCCACCAAAGAGGAACCTAAACCTCATGCTATAGCATTACTATAGTAAAACGGGAGAACCAAAACCAAAACTGTACTCGCAAGTAGTCATGACAAAACCAATTATTTCGGAGCACACTACTGAAGGTACAGCAGTGCTCCAAAAGATACTAAGAAGCATGGAAGCTCTTAACATTCGTCTAGCTAAACAAGAGAAATGCCTTCAAGCTCTAAGCAACAGGTTAGATAAGCAAGACTCTCTAAATGAAATGAAATCCATGCTCTATTAAAATGATGCAAACAACAACAAATAAAACATTAAGAATAGTAACCTGGAATGCAAATGGGCTAATGCAACATATTCCAGAATTAGAAATTTTCCTAAATACTGAAAAAATAGATATATGCCTAGTATCGGAAACCCATTTTACTTCAACTTCATATCTTAAAATATATGGATACAATAGCTACCACGCCATTCATCCAGCAGGAAGGGCAAGGGGAGGATCGTCGGTGGTTATAAAAGAAAACATCAAACACTTTATAGATCTTAAAATTGAAGAGGAATTTATGCAAGTAGTCACCTTAAAAGTATTTGGAAATAATAACAAAGAATATAGGTATCGTCAATATATTGTCCCCCAAGATATAATTTAATTAAACAAGACTATTGCACGTTATTTAAATCACTTGGATCAAGTTTCATAATCGGAGGTGATTTTAATGCAAAAAACACCTACTGGGGATCAAGAGTAACCTCTAAAAAAGGAAGAGAGCTGTTTGCAGCAGGAAGACTATGCAATTGCGATTTTCATTCTGGAGATTAACCAACTTATTGGCGTACGGATAGAAACAAAATACCCGATATCATTGACTTCTTTATCACCAAAGGTATAGACGAAAACTACATATACCTAGAAAGCAGCGAGGGGATTATGTCGGATCATACGCCTGTTATTATGACAATCAGTGCAACGATTATTAAAAAAACTAGTCCACCTTCGCTAACGAACAAAAAAACCTGCTGGGAGAAATTCCAGAAACTTATTGAGGATAATATTGATCTTCAGGTGCCAATTAAAAACCCGATAGAGCTAGAAGAAGAACTAGAACAACTCAACAACAGTATACAAGAAGCGGCGTGGAGTAGTACCCCCTCAAGTTCAAAGGAAATGCGCCGAAATGCTACTTATCCTCTAGAAGTTTGGGGAACTGGTTGCAGCAAAACGACAAGCAAGAAAGGCCTGGCAAAGAAGTCGAGCGCCAGAATATAAAACAACTCTTAATTTTTTATCCAATAAACTAAAGTTGCTAATTAAAGAAATCAAAAACGAATCCATTAATAAATACTTGAGTGGCCTTACTGGGGAAAAAGATACCGAGTACTCCCTTTGGAAAGCGACAAAAAGTTTAAAACGACCTAAACTACAAATTCCACCAGTAAAAAATGGAGATGGCACATGGGCTATAAGTGCAAAGCAAAAAGCTTCGTTGTTTGCCACCCACCTCGAGAACACGTTTCAGCCTCTACCTAGACAAACTGCAGAGGAAAACATACCACAAGTATATAAAATGGATAACTGCAATATATCTCCTATCACATTACAAGAATTAAAAGAGGAAATCAATCTCAACCTAAATACAAAGAAATCTCCAGGATATGACTTAATTACAGGGCAAATAGTAAAAGCTCTTCCTGAAAAAGGTCTGCGTAAACTACTCCAAATAATTAATGCAGTGTTCAGACTTAAACACGTTCCAAGTCAATGGAAAGTAGCAGAAGTAATTATGATATCTAAACCAAACAAACCACTTAATGACAAAAATTCGTATAGGCCGATTTCCTTACTCCCAATAATTTCAAAATTATTCGAGAAACTACTCCTAAAGAGACTAAAACCAATAATAGAAGAAAGAAATCTTGTTCCTCCACATCAATTTGGCTTCAGAGAAAATCATTCAACATTGTTCTATTGTTGAATGATTTTCTCTCCGAATTACATTTATTCTCCGTACACCGAATTACAAACATAATTGAAGACGTACTTGAAAAAAAGAAAGTATGTTCAAGCGTCTTCTTGGATGTAGCACAGGCCTTTGACAGAGTATGGCATAAAGGTTTGGAATATAAATTACAAAGAGACTTACCAAAGCAGTTTTATGAAATTCTAAAATTTTACATATCTAACCGACACTTTCGAGTTAAATTAGATGGCGAATACTCAGAAATAAAGAAAATATCAGCAGGAGTACCACAAGGTAGCGTTCTGGGACCAACTTTATATGTTCTATACACCTCGGACCTGCCAACGATAGAGGATACTAACATAGCGACGTTTGCGGATGATACGGCCATCTTAGCAGTTGCTAATTGCATAGAAGAATCTACAAGCAAATTGCAAAGAGCTACTAATATTGTCAGTACCTGGACCAAGAGATGGCGAATAAAACTTAATGAAACAAAATCTGTTCACGTAAACTTTACCAACAAGAAGGTCAACTGGATACCAGTAGAACTGAACTCCCAGCAAATTCCCTATGCAAATACGGCAAAATATCTAGGCATGACTCTAGACGCGGAACTAAAATGGAAAGAGCATGTGAAAAAGAAAAAAGAAGAGTTAAACATCAAATACAGAAAGATGGATTGGCTCTTAGGCAGAAATTCTGAGCTAACCCTACATAATAAATTGCTACTATACCGGCAAATCCTAAAACCTGTGTGGACTTACGGTATTCAGCTCTGGGGCTGTACAAAGAAAACCAATGTCAATATCATCCAGTCATTCCAAAGCAAAGTCCTTCGTGGAATAGTTAATGCACCGTGGTACATAAGAAATGACAACCTCCATAGAGATCTGAAGATGGATTTCGTTAGTGAAGAAATAAGCAAACACGCGAGAAAACACATGGAACGTATTAGTCTACACCAAAATGCTGAGATACGTCGTATGTTGGATGATTCAAACCTAGTAAGACGGCTGCGAAGGAAGAAACCGCATGATCTACTAGATCCAATCAGGATCGACTAAAAATATAATAAAATTGTAAAGGGGACTAGCCAAAGGGCTACAACCCTCCAAACAAGAATATAAATTATGAAAGATAAATTACTAGATGATTTGTAAATCAGTTGTAATAAATAAATATATAAAAAAAAAAAAAAAAAAAAATGTCTGGATTTGAGAGTGTCCAGGCTCGGAAAACTTTTGTTGAATTTCGTACGTGATTTCATTTAAATGGGAGTGTGCCGTTAACTTATACACATAGAACTTGCGCCTATATAAGAAATTAGATACTTCAGTTCCAGGTAAAGTAAACACGTTTTGTAGATCATAACAGATCACGGCTGTTAAGTGGTCTATTAACACATTCATACCCGAACTATGTTCTAAGGTTCCGATTTCTTCCAAATTCACTCTGCAGGTTTGTTTCTAGTTAAGAAAAATAATTTAGGAGAAAAAAATTAAAAAAGTTATGCCGATTGGGCCCGGGGACTGGTATGATATATCATACATTGGGAAGAAACCATATGTAAACACATTTTTAAATTTTCGTATATAATTCAAACATAATAAAAACTAATATTTAACAACTATAAAGTCTTAAAAGTTTAGTTTTTGGTGTGATACATTTTGAAACAGTCGGTTGGATGCAGTTCATTATCAGATTTCTCGCAAACGTACTTGGTACATTTCTTACATATTGCACATTTTCTTTGGGTTGATTATATATAACCTAGTGCCCCAATCCGCCAAATTGAATGCTAGAATTGGAAGGTCTTGGACCTGACGTTTTCGTCAAAATCGTGGTTTTCTTAGCTGGAAGATCCTTAGTAAGTAACGAGTGTACTAATTCGCTGGTGAACTGTATTAGTGACAAATTTGGATGTATTTCTCTGCACAAAAGCCAAGCATTGATAACAGCCCCGTTCAACATAAAACGGAAAATTGGGAATACCACTTATTAGAGCATATTCGTGTGTGATATAATCAAACGTGTGTTGATCAAACAAATCAACCCCGCCCATTCCACCATTATATAGTTTTATTAATTGGGGTTGTGGCAATGACACCTTTCTTTTCTCGATACCGTTATAACGTGAACAACTGGTTTCGAGCAAAATTGTATCGGAATCTGTAATATTGGCTGCTACGGTTACTTGGCTATTGTCGTGCCATCGTATTAGGGTAATTCCCGAATCTCTCTCTTGCAGAACAAAGGCGGAACCTCTTGCGGCTTTTTTTTAATCGAGGAGTGGAGCATTATCTATTCGATTCTTGCGTATCGTACCAATGATATTTATTTTTTTGGCCTTGAAGTCTTCCAACAAAACCAGCGAGGTGAAAAAATTATCAAAAACAAATTGTTGATCCTTCAGAAATAATGTTCTCCGACAAATTCTTTACCACACCACATTCTTTATCGCCTAGTGGCGAGTGTTTGTCACGCTCTGATTTGCCAAAAATTTCAAAAATGTCTTCAGAGAATGTTGATAGTACGAAGATATTTTACGCTTACCGGTGTACGGTATTAATTTAAATAAATAGCCGTTGCTATTATTTAGACACCAAAATTTGAATCCAAATCTGATGGGCTTGTCTCTTATGAATTCGTACACAATGACTGACCGAAGAACAAAAACTTTTCGTTGAGATGGTTTACTAAGGGTCGCACTTTAAATAGTTTGTCTCAATATTGGTATTGTCGTTCAAATGAATATACATGTGTGTCTTCATTCTATTCCCAATACATCCGTCGACTTGGAACTTTCACATAACTGGATAATAATATCAAGAAACTTGTAAATATCTTCATCGGTTATTATTGTGTTCGTTGCTCCTTTCTGCAGAGCATATTTTACGCTTTCCGAACTTATTTTACTGACGATATTGCTATCGAAAAAAACTTAAATACTTCTAATGGTTTTAATCCATTTTCGAGTATTATTTTGGCACATATGGGCTAGAATCGATTAGCTTCTCGTATTTTTGGTTCGGAATTACCGGTTCTAAAAACGATTTTTTCCCCATTTCCTATTTTTTTGCACGATTTCTTCTGTTTTGCCTTGCTAAGGCTCTGCTCTTTTTCGTTTGTTAAAATTTCATTTAATTCCCCATTCTGGCGAACATTCAATTCACAATTTTTTGATAAAATACCTCTTCCTAAACTTTGGATATTATATTCGCCCTCTATTATTGAAATTTTATAAATAATTTTTATAAATCTTCCACATACTTTGTTTGAAAATTAGAAGATCAAACTTTTGAGATTTGGACCAAAATTTTATATATTATATTTTTTCGGGATGGATTTTAATTTTCTGTTGTTTTGTATTATTTTTCAGGCTGAAAGGATTTTTTTAATTAAGCGAGGACGCAAATATTTATATTAAAAGGCTTTTTCGGGATGGTTTTCGGGCCAACTTCATATACGTAATTTGAGGCTAATTAACTAAAATTAAATTTTCAATTTTCCAATTGGCTCTAGTGCCTTCTAATGTTCTTTTAGATGGGTTCTGTTAGCTTTTGGTACGAGGGTTATTTCTAAATTCGCTTACGATGGATAATTTTCTTACACTTCCGAACAAGGTGTTGTGAGTGTCCGATTTTTAAGTTAAATAATAAAGCCTCGCGCCAAATAATAACAGGAGGACTTTCCATTGGAAAGAGGACGAAATATGTATGTACACTGTGTCGGCTACTCTTCTGCTTCTGTAAATATTAACAGGTCACTTCTCTAACACCAAACTATCTATCTACTTCAATCTACTATGATTCATATCTTCTCATGTGACATAATAATCTGTTTCGAGTATTTACACAAATTGGTAGAGATACACCAAACCATAATATACAAATTTAATTCTAGATCCGCAAATTTATATTTTCTGTTTTTTGTTCATATTCTTGAAGTTATTCGATTTAGATGTCACATCGAATCCCTCCGGATATAATATTCCGATTTACGACAGATAATATATACAGGAAACGTATTTGGAATTTATTTGTCAGTTTTAGACACAAAATATAAACGTTAATAATTTAATAGTAATTAGACAGAAAGGGAACATTTGAACAGGTTATAGGATGTGGTGGCCGGTTCCGGCTTCTCAAGGTTGTTATTAAGTTTTTTATGGATACACACTCATCTAAATGTTAACTTATTAGACTTTATAAGTTTTAAACACGCGATCTTAATCCAACCAACTTTAGAACAACCAAATAAATATTTTTTTTTGTTTTACGCTGTCTTCCAAAAAAAGCTTTCCCAGCTGCTTCTTGCGCTGTTTAATTTTGATTAATTTATGCATTTCTTGTTTTGTTTACGTTTCTCACCAACACAAAGTAACGCGAAATGTACGAACACGAAAAAATAAAGTTGTTTTTCGTTAAATTTGCCCGTTTCCTTTTTTCATGCACAGAGGTTTATATTCATCGACGTGTAAGTACCTATAACACGACTAAAATTTCCCTAATTACAGCAGTTGTTATAAATCACTTTTAAATTTATTTTTAAACAGCATCACGACGTGTACCTTTACCCCATGTACTAATTAATTCTTGTCCTTACCGCGGATACAAATAAAACATTGTTGCTTTGACGCCAGCCAGCATCATACACACCACAAGAAAAGCGTAAAAATCAAAAATATTTCCTAGGCACGGGACACTGTATAATTTAAAGATTAAGTCAACAAAAATCCTTTGAAACACAAATAAATTAAAAAGTTCAAACAAAAAAGGTCGAAAGCTTACGAATTTTATTGTTGTACAAAAGTTTTCTTTTTTAATTTATTTAAAAGCTTCACACGATATACACATTATACAGATATACAGTTAAACATTTTTTTTTGCATTTTGCGCTTAGATAAAGCATATTAAACAGAACAACAAGAGCTTTTCATGTACATCATGTACTCTCATCTGCAGTACACAAAAAATAGCTTAAATATAAAACATATTTTATTTGTTTGTGTTTCGTAGTGGAACATGAAGCTTTCGTTTACATTTTTTTTTATGTCTTATGTATACAATAACATAGTTAAAAGCGAATAAGAAACAAAAGAAAATCGCTGCGAGAAAATATAGAAAGCTTCAAACTAAGTGACTTTTTTGCTGCCTTATACAAATTAAATCGTAAAAAATTCAATTATTATTGAGCTTTTACAAGATTTGCATGGATATTAAACTTTTACGACCTGGGTTGTATGATGTGTGTTGTGCAATTTAATCGAGGTAAATTTGTATTTGCATTTAACATACCCATGTGTAACTGGCGCTTGATCCAATTTTTGGAAATACAACATCTTTCATGTGACACCGCACAGCAAAAGCTTTGATGACTTTTGCCAATGTTGCTGTTCAATGGCCTCAGTTTCAAATTAAATGATGATACTGTGGCGGCGGTGAGGTCTATAAATCTCCTGTAGCCCCCAAACTTATTGTCTTTTCCTTCACCACACTTAATAAAATTTTATTTGCAATTTTTATTTTGTTAATACAAGTTTTTATTTATTTATTATTTCTTAATGTAAATTTTTATTTAATAAAAAAAACTGCAAAAATATTACAACGTCTGTTCCGTCGCAATCAACAATGAATAATAATTTTCCTTTTCTTTTATTTTTCTGTTTTTTCGAAGATGCCGGAATTTAATTTGACCAACGCTGTATTTTAATCGGTTGACAGGGCAGCGTACCAGTTCTCTCACCAACGCTCGTTTACGGAATATCGTGCCTGCCTTTAAATCGCGATACCATCTCTCTATTATCCCATTCGCTCCTGGGTGATATGCCGTTGCTCTTATTCATTTGTATCCCAATAGCCTTCCCAGTACCTTAAACAGCGACGACTCGAACTGGCGTCCTTGATCCGTAGTAATTTTTCGCGGCACTCCAAATCGACAAATCCAATTTTGATAAATTGCTCGTGTTACACTTTCCGATATTATATCCGTCATTGGTGTTGCCTCTATTAATCGCGAGAATCGATCTATACCTGTTAGCAAGTAACTGTAACCTTTTGATCTAGATAGTGGACCTACTACATCTATGTTGATGTATTGAAAGCGACTGCAGGACATATCTTCCTAGAGTACGTTTCGTATGTCTCGATATTTTTGCCTTTTGGCATTTCACGCATTCATCAAGGCAGTAGAAGCCTTTACCCCTGGATGGGCTATATTGTGAAAATTGTTGAACACCTCTAGTCGTAAGCTCTTCCCCAGATACAGTCGTATTCTGTTTTCCTTTTCTTCGCAAAATACGTTTCTATAACCATCGAGCAGCATTATTGGTGTTAATTTCAAACTCATCTGGATTTGCGAGTCCAAAATTAGTTTAAGCTCGTCGTCTACCACTTGCAAATCTGCTAATTCATCGAAGTCCACCGGCTTTGGAGTTGAAATTATTTCGATCCGGGATAGAGCATTCGCTACGACGTTATCTTTTCCCACGATACGTCGAATATCCGTCGTAAATTGTCCTATATAGTCCAATTGGCGGAGTTGTCGAGGTGATGCTTTCTCCGGTTTCTGCTGAAAGGCAAACGTTAACGGCTTATGCTCCGTGTATATTATAAAATTCCGTCCTGCCGAATATGCAGCCAACAATTCGTAGGCGCTATATTTTTGTTGTGTCACCATTAGCTTTCTCGAAAAAAAACTAAGCGGTATCTAATTTGCACCTGACATTTGCTGAACTACAGCTCCCATAGCATAGTCGGACGCGTCGACCATTAACGATAGTGGTTCTGTTGATGGATGGGCTAGCATCGCTGCTGCTATTGCCCTTCATGTACTCCAACAAGGACATCTGTATTTTTGCGGCGTCGCATAAAAGTCGACGATAAAAATTATCCATTGCAAGAAATCGTCGCAAACCTCTAACATCGGTTGGTTCTTTATATTCCGCAATGGCAGTAACCTTATCCGGCAGTGGTTTCGTACTCGATTCGAATATCAAATGACCTAAAAACTTCATCGTACTCTTGCCAAAAACAGATTTGGACATGTTGATTACATGTTGAAAACATGTTGGACACTAAATCAACACATCGTCCAGATACGGGAAAACGAAATCGAAGCCTCTCAACACAGCATGGATGAACCTTTGAAACGTTTGAGCAGCGTTGCACAAACCAAAGGTTATCCGTGGAAACTTAAATAATCCGGATGGCGTTATTATCGCTGTTTTCTCTATGTCCGCTGGCTCGATGGGTATCTGATGGTATGCCTTTACCAGATCGATTGTGGAAAATATGAGTTTGCCATGCAATCCGTATGCTAAATCCTGGATGTGTGGTAAGAGATATCGGTCCGCTACTGTAGTATAATTAAGTAGGCAGTAGTCCCCGCATGGTCGCCATTCCCCGTTTTCCTTCTTAACTAAGAGCAGAGGGCTGTTTTGCATTGCCTCCAAATTCTCAGCTTCATCATGTTGTCGAACTCACGTTTTGCGATAATGAGTTTTTTGGCTATTAGCCGACGATACTTTGAATATCATGAATCACACTTTGTTTCAATAACGTGGGTTACGTTGTGTTTCATCGGACCCACATGCCAGCATTTTGGGGGTGTCAGGTCCTTATATTTCGTGAGTAATTCAGAGTATGGAGCATCAACCGCCCGTAGTGTAGTTATACTCGTTGTTTGGCCATTCGCTACTCTTCCGATTGAACTAAGATTGCTTGTGCTGTCAATTAGCTTTTTCGGTTTTAAATCCACAAGTAATCCAAAGTGGCTTAAGAAATCGGCGCCTATGATAGCTCCCAAATCGACTGTGATTGTTGTTTCCGAAAACGTTAATTATAGTTTGGTTAGTTGCGTATAATTCTATCGATAACGTCTCGAATTTTTTCATCTTAACATTATTTGCTGGTGGCATGACACAAACGTCGGCTCCCGTATCTATTAAAAATGACAAGTTAGTAAGCAAAGTAAAAGTAAAAATGACCAGTTTTCCGCGTTATTTGCGAAATCACAAGGCTGGTGGCATGGACCAGCAAGTTTCCTTACTCAGTACGCTTGCGAGAGGTGGACCGCGAACTGCCGTCCTTTTGTACTCTACTCGGTGTACGGGAACGACTACGCCTCATTTCAGTCATTTCCCTAGTCAGTGCGCCGATTTTCGCTTCCAACGATGGTATAATAGAGTTTTTGGAATTTGATCCGGATTCATTTATTTTACTGCACATATTCACTTCCGACTCCTTTGTAACTTCCATAATACGATCTGTCATCGTAGCTATAGCTTGTCGCCGCTAACTGATAAAATGACCTGTATTTGTGTAGGTAACCGCTGAATCCAAAGTGATTTATGGAACTCGCTACCGATTTTTGGTCCTGCGAGCTGCCGCATTTCTCTCAAAAGATGCGACGGTCATTGATCTCCCAAATATTTGTCGTGTAATAACTTTTTTAAACGGCTTTCTTCCGATTCCGTAAAGTACTCGTTCAACTGTTTTTTTAGCGTTAAGTATTTGTTTGTTTTTGGCGCCTTTAATACACCGTTCACCAGAGAAAGAATATTGCTTTCAACCGTGTTGTTTTTTTTCGTCGGCTGTTATACCACTGGTTTCGAATTATGCTTCCAATTGACAAAACCAGAGTGGCGGATTTGCCTTCCAAACTAACGAGATTCTTATCGCAACATGCGCTACTTCGGAGGATATTAATCATTCACTTGGTGCAGTGCTGTCATGCGAAACACTTCTTTTTGCCTCGTCGTTCTTGTTTTCGTTTCTACCAACCATTTTACGGTCACTTAAATTTACATGGTAATAAATAATTTATGTGACGAACACGTGGAATTTTTACTTGAAGATTTTTAATTTATTTAGACGTCGAGAACCAGCAAGTAATAATAGTTTGTATTTAATAAAAATAAGTGCAAAAATATTACAACGTCTGTTCCGTCGGAATTTGGGCATCCGTCGGTTCCGCGTGAAATTGCAGTTCTCACTTAAGTGGACATCCGATTGCTGTCGCAAATCATTCAATTTTTGAAAATCGTCAAGTACGATAGCACCTTCGGTCGGTACGATTTCGCAGGACAAGCAACACTCTCCGTACGAGACATCTACAATGTTACGATCATCCGCGGTCATTGTAATCAGGGAAACGCGCTGTTTGAGCACAACGCAGCCGAATAGTGCTGCGCCATGGCGATCGGACCAATAAATCGTTCACCTATTTCATTCTCTTCACAGTGGGATTCCAATACTCGACTTTTCGAGACTGATCGGTTGTTGTCAGAGTAGAATTCCATCGAGCGGCTAATTTTAATGTCGTTTGCAGGCGACTTTATAATATTCGGCGCTGGATGATCAAAGGGGTACAGAAAAGACGCAAGCGATTTTCACTTATGTAGACCAAATGACGCAACAGTAGTAAACGCAAATGTTCGAGCGCGTATCACCGAGTGAAACATATTCGATGATTTTTTCCGCATCTGCAAAGCGCGCCAGAGGCTTGAAGAATATCGTATTTACACACGATTATATTGACATCACTGTCAAGGGAAACATCGCCTTGCAAGACACTCATGCAGAACCACAAATCGACAACGACCTTTAGAAGTTGTGGACATGTCATCACCTTCTCTGCTTTACTACTTATCTCAATTAGTCGTCAACAAGAATCGGAGTTGGCTGAACTTCCAAGACTACCAACAAGATCGTGAACGTTCGTTCACTGTTAATGATGGAACTGGCAACGTGTTCACTTTAACTCGATCAATGAGCAGATCCGGCGGTGTGGCAATGGAGCAAGGGTGGTGTCGCAGCTACTGATTTATGTACCTTACTCTACACTCAATGTTCAAATTGTCGGTTCAACGCGATGAAAAGCTGCCGAAAGAGTTCCGACTGCAATGATGCAATGTACCGGCAAATAAAAATACTCGTATATGAAAAAGATCAACATTGCCAAAAAATCTTATGGCGTAATCACAAACGATCCAACAGACTTAGCTGTATTAATATCAGGTCATTTTTTGATAGGAAATACCATAATTGCTCCTCCACAACAACCAATGGAAACGGAAAATATTAATCATCTAACATGATGGAAATTAGTAGAAAAATTGAAACAAGAGTTTTGGAACAGATGGTCAAAAGACTATCTGCTACAGCTACAACAACGAGCAAAATGGAAAGATACACAACAAAACCTACAATCAGGCCAGTTAGTACTAATCCGAGATGTGAAGGATTACCTCCTACCAGATGGCTAATGGCACGGATTACTGAAGTACATCCAGGCAATGATAATAAGATCCCCGTAGAAACAGTTTGAGGACCGAGCGTAGCTCCCTTTAAGAGAACAATATCAAAATTATCTCCTTTGCCAATTCATACTGAGGCAAATGGCCCAGTTCACCAACACTTGCAAAAACAACCATAATAAACTTCAGAATTTTAGGAAAGAAAACGTGAAAATAATATTCAAACAGAAGAAAATAATGCAAAAGCGACTCAAAAGGCTGAAGAATTACGCAAAAAACTGAAGAAACCTCGCCAACATCAAAAGACCAAAATTACACCCTGGATGAAAGCTAGGCTATATACAACTACTACACTTTGTTTCCTTTCCTCAACATCAACTGCAGTGATTAACGCCACTCATTTTCAATTCCAACCAGGGATCTTTTTTGACGAAATTTGAAGAGCCAACATACTAAGAAGCTAATCATGTTTTATGATTTAGCGAACTGTTGGCTGGAATTCAATAAATTACAAGAAGCAAAAAATCAACTGTCCGCCAAGCGCAAACAAAATTCAACGTTCCTGAAAAACAATGAAGCCTGCTTCATAATCTCCAACCAAGTGAGTCATCTGTTAAGTGAAGTGGAAGATAGAAACCAAATATTGGACACCAGTAAACCAACAATCAGGTAAAAGTGGTCTCCATTCAATATTATTGGCAATTTCACAAACGAGCTGATTGGAGTACTCGATCAAAAAGACGCAGCCAAGCAAATACATATAGCAGACATCGGGTCTGTCTTTTGGTCTAACCAGAGCTTGCCCTGGCTATTGTACACCGAGCACAGGTTGTGCAGTGCCAAATGATCCACTGCATAGAATAATAATTTGTTTTTTTACTTTGCATACTCTTCGTATACTGGCATTCTGTTCAGAAGAAAATTTGAAGAACCGAGTATGCGCGGTGTTGGCACTGTTCACAAATAAAAACACAGTGTGCAGAGTAAAATTACTCAGGTTGAATAAAAAAACACAGATTATTTTTTGACAGCGCATTGCTTGCTCGAGTTAAATTAAAAAATAGGCCCATCGTAAAACAACAAATATCTTTCGCCGAAACAACCACAAACCTTATCAAACGTAACAGAGAGTTGATTACTAATCATGTTTCATGTTTTATGAAAAATTCATAGATGCCACAATATGAATCATTATAGCAGTTATATCATTCAAGGATTTACAAGAAGCTTTAATCGATGTAATCTCAGATGTGCACCACGGGCACTTCATCCAAAGTGAATTACCTGGTGATGTAGATCTACCAACGTGCGAAGTAATTGTACAAGCTCTTAAACATCACGGCAAGTATTCTGCAAGGTAAATAGGAAATAGGATTACTACAACCTGTCATTCCAACAAGCTGTGCTACCCATTCAACACCACCAAGTATGGTCTGGACAACTTCAAACTTGAAACAGCTGGATATTTGTAGCAAACAAAGACTACATGTTCGACAGCATATGCAACACTACCATCACTCCGCATATATGTATATTAAGTAGAAACAAATTTGCTCTACTTTAGGCTGAATTTAGTACTTCGCTCTTGCTTGAGTATTCTGGCTCGCCTGTGTATGCGAACTGTCAGAGCCACTCACAATTAAATTCATTCTAAGTAGGACGTGCAAATTCGTTCTCAAAATAGTTCAAGTGTTTTTTATTTATTTGTACAGCGAAAAAACTTTGCCACCAGAATAATATCAATAGGTTATGAAGCCCAGATCATGGGAAACTGCAAAATAAAAGTGATAAAACTATAAACAGCAAATTTCGAAATAAAATTCAGCACATCAATTTAGTGCGATTTCGAGTGGAAAGTTACTTGTGGTATTGCGCGGAACAGCACAGAGGTCAAGCAGTCACGTTGCGCAATTCAAGTGGAACATTCCAGAACAAACAAAAAAACACTATTTTCTGTTTATTCGGGGCCGGTGAGCACAATTGAAACAAAATGGAAGGTGAACGTGTCAGATGTGGAAATTTCAGATGCGTCAAATCTTGGAAGTAGCTGAATCTTTCGACTACGTCGATGGCACAATCGATAAACCAACTATTGCGAGTGCAAATTCTGCGATGGGAGGACATGGCACTACATGGCGGCTTTCATATCAAAGTTAATATAAATTGTACAGTAGTTGGGAGATCAGAAGGAAGGAGACCATATGACTCGATTGTAATTTCGAAAATTTTGAATATATGATGTCTGCCGAATACAATCATTTCATTAGCGCATGGGAGTCTGCGAGTACAGCCGATTGAACACCAACAAATCTGAAGGCGTGTTTGATGGCGGAAGGAATGCATCTCAACTCACAGGGCCAGATCGAGGAGGTGGAAGCGCTAATTGCCAAGCAAACTTTTCCAAAGAAAGGCAACAACAACAAAGAGGTAAATTCGTCGAATAACAACAAAGCGGCGAATAAAAGCGAAAAGCCGAAAGGCAAGTTCTTTAAGTACGGAAAAGGCGGCCGAAGAAGAACAGCTCAAACAAAAAGCAAGAAGACACTTCAGTGAATGCCTTCATTTGTCACACGGAAGCAAGTGGTGACAGGAACGCCTGGATTTTGGATTCAGGAGCGACGAATAACATGAGTCGGACGTGATTGTTTTGAAAACTTCACGGACATATCTGAATCGGTGAAAATAAGCAATGGTGATAGAATCATGGCTCGAGGCAAATGCGACATCAGTATTGATAACCCTTCGTGCTTTCAATGGCAACGATTAGATTCGTAAGCGAGTCATAGAGTCATGGTTTGTTCCAGATGCTTTTCAAAACGAACGAATCACCACAGTTCGAGGCTACAGCAAACGTAGCAATCAAAAAGACGTCACTTCAATTGTGGCACAAGCGACTGGGACATCAAAATGTCACACAGGTGAAAAAGTTCCTGCAACACCGAAACATTGAATTTTTCAGAATTCAATGCTTGAAGCAGCTTCAAGAGTCGCGAGGAGAAGTCAAAGTCGCGCGGTGAAAAAATTCACACGGACGTGTGCGGACCCGTTCCAGGAAAACTCAATTGGCGGAGCCAGGTACTTCTTGTTATTAAAAGACGATTATTCACATTTTCGTTTCGTTTACTTCATGAAACAAAAATCTGAAGTAGCGAGTTGCATCAAGAAGTGTGTCAAGTTGATACAGAAGGATGATAAGCATAAACTTTGTATTGTCAGCTCTGACACTGGCACGGAATTTGTGAATGCAGAGAACGATGCTTCAGGCGAAGCAAATGGAAAATAAGTTTGGGGCCGAGGCGACGAATTTAGTGGCACAACAAGAAAGCGAAGATTGACCTTTTGCGAATTTTTGGTTCGGAAGTCTTCGTACACATTCCAAAGGAGAAGCGACAGAAACTCGACGCGAAGGCCACCAAATGTATCTTCGTTGGATACGACAGTCGTTCCAAGGCATATCGAGCATGGAATCCAAAGACAAGAAAAGTTGAAATATCATGCGACGTGGTATTTTTGTTGGGGGAATCCATGGCAACGCTCGAAATCGGAGCTGACGCAAAAGCTGGCACGACTAAGGAAAAGGCGAACGTAAGTGACGAGAGCGCTGATGATGGAGACGCAGACGATCCTGATAACAGAAATGTTGTCAATCGACGATTGCGCGATCGGAGCACCATCACGGCGTCTAATATTTTTTGCATCGACCCAACATAGTGCAATGTTGGCAATCAGGGAAGAGCCGAGGACATACGAGCAGGCGATACAATCGAGTGATCGCAAACAGTGGGAGCCTGCAATGGATGGACGAAGAGTACGATTCGCTCATTAAAAATCGTACATGGACTTTGGTTAAGGCACCAACTAACCACAGAGTAATCGACAATCTGTGGGTCTACAAGACCAAGAAGAATCCGGACGGAAGCATTGATCGCTACAAGGCGCGATTAGTTGTGCGAGGATTCACGCAAGAATATGGTATCAATTATCAAGAAACCTTCAGTCCAGTGGTGAAGTTTACATCGAACAGAGCGATCCTGGTATTGGCAGCCGCGAAGCAAATTATGTTGAAGCAATTCTACGTCCAAACGGCATTTCTAAATGGAGATTTTGAAGAAAATGTATATGACGGTTTGATTGCAGCGGAGAGACAGGAAGAGACTAAGGTTTTCGAGTTGAATTGTTTTCTGGGACTTTAAATTGATCGGCGATCGGGCGGATCGAGATTCACGTAAATCAACAAGGCTACGCAAGAAAAGTAATCGATCATTTCAACATGACGATATCGAGAAGCAGTCGGACGTCTGATGTATTTGGCCGTCGCCACCAGGCCAGACGCATTCTGAAGTACATTTGAGACTCGATGAACATGGGAATTCGCTTTGAAGGCAAAAACGATCTGAACTTCTGCGGATACTGCGATGCGGACTACGCCGGCGACAAACAAAGTCGACGATCGATGTCAAACTACGTTTTTAGGTTTGGAGGTAGCGTCATCAGCTGGGGATCGGAACGTCAGAAATCAGTTGCGCTTTCGGCAACGGAGTCGAAATATATGGCAGCATCACACGCTATAAACGAATTGGTCTGGACAATCCGAGCACAATAAAACTGGTGAAGAATCCGGAGTTCCACAAGCACACAAAACTCATCGACGTGCGGTATCACTTCATTCGTGAACAATTTGAAGACAGAATTTTCGAACTAAAGTATGTGCAAACAGATGAGCAGATAGCGGACATCATGACTTCGCGACTTACTTGAGTATTCTGTTCAAGTCGACACTCACACACATACACAGAACTTTTGGCTCGGCTGTGTATGCAAACTGTCAGAGCCACTTCACAATTAAATTCATTCTAAGTAGGAACAGACTTTGCGATCAGAACAATATCAATATAGGCACACTAATCCCTAAACAAACAACTGCAGAACGCTAAATATTCCCCTAACCCTTTGCTGGGCTGTAACTGTGCCTAAGATGCACGGATCAACGGTGGATCATGCAGTCATCAACTTAGGCGCGAAAATCTTCGCTGCAAGTCGGGCGTATGTTGCATTGAACCGCATAAGCACGCTCGAGGGATTTCAACTCGAATTTCTTGATTGATTGCACAAATGTGTCCGGAAAACAGATATACAACATGTTGTTTTATAACAACAAATTCAATTTACAACTTTAAAAAATATTTTCAATAGTCATTTTCCCTAATTTGTATTTTCCATTTTAACATTTATCTCAATATTTGCTTCATATTTCGCGGCTACACAAAAAAATGATAAAACGTTGCTGCCAAAATAATAATAAATCGACCAAAATGGAAAACGAACTGAAAAAGCGGTAAAAGCTGAGTTTTTCATTCATCATTATGCCATTTTAACAGGTTTGTAGTTTTAAAAAAGTTAATTTCGTGCCACACTAACTTATACACTATGCGATAGTTGCTGTGGTACTTGAGTATCTACGAGTCTTACAACCGGTGTTTTATTTCCCGGGTGACCTGATAAGAAATATGTATTTTATGTATTATGAAAACAACAACAACTACGAAATAAAATATCACATTTTTTTCACTCTTATCATTTCATTTCACCAAACTGTGTTTTCAACTAAAAAAAAATAAATTTTCCTATCCATTTTCATAAAATAGAAAAATTTTGTTTCTACTTTTGTTCATCTCGAAAGTAATTTCGTGAAGCTTTTACTCTACATAATAGATATGTGTGTGTAAGTATATGTAAAGCTCTACATCACCATAGAGCAAAAAGCGAACAAATTCAACCTTTAAAATAATTTCGTTTGTGAAAAATGGAAAAGTAGATTTTTTTGGAATAAAGAAAAATTGGGGAAAATTATGAAATTTGTATTTGTTTTTTTTTTAAATAAAATGAAAAATTGTTGATCGTAATTTATCATTTTTTTTACTGTTTGAGGATGGAAACACAAGAACCGAACAAAAATAACTTAATGGGATTTTCCATTAGCTTAGATCATTTTCTATAAGTTATGTTGTTACATTTTTCATATAGAAAAGTATTAGGAGTATCTAAAATTTTGACTTGCGTGTAATTAATTTTAACAAATTGTAATGGTGCTAGAAGAGGCTCTTTAACTTTTGCACATTATCAAAATCATTGAAACAGATAGGTGCCCTTCGAATCTAATCTTGCTAACAGTACTTGATAACAGTTATTGGTGATTGAAATCGTGACTTGTTAGAACATTCCAGTGCTATAGATTGGCAAGCGTACACATAAAAATTGACAGCTCGGTGCAAAATTCCTTTTCATTTGATAAATAGTTTGATAGTTTGGTGGCAACAACAACAAGTGTTTGTTTATATTTAAACGACGTGATTTTAGACAGTACCTAAAGTCAGGTGTGGGCAAATGAAGGGATTCGGCCCATAAAAGGGGCGATGTTTGAAAGCCCAAATAGATTCGCATCGTCGAGGATGTTGGGAAATAATACCCAACCCTCCAAAAGGAAAAAGATCGAAGAAATGCGAACAAAGAGATTAGGATTCGGTGGCGATGCAGATATAATGGATTGCAATGGAGTGAATGAAAAATATCTAATAATCAAGCACGAGCAGGAGGGACAAAACCTGTCACATTTTTCACCTTTTGGAATACAAAAAGCGCTAGATATTATAACCAAAGGTACCATTAAAACGCAAGAGCTGGAGAACTGCTAGTTAGACCACATCTCTGGGGCAATTGGTCAAAATAAAAGTAACGGAATACCCCATATTAAATAGTTCCAAAGGTATCATTTTCTGCCACGACCTAAAAAGTTTAACTGAGGAGGAAATCAAAGAAGAGCTTAAGGACCAAGGCGTCATAGAGGTATATAAAATAAATAAATGGGTAGAAAATAAGTTAACCGGACACAGCAGCCATTATCCTGACTTTTAATTCACCAGTGTTACCGGAATATGTGAGGGCAGGCTTTCTAGAAAGTGAAATTTATAAAGATGTGACTGTGGCTCAGGTTATTATTTATAGCATTTTCCATTTTCATTGTTATTATTGCGTTGTATGGCACTAAGCCAGTTGTCAACCGATTGGATTGAATTGGTTTGAAAACTTACCAACTTGAATGAAACTGGGCTATACTCAAACCATTTTTATAATCACCAGTGGATTTTTTTAAATTAATTTTGTAACTCTTTTTCACAAAATAAAACATACCCGCGAAATAAAATATTAAAAGTGATTCTTAAATTGACAAATTTATTGATCTCCGAAGTAAAGGAACTCGCTAGATGAAATTTTTAAATTCGATATTCCATCTTAGCCATTTTAAAGTTTGTTTTGGACAAAATTCTAGGATCTGTTCATGCTGGATTAAACTTTGCCATTGGCATAATCAATCTTTATGAAATTTGGTTTTTAGATTGATTTCTGATTGAAATATAGATTTTAGATGAAAATATGGGATCGGTACATTCTACACGATTAAAACGGGTTTTGAATTCGAGAGAACTCGGCTATTTCTAATTAATAATTGTGAAATTTGCATTGCATATAGGGATAATTCGGACAAAATTTCTTGATTAGAATTTTCACTATAATTTTTTGACTTTCTGCGTCCATACATATAAGCTCTTCTCAGTGTTGTGCCTCTATACGAGCATTTCTAAATTGTCTACAAGTGGGTGTCGAAAGTAGCGTAGATAATTGATTTTTAAGTAGAAAATGTCGAGAATTGGTAGAGTATGTAGACAATTCGTAGACAATGTAGATCATTGCTTTTTTGTTGTAGTTTTCCAGTTTAAATTGGTGTTTACCTATATTTTAGAAGTTAAAATTCAATTTTTATAAAACAAATAGGTGATTGAAATATATTGGTCAATCGATCTCTTTGATATTGGTACAACCATAAGCGGCTTGATTTTCATTCGTGGAAGAAAATTGAATTATTTTATAGCTCCCGTAACTTTCATACCGGGCGTTTACACGTTCCTGTAATATTTGGTGTTTTGCAGTATCGAATCTATATCTATATTGGCGTCGATATAATCCTTCTAAAAGGAATTCGAAAAATGGGAGAATCTTCTAAGTTTTTCTTCTGTACCCAGCGGGCTTCATAGAAGTTAATAATTTTCATTCTGGTTGAAATCGAGTTAGTTTTGTAACGAGATCAAATAAATTGTCGGTAGGCAATGTACTTTCCTGAGCTTCATCAATAATCGTATTGGTGTACTAGGCTAAATTCGGCTATAATTAAAAAAAAATCGCCGTTTCTTGAGCAACGTAGTTGGGGTTACTACAAAACTTATAGAATAAATGAGTTTTTAAATTAAACGAAAAAAAAATGTGGCGGAAAGATATGACGGCCATGACTAGTTGCGCACAACCGATTGTTTTATGTGGAGTTTCCAGAGTAAAATTCTCTGCTAATTGTGATTAATCTTGTCTTGAACAAGAATACAGGTCGGGATTTTTTAATATAAACAAAATCCATTTTGTTCAGGTTAGCTTAGGATTGCATTTGTTCGAGAGATTCATCATTGATTGTAAATCGTGGTTTCTTTTTTTCGGTTTTTTTCACTGGAGTTATCTTACTTGAAATGGAAGGATGTGGCGGAGGAGGGCAGAGAGTGACAAAGCTTGATAAGTCAACAAAAGCTTCACTGCCAACGTCAAGCAACCATTGCTTGGGTTAATCAGAATCCCTGTGAGCTGGCTAGAATTCAATGGACTGACTAATCATCCATTAATTCAAAATCAAAATGATTACAGAAACGAATACTGAAATAATACAAACCTTCAAATATCAACCTTCGACTACCTCACACGAACACGAACCGGGAATTAAAACATCGGAATCCAGAAACAGGCATCAAAGCTGTCACAGTTAGAGAAAGAAATAAAACATTACAAAATCGAACTTCGGTTCACCGCCTCAAAGAAGTGAAAAATGTAGTGAAATAAATACAATCGAAGAAAATTACCTGTAAATTCCTTAAAAGGCACTAGTGCAATGGTTTCTATATAATCAGTTAATAGCAGAATAATCTTAGAATTGTAACAAGATTCCATTCAAAAATACGAAACACAACCATAACTAACATTCAGTGATATGCCTCAACAAAAGACACAGCTTATACAACCACGGATTAGTTTTATGACCGACAACCAGCCACAATAGCATAATGGATACACGGATATAATCAAGATATTATTGAGTAAATTTCATTGAAAAAATTAGAACAGATATAACACCGACCTGACAACCATCAATGAGTAAACAAGCATTATAGACTCTGTGCGTAATAACAGTGGAGAACAACTTATCTACTTCTACATCACAAACCAGCTATTAATGGGAGGCAGTAAATTTCTACCAAACCATAATTTCAACACAAAAATATAGACAAATGTACATGGACATCATTTGATGGCAGACCAATGAATCAAATAGATCACGTAATGATCAACAAGAAATTTTTCACGTCAATGAGTGGTGCAGGCATTCACAATGACCACCAACACACTAATATCGCAATTTAAAATTAAGCTTGTGTAAAACGCTTCAAGACAAATCGGAAGAAATTTACCACCGACCAATTAAAAGATGCCGACACAAGAAACACATTCTGCGAAAAGCTTAATGTCAGCCTCGAAATAAATGAAGAAGTAACCATGTCGAGCAACAGTGGAAACAAATCGAAGAAGCCTATATCGAAACAGCTACCAACATACTCAGGTACCTCGGTGGCAACTCAAGTTGCAAATGTGCCAACAAAATACGTCGGAGCTGAAATGCCAATACGAAGATACACCACGATAAATCAAAAAATGACCGTAGACAATGCACTGAAAACATTCTCAACATGTGCGTATTGTTTATTATTTGTAGAATTAAAGGATGCATCTCGTCAAATCTTTGCAACAGATGAATCACAATTGAAGAGATAGAAGAAATATTTTGGTGAAAACATCACCAACGATACACAAATCCTCGACTTAATAATTGGCGCTAATAACTAAAGTTTTAACAACCATCCGCCAATAGAGTGCGAAGTCCATAGCAATGCGGAAGTTAGTGGTGTGTTGCTAAAATGAAGAATAACAATATCGATAACTGCAAGACCTCCAACACCAGTAATAACAGAAGTGTTGAATTCTGGTAGAATAGGAGGAAGGCTGAGAAGAAAATGCAAAAATTGACAATAAATATCTATCCCCAACATAACCATAAAGATATTAGCAATGATCATCCTAGATCAAATTCCACGGACAATCAACCCGAAATTAAGAAAGAAACAATCTGGGCTTTATAACAGGGCGACGTTGCACCGATCATATTAATACAACACGCATCATCATACAAAAGGCATCATATAAAGGCAACCCAACTTCTGTTCCTTGTAGTATTAGATAGTGGCATGAGAAAATTAAAAAAACGCGTCTCCCAAATCGCATCCAGTGAGAATTAACAGAGAAACTCAATGTTCCGGATTGCGCAGATGACAAATGCCTATATCCAGTGAGCCTTCTGAGGAGTATGAACATTATTTGTATGAAAACTTTTTATGCTTTGGTGGTGATGATGTTGAACATTGTAGTAGGTACAATTAACATTCTGCTAGCTCTAGGTTTGGTTTAACAATTTAACTGTATATAACGTTCTACTTTTTAACGAAGGGTTCTGTATTTTTTTTTTTGAAATTGAACTGAAACAGCTATACATACTCGTACAAAAAACATAAATTTTTCCGACTCACCACATTTTCCGTTATTAATTAAATGTGTTACGTTTAAAGTAACTATTTGGTATGGTTTTACTACCTAGTCAGCTGTATTGGTTAACGGTTGACATAACTGTCACGGGCACGTGACAAGTTGCTGCACCTCCTTTCTACCAAGGGAAGGAATCATCAGAGAGGTAGGTTTAGGGTTCGGCAACCATGTCGGTAGTATTCCCTATTTACAACGATTTTTATTCGTCTATTCGATTTAAAAAAAATGTAATTTCCCACTTAAACCGTAACATATGGTATACATAAATGGCTTCATTGTCATACATAAACTTGGTTGGAATTTTTATGATTGTTAACAAAATTAATAATTCTCGACAGATTTTTAATTTTCGACATACACTGAATACACGTTTAGAATATTCATTATCTACGAGGTGTAGACAATACGGCACAACACTAGTTCTTCTCAGTTTTTCGCCAATACCTCAATAACTTCCACTATAGTCACCAATACTTTCAGTTGTTTTTAGCTTAGGTCATACTGAGACTACAAGGAAAATTTGAGGCAAATTTATGGATTACAATTTTCATTATAAAATCAAAAATTTAATTTATCCAGTAGATTTAATGTCCTCAATTAATATTCCCCTTTTCATTTACTCACATACCACCCATTCACCTATTCACATAATTGCAGTCTACCACCTGCGTATTTCAAGCTACATGTCAACTTGTACACTGACAGAGGGTCTTAGTTGTGTTTATTATTGCATCCAGCCAGCCTCTGGTGAGATACGAATTCAGTACCTCCCGCCCGGTCCAAGTGCTGCAGCTTTAACCACTGCACCACTTGTCCGGCGCAATATGACCTAAGCTATTTGAAAAAAAAAACGAAAGTATTGGTTCTAGTGAAAGTTATTGAGATATAGAAAAATTCTAATCAATAAATTTTCGCCGAATTATCCCTGTATGCGATTCAAATTTTACAATTATTAATTAAGAAATAGCCTAGTTCTCTAAAGAAACCAAATTCCATGAAGATTGGTTATGCAATTGCCAAGTTTAGTCCAGCATGAACAAATCTTAGAATTTTGTCCAGAACTCACTTTAAAATGCCTAACCAATACTACTATCCAAATTTGTGAAATTTTTAAATTTTATGTACCGAGTTCCTTTACTTTGGAGATCCATCAATTTGTCATTTTAAGGATCATTAAAATGCTGTAATGTTTTATTTAGTGAAAAAGGATTAACATAAGGAATGAAAAATGTCCACTGGCAATTATATCACCAAATAAATTCTCTTGCGCGATAGTGCTGCCACTTGTGGTGAGTACCGTAATCTCCTATTTTACGCTGAATTGTGCCCTGTTTTATGAAAATCGTTTTCTAATATGAGTTTGCAATTTTATTTTGAACCATTGGCATGCTGTATAAGTTAGCGGAAATTTGACACAGAAAAATAAGAGATTACGCTATTCGCCGCAAGTGGCAGCACCATCACAAAAAAGAATTAATTTTTTTATATAATTACCAGCGGAGAGTTTTTTTATTCATTTTGTATCTCTTTTTTCACTAAATAAAACATCCCAGCGCAATAAAATATTTAAAGTGATCCTTAAAATGACAAATTAATAGATCTCCGAAGTTTTAAGGAACTCGATAAATGAAATCTTGAAATTTAATAATATTCCGTCTTTCCGCCATTTCTTGAAGAATGACGATGAAATTTGGATAGTGGTATTGATCAGGGATTTTCACATCGAGGACTTCGAGGTAACATTCGAGGTTACCTTCGATTGTATATACTTGTGCAGTAGTTAAATGAACGTATATTTTAAGTTTATGTAACACGATCGCTGTATTGATGACCCAAAGACAAATGTTTTTGAGGAAAATGGCATGAGTAATGAACTCTGCTATTGAAAATAATCAAAAATTGCAAGCAGCTGCAAACAAAATTTTTACAAAATTGATGTCACGTTTTTGGACATTGCCTTTATACATTTTTTGTGACGAAAGCACAAAAATCGTCTATCGAATATGTATAAAGGGTGAATGAATTTGTTGGGAAGAGGAGTTTTTTTTTGAAGACAGTGAGCTGAGTGGTAGTGAAATTAATTAATTGAAAGTTAAAAGTTTTTTTTTGAAGTTGTGTTTTATTGTTTAAATAAATTTATTTTCTGTTTTGTAAAATATTGATTGTGTTTGTGTTTAGTGATAAAGGGGCGAACGAACGGTAAGTAGGGCAGTAGGGTGATGTGGTAGGCCTGCGACTGAGAACCAATCAGTGGCGAGGTCCCTTGGTTGCCCTAAACAATAGCTAAGTGTGGGAACTTCGAAAGTAACCCTGCCCATAAACGGGACACTCCGTTTCTGCCAAGGGCCTCCTCCAACTGGATTGATACGCAGGGCCTACGCTGCGTTGTGTTGTGTGTTAATAAAATTTTGTTTTATTATTTTTCTCTTCTCTTTGTACATGGTAGGTCTTTAGGGATTATGACGCCCTAAAGAACCTAAATAAACAACCACGGGTGTAAACCCGTTTCTCATGACGGTTTGAGACCGCCAATTTTGGGTCCGATATCCCCCCTTTTTCCTTTTCTTTCGTTTTGTAATCAGTTTTTTATTCCTCGCGGTAAACTAGGCCGTTATCTTAGTACCCCAAAACCCACACCGTTTGCCTCTACCAGACTAAGCTGCGGGAACCAATGCCGCGTAGAGTACCAGCTATAGCTAAAGTTTAATCAACCCGTTTCAATATCATATAACCAATCCTTCTGAAAATTATAAAAAAATTTATTTCTTTATTTTCAGTTTTGGGCCAATATATCAGAAACCTCCACTAGCAACCGATACTTTCGGTTGTATTTCTAATAGCAAAGGTCATACTGAGACTACAAGGAAAATTTGGGGAACATTTATGGATTAAAATTTTCACGATAATTTTTTGGTTTTCTGCGGCCATCTACGTTATTTTCAATTTTTGAGATATTGGCCAAAACATGAAAACAACTTATATGGCCGCAGAAGATCAAAAAATTATATTGAAAATTCTTATCCATAAATTTTCCCCAAATTCTCCTTGTAGTTTCAGTAAGATCTAAGCTAATTAGAAAAACAACCGAAAGAATTGGTTACTAGTGGAAGTTTCTATAACTGAAAATAAATAAATAAAAATTTTAAATTTTTAAAAGGATTGGTTATGAAATGGCCAAGTTTAGTCCAGCATGAACAGATCCTAGAATTTTGTCCAAAACTTACTTTAAAATCCCTGATCAATACTACTATACAAATTTCATCGTCATTCTTTAAGAATGGCGGAAAGACAGAATATTGTTAAATTTCAAGATTTAATTTATCGAGTTCCTTTACTTCGGAGATCAATTAATTTATCCTGCTGGGCTGTTTTATTTAGTGAAAAATAAATAAAAATAAATTCTCTTTTATGATGGTGCTGTTTCTTGCGACGAGTAGTGTAATCTCTTATTTTCCGCTATCAAATTTCCGATATCTTATACAGCACACCACCGGCAACGTTAATAAAATTAAGCCGACAACTTACTGATATAAGTCCATACTGTGGTTTTGGAAAATGATCAATTTGAATGGAA
Organism: Nephrotoma guestfalica; assembly: GCA_963691935.1. Lineage (NCBI taxonomy): Eukaryota > Metazoa > Arthropoda > Insecta > Diptera > Tipulidae > Nephrotoma > Nephrotoma guestfalica. The sequence goes on from OY829915.1 coordinate 207,242,620, forward strand.
CTTAGCCAATTTTAAACGATGATGACCATCTCAGTTTGTCTGATGAAAGTATAAAGCCAATAAAAGTTCTGAACATTGTTCTGCAACATTGTAAATGTCAATGAAATTTTGCTTACTCAGAGAATGTGATTCTAGCTATTCGCAACCGATTAAAATGCAACCAGGTTTGCCTGATAAAAATGTGATTCCAGTATTGTATACTGAAAATAGGATCCTTTTTGGAGTTTTCCGGTGGAATTCCCTTTTAAATTTTTATCGTACCAATGATTTGCGATCAGAAGAAGTTTCTAATATCCAGGAAGTGATTGCGATGAGCATTGTTGTTCAAAAATGTCTACCGGAGGAGAGCCGGATATCTTTACAATCTACCTTTTGTTTTTTATGTTCGCGATGCTATGCCATGTTGAACATTTGAAGAATGAAATTCGATAGTTTAATCAAGTGCGGCTGAATTTAGTAATTAAGGGTAAACAAGCTAATTTAGCATAATAATAGTATTATTTGGTCAGACGAGGTAATAAAATTCATACGTTTTCCGGATTTAAGTATTTCGTTAGATTTCATTTTAAGGAAAATATTTCATTGTTTATCTCCGTTTATTTTATTGGTATCTTGAAGACTTTGTGATTATGTGGAATGAACTATTGATCTTTGCTACTAAATAGACTATTGGTTGAACAAAACATTTTGTCGGTAAATTTTCCTTTCCACTAATTGCGATTTTTACCTCTTGCTATACAAACTTAATAACTAAGTTCTCTTTAAAAAAAATCGTTCCACCTTTAATACAACATTTTCTTCACTAATTTGGTTTCTTATTTCATCGAATCAGGAAAATACAAACAACAACAGCAAAAATTATTTTCTTATCTTCAATTTTAATTAGAAATGAGCTAAAAACTAAAACTTTTAACATTTATTTTTATTTCTATAAAATTTCTTATTTATCCTCCTTTTCCAAATTGGAACTAATTCAACAAATAACAGCAACACCAACAAAGACAACGTCGTATACATTATATAGGTACTGTACTTAATGGAGCAACTTTTAAAAGATACAAATTATAGAATAGGAAGGCGGCGAAGAAGAAAATGCTTTCATGATCTGATTTAGCATTTAGACTTGCTGCTTACACCGAAAAGTTAATTAAACCGAGCGTCACTTAATTTTCTTTAAGAAAGACTCCGCCCCGAAGAAAATTCGTGTGTAATTAGAATATTGTATTTTGGTTTCATTTACGTGTATTGTGTACCGCTGTACACACCACGATGTACTCGATTCGCGTCTATGTACTTTGTACTTACAACCCATATTTTCGAGGTGGCAAGAAAATATAAAAACAAGGAAAACTAATTTATTTTGACATCAATGAGTTTGTAAAGTAATTTTTAATTTAACTTTTATTTGTAATTTAATTGACATTTGATTAAAGAGAACTTTTTTGTGTTTTTATATTTTAATTATGACGGAAAAGTAATTACGGCAGAAATCACAAAAGGAAATAAGGATTAGCTTGTTGAGATTTAAAAAAATAAGCGGGGATTAGAAAAAAAAGAACGCGGGTGGATTAATCGATCGGAAATGAAGTAAGCCTACGTAATCCTATATAAAGGTTTAGGATTTGGGATAGAGGATTATTTATTGGATGATTGTTCCACTGTTTCATACACCCGTAAACTTTAAAATTTATTCTGATACCTTTAATATCGGCTCCGTGGTATCGTAAAGGGTGGCGGCAAATATGAATAAAATTACGAATTTTTTTATAAATTTTGTAGTTTTGCCACATTTTTTTTTTGGTTCAAATTAATTATGCAAAAACTTATTACAGACATATTATGTGCGCATAAATGAGATGAGGGTGGAAGTCACAAGAGAAAATAAACATTATTTTGGATGTTGATATGCCTCAATAATACGTTTAGATGCTTGAGATGAAACGACGTTTGTCTTTCATGCCCTTATATTACATAGCTAACTGCTAAATATAAAAAAAACCATTTCAACAAGACTTGACAAAGAGACAATAGACATACTTTGCCAAAAACATCCAAAATCACAAATAATACCCAAGAGACTCATTGACACAATGTACTTGTGCTTCTCTCGTACGCTTGTTGAGTTTTGTTGAATTTCACGCTATTGCCATATAATCATCGTCGTGTTACTGTAGTAATTTTTATGTCACCTTAACAATCCTGTTATATTTACATTAACTTATATGAAATAATCTTGTTGTCGTGCATGTACAATGGTTTGAGCTACATCGAAAATTATCGTATAATAAGGTTTAATGTATTGCATGAAAGGCACTCGATGGTAATTTGGTGTAATGAATATTGTTCCTGCAGGATAAATGACGGTTGGTGCCGAATGTTTGGACGAAATAGAAACGTAACGAAATGAAATCAAATTTGGTTTATTAAAATGATTATGTTTATTGTGGCAAACGATTTAATAAAATTTCATCCTTGGATTTATTTGGGCTAATAAAAGGAGGGTTTTTCAAATTTCTGCCATAAAACAAATGGAGGGGTGAATATCTTGGCCACCCGACTTTTTTTTTATTACGAATGTATAGATAGCAAGGATCTCCCAATTAATGGAAAAAGTTTTAGTGTGAAGTTTTAATCCGAATAGTCAATCCGCCTGAACTGTAGAGACGTCGAATGAAAAATCACGCCACATACTATATATCCATTGGTTGGTAGTGTGTAGTTTGATACAGTAATTACTAGATTTTATCGACCTAGTGCAGCATATGATCGGTACTTCGCATTGCGTTTGATTGATTGGAGTGTTGATAATTGATGATATTTCGCATAAGAATTATACAAGCTGGAATGCTTGACATCGTTTCACATATTTTCTTGCTATATAATCAGCGGAGCTACAGTTCGACACGTACGAAAGCGGTAACATAATTTCGATTATTACATTTTTCTGAGTTACTCGGCTGCCTCTATACACCTCATGGAGAGCTTGAATATTTGTCGGAGGTAGAGTACGAGTATAATAGTGCTGTCGAATAAATTGTAACTTAACATTTGGTGAGTGTGTGTGTGTGTGGATGGATGTAGGATTTCTTCATGGGCATGATAGAGCAAATCAAGTAAGCCGTTTTTCATATCCTGGAGCCTCTGCCATCGAATGCTCTATAATCTTGTATTTTGTTGATCGTTGATCATGTTGTTTATCGTTAAGGCTTGTGTTATGTTTTACTAAATTAATGGCGCCGACTATAGCTGTTTCATTTTGGTAAGAGCCAAAAGATGATTCTCATCATTGTTAATTTTCACAAATCGGCACTCATATTTTTCAGCCTTTCGTAGAGTAAGGACTCCGAACATGCCCCATAATGTAATGCCCACTGAGTATCCAAAACCTCGTTTCACTCATTTGCGATCCTTGTTGTTTTCGAATAATTATTCGTTGTTTGCTACTAAAGGGTGGCTACATTTTAAGGGCCAACGTTGAATGTGAACCACACCTAAACGTCAAGTTTTTTTTGCATTTAATTTGACATTTCTCAATTTCAGACTAACTCAATTTGAACCATGGAAAGATACACAATCGAGCAACGCGTTAAAGTTATTCAGGCATATTATGAAAATGGGCATTCAAATCAAAATGCATATCGTGCACATCATCTTCAGTGATGAGGCACATTTTCACCTCAGTGGATTCGTCAATAAGCAGAATTGCCGCATTTGGGCGAATCATAATCCAAGAGTGATTGTCGAAAAACCAATGCAACCACAAAGAGTGACTGTTTGGTGCGGTTTATGGGCTGGCGGCATCATCGGGTCGTATTTTTTCCAAAATGAGGCCGGTCAGGCAGTTACTGTGAATGGTGTTCGCTATCGTGAGATGATAACGAACTTTTTATGGCCCGAATTGGAAGACATGGATGTGGACAATATGTGGTTTCAACAGGACGGTGCCACTTGCCACACAGCTAACGAAACAATGGCTCTTTTGCGCGACAAATTCAATGGCCGTGATATCTTACGTGATGGCGATGTCAATTGGCCGCCAAGATCATGTGATTTGACACCGTTGGACTTCGTTCTTTGGGGTTATTTGAAAGAAAAGGTGTACGTCGATAAGCCAGCAACAATTCAAGAGCTAAAGGATGAGATAATTCGGCACATTAACGGCATAGAACCTCAATTATGCCTAAGCGTCATCGAAAATTTGGACCATCGGGTGGAGGTGTGCCGCCGAGGTCGCGGCTGCCATTTGGCCAATATTTTGTTTCATACATAATTGAACCATAACCATATTATCATAATAAAAAGAATTGACAATAATTTCGTAAATAATTTGTGTTTTATTCAAAATCAACATCGGCCCTTAAAATTTAA